>PVJH01000219.1:0-397808 GCA_004026705.1 Nesogale talazaci
CCCCCCCTCGCCCGCCCCCAAGGAGAGACACAAAGCCCAGGCACGTGTGCCTCCCATAGTGGAACACAGGAGCATCGGACCGTGAAGGAAGGCGGGGCCAGGCGTGTGCCGGGGCTTGGAGGGGCGCCGCGACTGTGGGAGTGCTCCGGGGGCACGCTTCCACACACATCCCCCCCTCCTTCCCTTCCCCCTCCCCCTTCTCAGGTACATCTGCCGCACCTACCGGGCGACCCCCGGGGCTCGGCTCCCTTTTGGCAGCCCGCTCGCGCTCCCACCCAGCGAGGCGGAGGAGCTGCGGGCGCTCTGATTGGCTCCGGGGAGAGCGGGAGGCGAGAACAATGGCCCCCTCCCCCCGTTAAAAGGCGGCGGCTCCCCAACCTGCGCACGGGGACGCTGGTGCGGGTGCGGGACCCGGCCGAGCTGCTGCGGGCGCCGCGCGAGTCCGCCGCCGCGTCGCGGGGCCCGGGGCCAGTGAGGGCCGGGGCGGCGGAGAGCGCGGCGGAGGCGGGAGCTCCCGAGCGCCGGGGCAGCTCTCCGCGCCAAGATGCCCCGCGGCTTCCTGGTGAAGCGCAGCAAGAAGTCGCCCCCCGTGTCCTACCGGGTCCGAGGCAGCGAGGACGGCGACCGCGCGCCGCTGCTCTCACCTGGCGGCGGGGGCGCCCGGGCCGCCATCCCCGTGCCCATCCCCGGGCCCGGGCCGCTGCCCCCGCCGCTGCCGCCGCCGCCGCCGCCGCCGCCGCCGGCCGAGCGCGCCCATGCCGCGCTGGCCGCAGCCCTGGGCTGTGTGCCCGGCCCGCTGCCCCCACCGGCCGGCCCCCCGCGCGCCGTGCCCTTCGGCAACCCCGAGGCGGCGCACCCGGCGCCGCTCTACAGTCCCACGCGGCCGGTGAGCCGCGAGCACGAGAAGCACAAGTACTTCGAGCGCAGCTTCAACCTGGGCTCTCCGGTCTCGGCCGAGTCCTTTCCCACGCCCGCCGCGCTGCTGGCGAGCGGCGGCGGCCCGAGCGGGCACGGCGCGGGCGGCGCGGGCACCTGCGGCGGCGACGCCCCGCTTTTCGCGCCCGCCGAGCTCAAGATGGGCACGTCGTTCTCCGCGGGCGCCGAAGCCGCCCGCGGGCCGGGGCCCCGGGCGCCGCTGCCCCCCATGGCGGCCCTGAGGCCCCCGGGCAAGCGGCCGGCGCCCCAGGCCGCCGCGGCGGAGCCGGCGGCCAAGGCGCCCAAGGGCTCGGGGGTCAAGAAGCCCAAGGCCATCCGCAAGCTGCACTTCGAGGATGAGGTGACCACGTCGCCCGTGCTGGGACTCAAGATCAAAGAGGGCCCGGTGGAGGGGCCGCGGGGCCGCTCCGGGGGCGCGGCGAGGCCGCTGGGCGAGTACATCTGTCAGCTGTGCAAGGAAGAGTACGCCGACCCCTTCTCGTTGGCGCAGCACAAATGCTCGCGCATCGTCCGCGTGGAGTACCGCTGCCCCGAGTGCGCCAAGGTCTTCAGCTGCCCGGCGAATCTGGCCTCGCATCGCCGCTGGCACAAACCGCGGCCCGCCCCGGCCACCGCCCGCGCGCTGGAGCCCGAGCCCAGCGCCAAGGCGGAGGGGCGCGAGGCCACGAGCGGAGGCAGCGACCGCGACACGCCGAGCCCCGGCGGGGTGTCGGAGTCGGGCTCCGAGGACGGCCTCTACGAATGCCACCACTGCGCCAAGAAGTTCCGCCGCCAGGCCTATCTGCGCAAGCACCTGCTGGCGCACCACCAGGCTCTGCAGGCCAAAGTCTCGCCGCCCGCGCCCTCCGCCGAGGACCTACTGCCCTTCTACCCAGGGCCCGACGAGAAGGCGCCCCAGGAAGCGGCCGGCGACAGCGAGGCAGATGGCATGCTAGGCCTGAGCGCGCCCGCTGAGTGCCACCTGTGCCCGGTGTGCGGGGAGACGTTCCCCAGCAAGGGCTCCCAGGAGCGCCACCTGCGCCTGCTGCATGCCGCTCAGGTGTTCCCCTGCAAGTACTGCCCCGCCACCTTCTACAGCTCGCCGGGCCTCACGCGGCATATCAACAAGTGCCACCCATCGGAGAACAGACAGGTGATCCTCCTGCAGGTGCCGGTGCGTCCGGCCTGCTAGAGAGCGCACTCCACCGCCGGAACTGTGCCTTCACTTGGAGACCCACAAAGAGCGCGCCCTCCCCTGTAGCACCCGCCTCTGCGCCACCGGCCCTGGCCTCCCAATCAAAGTGTCTTCTCCGCTTCTGGCCTTTTGGCGTGATCTTCACCCCAACCCTCTCGTGGTGATTCCTTTTGGGCCTCCTCTTTTATGTTGTCTCCCCACCGCTCCCCCATGGCACAAGAGCCCGCTCCCTTTCTGTTCCAGGGAGAAAAGCTGTATGCGTTCGTCTTGTCGTGGTTGTAGCTCCCTTTGGAAGGGGGCGGTTGTTTTTCTTGCTAGTATTCGCTGTGTTCATGGTCTGGAAATGCGGTTTGCTCTTGCCTAACACTGCTCTCTATGTATGTAGCGTACGGGTTATTTTGGGTGAATCTTGAGGAATAAATGCCTTTATATTTCACAGGCTGTAAATTGAATTCCCCACATGATTAGCTTTATTATGGCTTGTGAACTGCTGGAGTCTGGCTTTACATTTTTTTATGTGAACAAATCAAATTGCTTAAAAAAAAGAGTTTTCTTTAGTATAGCCACAAATGCCTTGAACTGTTGTCTGTTTGGGATTGTTTAGGGGGGAGGGAAGCGAATTTCAAAAGATGCTGTAGAAACTGCCTCAATATTTCAATAAGGTTTTTTTGGTATGATTGTCTTTGTTGAGGTAGAACCATATGAGTTTCCTCTAAATGTATATGTTGATTTATGAGTAATTGTTATTTATTCTTTATTTATATTAATTATGAAGACTATTATATTATTTGATTGCAGATTTTTTTTGGTGCGCCTTTTTTTCCTGCCACTCTTGACATTTCACTGTGCATTTTAGAAAAGAGCCTTTTTCTAAAGGGATCTGCAAAAAGTTTTAACTTTTATATTTATCTGTGTGAATTACAGACAACCTACCATTTTATTCTGCTTGGAGGGCCCCCAGGCCTTTGTATAACGGACAGCTCTTACTTTTAAATGCAATCTCTTTTCTACATACATTATTTTCTTAATTGTTAGCTATTTATAGAAAGCTTCAATAGAACTGTTTTGACTGTATAACTATTTACTATTGAAATAAAGTATTTTCAAAATCAAAGTAAAGTGGTCTTACTTCTGCATCTATTGGATTCAGCAAGGACTTAATGTAGAGATATGGATTTTTAAAATTAGTTTTAAAGGTAAAAACAGAAACAGAAAAAATCCACCACCACCTTCACTAGGGTTTCTGAGTAGGGCTCCCATATGGCCGAAGATAAAATCTTGCTGGGGATCCCATGAATACACTGGAAGGTGGAGTTAGAATGAAGGTTGTACACACCTTTTTTTAAAAAGTATTTAAATCCAACAATCTATCTCTTAACCCAGGTGTTTTTGAAATGGCAGACAGACAAGCCTTTCTACACCTGTAAAGTGTGACAGGTCTCAAAACCCACACTGGGCAGTTCGACCCTGCCTTAGGGTCACCGTGAGTTATAATCAATTTGATGCCAGTGAGTTTGATTTGGTTGTAAGTGCATCACTTTGATGTAGCAAATCATTCATTTCCTGATATTTGGGGCTTAGTATAATAACTCTTAAATAAAGTGGGTCATTTTTCTTTGCTAGAGATCAACGAGAAGAAAGCAGAAATTATTTTACAGTCATTCTCACACTAAGGGAAGCAAACAGATACCCATTTGAACTCAACAGAAGTGAAATAACTGGATTTGGAATGAGAGCTGAGAAAGACTTTTCTAATCAGGGGAGCAACCAATTGTAGGAGGGAATGGAACACTAGCTTTTGGGGATATTAAATTTGATAATAGTAATTACTGTGCTTTACATTAGAACGCTTAGAAGAGCACATCTTCCATTCATTAGTTAATATTTTGACTTGATTTCCTGTCATTGAAAAATTTGATGAAGGAAGTATGTTCAGGATTATAGTTGTGTATTCCTCCCCTTTTGTGATGTGTCCTTAGTATGTGGGGAACATTGAATCCTCCAACACTCATCCACTAAAAATTCTCAAAACTTGCCCAGTGGAAGATCCCCATCTCAGATGTGTGGTTGGAGGGGGTGGGGGGGGGGAAGCCAGGAGAACCTTGGGGAACAAAATTGACCGCCGAGCAATTTTTCAAATTCTGAGTGCAAAGTAAGAATTTTAGGTAAAAAGCAAGTTTAGCAGATTCAGTGTTAAAAAGTTAATCTCTTCACCCCTGTTTGTGAACGTCCTGGAACAAACTCAAAATATTAATGACCAAGCTACTCCTGGAAAGTTGTTGCGAAGACAAATTCTTTTGTCATTGTGACACTATATTATACCATTTTGGAAACTATAGGAGACAAAGCATAGTGTCGGCACAATCTAAAAGCACAGGAACAAAGCAGCACTTAAAATAGTCCAAAAACTTAAACAAAACCCCTCAAATTTGTAGACTGAAGACTGTTCTCTACAGCATCAGTAAGATGAACTTTTTAAAACTTTCTGAATTATACGCTACACTAAAAACTCTCTGACCTGAAATTGTGTTCTTCAACCTTGGTGGCCACACACTATCAAGCCACACACTATGTTGCAGGACTAACATCTTGCCATCTGCACACGGGGAATTCAGGACAGTGATGAGAGTGGTGATACAGGGAGGGTGGAGGGAAGGTGGAGTAGAAAGGGGGAACCAATTTCAGGGATCTACATATAAACTCCTCTCTGGGGTATGGAGGACAGGGAAATGGATGAAAGGACACATCGGATGTGTATGAGATGACAAAATAATGATAATTTATAAATTATTAAGAGTTGTGGGGGAGGGGGAGTGGAGAAGGAGGGGAAATATGGGGAGCTGATACCAGGGGTGTAAGTAGAAGGAGGAAGTTTTGAGAAAGATGATGACAACAAATGTGGTCTGCATATAATTGATGCATGTATTGATCATGATAAGAGTTGTATGAGTAGGCAACTTTGAATAGGCCAATAAAATGATTTTAAAAAGATAATGAGTTATCAGATTCTTCCACAGGAAGGAAATTTGATTCTCTTTCTCTTCCCCTATCTACATACTGAATATAGAGAAATAGATAGAAATATAGCTATAAAATAGATATTTATATAAATAGATATTTTTGTATAGATCTATGTTTTGTGTCTATCCAGCTGTATATTTATAATATACATCATAGCTATACACACATATTTAATGCCTCCATGGAGAATGTCTTCACAGAGGTTCCTTTTACAGGACAGTAAACTTACCTTCTTTAGAAATATGCAAGGGTGGTACACATACACTGTGTGCTTTGAAATGACTCCCATCTTGGAAGACACAGAACCCATGATTCCCACTCCGCCTCATGGGATGATTCTAGAGCTGAGAAGGGCTAGGTGGAAAGGTAAATAAAACTAGGTCAAGAAGAGAAGAATCAAAGGAGGAGAAAGGTAAAGAGAGTATTTATTCCTCCTCTTGCCCATTCCACAAGAAACTGACAGTGGTGCTAGTCTCTAGTCCTTTCATTTCAGGTAGCCTAGACCGGGAAACACTGACCTAGTAGCTACAAAGTTGCCTATTTAAACACACCAGCATCTCCAGAGAGGAAAGGTGAGCCTATCTGCTCCCAGAAAGATTTATAGCCTCAGCATCCACTTTAGGGTCCCTAGGAGTCAGAATGGACAAAATCAACTCCATGGCAGTGGGTTTAGTTTGGGTTTGATGGCCATAAAAAGCAAATGGTTGTTTCACATTCCTTTGGTTCCTGGGTGCACCTGAAATGGAAAGAAGGAGGAGGAGGGGGAAGAGGAGAGGAAGGTGAGGAGGAGAAGGAGGAGAAGGAAGGTGAGGAGGAGGAAGAGGAGAAGGAGGAAAGAAGAAGAAGAAGAAGAAGAAGAAGAAGAAGAAGAAGAAGAAGAAGAAGAAGAAGAAGAAGAAGAAGAAGAAGCTGTGTTACTCTTTCTGTTTGGGCCACTTTCCCCAGCTGCTACAGTTGATAGGCATCATTCAATCAGTTCTGGCTCATAAAGGCCTAACATACAATTGAATGAGACATCACCCTGTCCACAGGCATCCACACAATTGTTATATTTGAACCTGTAGTTGCAGCTACTGTGTCAAGCCTTCTCTTTAAGAGCCTTCCTCTTTTTCACTACCCCTCTGCTTTAGGAAACATGACTTCCTGCTCCAGAGACTGGTCTCTTCTGATAACATATTCAAAGTACATGAGACAAATTCTCTCCATTCTTGCTTCTAAGGAGAATTCAGTCTATACTTCTATGACAGATTCTTGGTCCTCAAAGTAACTTGTTTACTGTAAAACATTTTAAACAGGTCTTTTGCAGAGGACTTATTTGATGCAAGCCGTTGTGTGCTCCCTTGATTACTGCTTCCATGCACATAGATTTTTGATCCAAGCAAGAGGAAATCCTTGACAACTTCAATCTTGTCTTCATTTATCATAATGCTACTTACCTCTTGGTCCAGTTGGGAAAACTTCTTGTTTTCTTTACTTTGAGTTGCAATCCATACTGCAAGTTCATCTTCAAGTCTTCCTCACTTTCAGCAAGCAAGGTTGTGTCATCTGCAAAGGTCACAGATTACTTCAACCTAGCCTGATGCCATATTTTTCTTCATATAATCCACTTCTCTGATTATTTGCTTAGCATACAGAAGGAATAAGTAGGATGAGAGGATATAAACCCCAACAACACCTTTCTTGACTTTGAGTCATGCAGTAATATTCCCTTATTTTGTTCACAAAACTACTGCTCAGTCCATGTGTCTATGTAGCCTCTTGATTCAGGTGGCACCAGAGCACAATGTGGACCACCCTTCTTCTGGAATTCCCTCTTCTGAAGGTTATTTGCTATGACTCATACAGTCAAAGCTGTTAGCAGAATCAATGAAACACAAGTAAACATTTTCCTGGTATTCTGGTTTTAGCCAAAACCCTTCTGGTGTCAGTAATAATATACCTTGTTCTATATCCTCTTCTGAATCTGGCCTGAACTTCTGGCAGTTTCCTGTCAATGCACTGCTGCAACACTTCTTAGATGATGTGTTAGGTTGGTGAGGCAAAACCAGTGATGCTTGGATGTGTTGTATAGAGAAAGATTTATGTTCAAGTAAAGCTTCTCTTGACTTGAAGTTAATAATCAGGAAGAAAGATGAGGAAGCAGAAATTGGTCGGGGGTAGGGGCTGGGGGTTCAGGTTGGTGGATACAGAGCTGACATGAATCTGAATCAATTGAATGATTCTACCTCGGGCTGAGCAGACATCACAGGAGGAGTTCAAAGATCCAGACAAAAGATTCTGCTCCAGCAGAATGAAGTGCCAAAAGGAGCTTGACTCTGCTCAGACTCTATCTCTTATACAAAAGTCTACATTCTCAAGGCAGTGTTATTAAGCTGCCACTCAAGTGTTAGCATACAGAAGGAATAAGTAGGATGAGAGGATATCCACCCCTACCTTTATGCAGGAGTCTCTAGTTGACACAATTAATTCCTGACCATCAGAGTTGATCTTGAGCAAAATTTTACCTGCCTGTGCTAACACTGATATTGTTACATAATTTGCTCATTCTCTTGGGTCACTTCTGTTTGGAATAGTTACAAATATGGATCTCCTCCAGTCACTTGGATCAGTAGATGTCTTCCAAATTTCCTGGAATAGATCAGTGAGTGCTTACAATCCTTCATCAGCTTGTTGAAACATTTCAATGAATACTCCATCAATTCCTGAAGTCTCCTGCTTTAAGTGTAACTAGAGCTTCTTTCAGTACCATGGGTTCTTGCTCATGTGTTACCTCTTGAAATGATTGACGGTCAACTCGCTCTTTTAGGTACATTACTCTGGGTATTCTTTCCATCATCTTTGGATGCTTCTTGCATAAGTCAATATTTTGCTCATTGAATCTTTCAGTGCTACAACTTGAAACTTGAATTTTCTCTTGCGTTTTTTCAGTTTATAATACGCTGAGTGTATTCTTCCCTTTTGGTTTTCTAATTTTAAGTCTTTGCACATTTAATTATATATAATGTTTACTTTGTCTTCTTGAGATACCCTATAGAACTTTCTGTTTAGCTCTTGGACTTCATTTCTTCCATTTGCTTTAGTTACACTACAATTAAAAGCAAGTTTCATAGTTTCTTCTCTTTTTTTCCCCAGAAGATAATTTAATATACATACATAAAACTACACAGAAATACTATGTTCTTGGAAAAGAACATTTATGCTGAAAAACATTCTGTGAGTTATCTACTTATAGTTTAACCCTATTAATTATGAAAATTAAAAATGATCATTTTATTGAAGGCTCATACAGCTGTCATCACAATCCATACATGAATCCATTGTGTTGAGCACATTTGTACATACGCTTCCATCATTATTCTCAAAATAATGCTTTTTTAAAAATATTGCTTTCTACTTGAGCTCTTGCTACCAACTAATTTTAACCCTTCCCATATCTCCCTCATGAACCCTTGATAATTATTTATTTTTTCATGTATTACTCTGACCGATGTCTTCCTTCACTCACTTTTCTGTTGTCTGTTCCCCTGGGAGGATGTTATATGTAGATACTTGTGATCATATTCTCCTTTCACTTCCCACCTTCCCCTTCCCCTCCTGCTATCACTACTCTCATTATTGGTTCTGAGAGGTTTCTGTGTCCTGGATTTCCTGTGTTTCCAGTTCTTATCTTTACCAGTGTATATGCTCTTGTATGGCCAGATTTATAAGGTAGAAATGGGGTCATGATAGTGAGGTTGGGTGGGGGGGAGAAGGACTAAAGAACTAGAGGAAAGTTGTATGTTTCTTCAGTGCTATGACAGTATACTCTACCCTGGATGGCTTCATCTCTTCATAGTTTCTTCTTTTGTGGGGGCATCACTGCCCTCTGGTGGTGTGGGAGCTACCCAGCTACTCAGGAGCTACTCCTGAGAGCCACCGCTGGATTTGAACCACCAAGCCCGCGGGCCGCAGTCCCGCACTCAACCACTTATGCCACCAGGGCTCAACCCTCATAGTTCCTTTTTACATCCACTTGCTTCCTTATTTCTTTCCTGTCAATTTGATGACCTTTTGCTTTTGCTATGAATGTACTGGATGTATTCCCACAGTTTTTCAGGTCTCCTGTCATTAGTGCTCAAATCAGCATATCTGTCTTCTGAAGTTTTCAAAATTCAGAATAAACTCAAGGTTGTAGTTTGACTTTCATGGACTTGTTTGAATTTTCCTCAACTTCAGACTTAATTTACATATGAATAATTGATGGTCTGTTCCACAGTCAGCTTCTGACTTAGTTTTATCTGTTGATATTAAGCTTTGCCATCACCTCTTCCAGTATATGTAATATTCCACCTGGAGAAAGTCACATATATGCAGTTATGCTGTTGAAAAAAGGTACTTGCTACAAAGAAGTCATTGATCTTGCACAGTTGCATCATGAAATCTCCCACTTCCTTTCTGTCATCAATGCTACATTTTTCAACTACTAGTCCCTCCTCTTTGCTTCCAACTTTTGTATTCCAATCACCAATAATGGACAATGCATCTTGATTGCATGTTTGTCAATTTCCAACTGAATTCTTTGGTAGAATTCTTCAATATTTTCACCATTTGAATTTGTGGTTGATGTATAAATGTGAATAACATTGATTAGATTTCCTTGCATGAGTACAGATAAAATTCTATCACAGATAGCATTGTACCTCAAAATTAATCTTGATATGTCCCTTTGACAATGAATGCAATACTCTTCCTCTTGATTGTGTCTTTCACAGCAGAGCAAATCATGGTTTCTTGATTGAAAATGGCCAATGCCAGTCCATTTCAACTCACTAACACTTAGATTATTCATCTTTATACATTCAACTTCATTTTTAGTGACAGCAATTTTCCTCTTGAATTTCACTATTCCTTTCAAAGGGCAGATCAGAAAAATTTAAAGGGCAGCTTGAGAAGAAAAAGTAAACTATTATGATGAAATGTGCAAATAGCTATAGTTAGAAAATCAAAAAGACAGAATATGTTCAACACATCTTGCACTGAGGGGCTTAAAGGAAAAATTCAAGTCTCAAGTTTCAATACTGAAGGATTCTATGGGGAAAATATTCAGTGATACAGGAAGTATCAAGAGGAGATCAATGGAATACACAAAGTCAATGTATCAAAAAGAACTGATCAACATTCAACCATTTCAAGATAGAGCATATAAGCAAGAACCAATGATACTGAAGGAAGGAGTCCAACTTGCACTGAAATCATTACCCAAAATCAAGGCTGCAGAAATTGAAGGATTATTCATTGAAATATTTCAACAAGCTGATGAAACACTGAAAGTGCTCACTCATCTATTCCAGGGAATTTGAAAGACATCTACTTACTTTTTGGAATAGAATGGTACATATTTGTACCTGTTCCAAGAAAAGTGATTCAACAGAATATAAGAAATTATAGAACAATATTAATTATTGATATCATATAAAAGAAAAATTTTGCTAAAGATCATCCAACAAAGGTTACAGCAGTACATTGACTTGGAGTTGCCAGAAATGTAGGCCAGATTCAGAAAAAGTATGAAACAAGGGATATCATTACGATGTCACATGGATGTTTGCTGAAAGAAGAGTATACTAGAAAGAAGTTTACTTGTGTTATATCGACTCTATTAAGGCCTTTAATTGTGTGGATCATGACAAAGTATGGGTAGCCCTAAGAATAATGGGAATTCCTAAACACTACATTTTGCTTATGTGCAACCTGTACATGAAAGTGGAAGTTTTGCTTATGTGCAACATGTACAAGTGGAAGTTTTGTGAACAGAACAAGGGTATACTGCAGCATGATTTAAAATCAGGAAAGGTGCATATCTTCTCATAATACTTATTCAATCTGTATACTGAGCAAATAATTGGAGAAGGGTATTATTTGAAGAACAATATGGCATCAGAGTAGTTTGAAGGCATCTTTTCAGCTATGCAGATGCCACAATCTTGATAAATGAAAAAAAGATTGAAGTCAAGAATTTCATCTTGCTTGCATCCACGATCAATGCTGATGGAAGCAGTAATCGAGATCAACAATGATTTTCACTGAGTTTTCTGCAAAAGACCTCTTTAAAATATTTTAAAGAAGGCATGTTATAGGTATGTCTTTACATAAATACAACTATCTATTATAAGGTGGAAATAAATTTAAGAACTTATCTATAGGCCAAATACTATGATAAAAAGTGGACCTTGGACCCTCTTCCTGGTGCTCCCTCAATGCAAGAATGCTTTGGTCTATGAATCTGGTATTCCTCAAGGCTCACTGGCCCAACACGATCACTGAAGTTAAAATGAGTGCACAAGCAAATGTGGTGAAGAAAGTTGATGGTGCCCAGACAGCAAAGGATATATCTGGGGTCTCAAAAGCCTGAAGATAAACAATCGACCATTTACTTGAGAAGAGACCACACCCACACAGAAGAAGCACAACAGCATGGCCACATGGTGGTGAAAGGTCTAGGCAATAGACATCAAACCGGGGGGGGGGGTGTGGAGTGAGGGGGAGAACATATCACTGCGTGCACACATCCCCAAGGTGCTCACTGAGGGCATGTGGGAGCATGAGCAAGGGTGGTGAAGAAAATTGATGGTGCCCAGCTATCAAAAGATATAGCATACTGGGTCTTAAAGGTTTGAGCATAAACAAGCAGCCATCTAGCTCAGGAGCAACAAAACCCACCATAAAAGAAGCTCACTTGTCTGTGCGATCAAGGTACTGAAACAATCAGGTATCAGACATCAAAGAAGAAAAATCAAAATCAATGGACCAATTGATTCCCAATATCGCTGAAGACAAAAGGATACAGAGACAAACAGAGTAGAAGAAATGATGGTGCCCAGCTACCAAATGATCGAATTTCTGGAGTCTCAAAGATTTGAAACAGAAACAGCAAAGCCCACATGGAAGAAGCACACCAGCCTGTGTGATCAAGAGGGGCCGAAGGGAGCAGGTATCGCGCATCAAAGAATAAGAAACACATCATTATGAATGAGGGGGAGAGCAGGATGGGCCACTGGTGGGTAATTGGTCACCCCTTTACAGGGGAGTCACCGGGAGGAGGCAGACCAGTCAAGGTGCAGCCAGGCAGTGATGATGCATACAAGTTTCCTCTAGTTCCTGAAGCCTTCCTTCCCCCGCCCCCCAACCATCATTGTCCCAACTCTACCTTACAAATCCAGATGGACTGGAGAAGGTACACTGGTGGAGGAGGGAAGCTGGAAATATCAGGAGACCAAAATGGATGAGCCCCTTCAGGCCAGTGGTTAGATTGGGGCGGCTGGAATGGTGGGATGGAGAGATGGAACCAACTGCAAGGATATACACATAGGCTCCTATTTGGAGGATTTGCATCAAAGGAGTGGATTGGGGAAAAGTTCGGGCAGTGTAAGATGTGACAGAACAACAATAATTTATAAAGTGAGGGTTGGTGGGAAGGAGAGAGCAGGGGAGGAGGGGAAGGGTTGGAAAAGCCAATACTAGGGGTTCAAGGGAAAAGGCAGATGATTGGAGAATGATAACAGTGGACAAGATGCCAGGCACAGTATGTTTATTTATGTATTGTGAAAACAATGTATGAGCCCCCAATAAAATGATTTAATTAAAAAAAGAAAGAAAATGAAAAAAAGAAGGCATGCTACTTTGAGAACCAAGGTGATCCTGACCCAATCTGTATTATTTCCCAGTTCTTCCTATGCAGGTGAAAGTTGGACATCAACTAAGGCAGACTAGAGAAGAATTAATGCATTTGAATTATGGTGCTGATGAAGAATACTGAAAGCATGGACTGGCAAAAGGACACATAGATCTGTCCTGGAAGAAGTACAACCAAAATGTTCCTTAGAAACAAGGATAGGGAAACGTTGCCTCACATGCTTTGGTCTTGTTATCAAGAGGGAACAGTCCCTGGAAAAGACATCATACCTGTTAAAGGGTAGGGGCAGCAAAAAAGAGGATGGCCCTCAGTGAGCTACATTGATAGACGATCTTCAACTACAGGTTCAAAGACAGAACAATTTTGCGGATGGTGCAGGACTGGGCAGTGTTTTGTTCTGTTATACACAGGGTCACTTGGAGTTGAACTGACTCACTGGTCCCTAAAACAACAATAACAGCAAGTTTTCATGGATTCATACTTCGTACATTCAGAGTTCCGGTTCTTCATTGACATTTTCAGCTGTGTTTTTTTCTCATTTTGAGTTGTGCCTTAGCAGCAAGGGAAGGTCCCTTTACCTTTAATACATAGGCTTTACTCCATCCTAGTCACTATGGTTGACCCTATTTTGAGAAAGAAGCTGTTCCACAGGAAGATTTTCAGTGCCTTTCAAACTGAAGGCTCTTCTTCTTTCTGGAACTATCTCTGACAATGTTTTGCTCATATAATTGTCAGAGCAGATGAGGCAAATGGGAGATACTGCAAAATCACCAGCAGCATGTGGGCACAGATGCACCAGGAAACATCTCCCTGTGGCCACAGTTGGCCCGGCCTGTGCACCCAGGTCTCCAGAGGCAGTTTCCGTGTTTACCTTGGAGCTTTGTTTCTGATGCGCTATCATAGCTTTTCAGTAACTGACAATGTTTTTATACTACTATGAGGATTTTGGGTGCCTAATTCCTCTGAAGTGGACAGCTTATTTCTTCTTAGTCATCTGTTTCCAGTCTAGACGCTCTACTTCAACTTGTTCACTTTGGGTGATCCTGGTGGCATTTGGAAAACCAGTGACATAGCTTTTAGCATCGCGGCAACACAGACGTCATCACGAGGCCACAAACTGAATACACATAAGTTTTAAGATATTCCCTGCTAGTGACCAGGTTTGCTTTCCCTTGGAGGCCCATAGAAATTAGACCTGTTATAGTAAGACTATGGGATGGAAGTCATGATGGGAAAGCACCGCCAAAATCTTGTGTGGCTAAGATTTTGTTTAACACCATCCAGGAGGTGCTCAGATTCCTCGCCTTTTAGAAGCCCCCGGAAGCCATCACTGGCCTCAATGTGGAGCACTCCGCTCACACCAGGGAGACAGAAAACTAGAGCATAACTTGTTAGTTCTCCAATCTTGACCAAAGCCTCGTGAGCCGCTCTTGATTCACCTCGAGCTGATCAGAAACAAACCGCCATGATAAACACTGAAGCTGCCTCTGACGATTTGGGTACCCAGGCCGGGCCCACTCTTGCCACAGGGTGCATCTGTGCCCACGTGCTGCTGGGGATGGTGCAGTATCTCTCATTGGCCTCATCTGTTCTGTTGCATCCCTGTTTTTCTTATCTCCTTCCACTAATGCAGCCCACTTAAACTTTCTTTTATGATTTTCCATAAAATCTACCAACAAAAAATGGCGAATAAATAGATATTTATTTGTTTTCCAAATAAATAGATAAGTGTATAAAAATCATTGTATCAACAGTCTTATAAAAGAGAAACACAATAAATTCTAGCCCTAACTTACATATTTGATGCTTTAGCAATAGAATCAAAATGCGTCATTGCCCATGATTACTGTTGCCATGATAATATTGCCCAGTCTTTCCCCATCTTCGTGATCATCACCAGTATTGTTCATTGTGGCCAGGGACACCATTATGCTTGAGAAAGAAGGATTCGAAAAGAAGGAGGAATAGAAACAGGAAACACCAGGGAAAGAAGAGTAACTAATAGAACATTGTGGAGATTGCAATGAAAGAATTAAAGCAAAATGTGTATGAAATGTTGAATGTAAAACTGATTCACTTAATTTATAAAACAATGTTAAAAAAGAAGATATTCCTTATTGGTCCCAAGCCCCCAAATGATAGCCTGATACTCCTACCCAGAATCTGGGTGAAGAGAAGCCAAATACATCTTCCAATAAATTCTCCTCTGACATATTAGAGAAACTTCCTGTTTCCTAATACTACCTTGCAGAAGCATCAAATGACCAGTACTCAGGGGGAAAGTCAGATACTAGAATTGTCACTACTAGATTGTAAGGTGGCAATTGTTTCCAACCTGCACATCAGCAGTAGAAAAATTGAGAGGTGACTGTGTAAGGTAAGGCTACTTGGTCGCAGGGCTAATGGGAACATGCTGCTCCAGAGAACCTGAGACAAAGTACCACTCACAAACCCCCAGAATGAGCAGATGGTCCTTGATGGTATACTGTAAGTCCTGGGGCACCTATAGCTTAGAGTTTTTCCATCCACTGGAACTTCAGAAAGTGGCCAAGTCTTCAAAAACAGAGGTGGTGCAGGATGATTTTGTAGGAAAAAGGATCAGAAAAGATGTCCCATACTTATATGACTGGGGAAATAATATTTTGTTCACCAGGAGGACAGAGAAATGTTTACCTTCTGAGAATGTGAAGGAAAAAAATAATTCTCAATTGGTTTATTATCATCCATCATCTTGTGCAAATAACTAGTTACAAGTTTGGGTGTCATAAAGGCAATTACTCTGCCAGGAGGATTTCTTGAAAATTAGAGTCCCGTTTCTTTGGACACACTCCTATAAGAGACTGCAGGGGAAATTACTGAAGGCCAGATTGGGTCTCAAAAGTGACAAGACAAAATGAGAGGTGTTACCAGTGAGAAAGTTGAAATGGATATTTGAGATAAAAAGTAATTTATACGTCACAGTTTGAGGAAAGTAACCACCGAGCTTATAAATTTACAATTTGTAGCTATTTTGATGTTATTAATGTTTATTTGCTTCTCAGAATCAGAGATCATATCTGAGATGAGGATTTGAAGTCAGTTGACATATTTTCACTAACCCAAATGCACACTCCCTTCATCTATTAAGACCCAACTGTCATCACCTTGTCTGCCACATACTTTTGTTGTGGGTTTGTCTGTTGCATATGGAAAGCTAGATATTCAGGGCTCACATTCTTCCTTCTGGAAGTATATGGTGAACAGATGGGTGGAGGAGTGAACAAATTCTTATTTGATGATTTCCATGTTGTTTGTTCATCCTGGTAGCATTTTCATGCAAAGTATCAATACTGATATCTTTCTCTTAGCTTATCATGTAAGCCTACCCTAATGGACACACTGTTTTTAGAATATTCACTGTATTGAAGTCACATCAATGGGTATCTACTGACAGCTAGAGCATATCCAAAAGTGTCCTTATTAAGAGCTAGTGTTCTAAGCTATGTCAAATTTATGTTCTTCAGTAGTGGGAATGCCTATAAGAAGCTTATCAGAGCAACTTCCTCTCATAGTCACCAGTTTTGCCCTTTCCTCATTAGAACCCAGACATCCGCTGTTCCTCCTGTGTGGTTAACAGCAGAGTCAACATCAAGCAGGAGATAAACAATGACCATGGAAACTTCAGCCTGAACTATTCCCCATTTATTTATTTCTTCAGCAGCTGCTTCATTTCTTTTGTTGTGATGCAATGCCTTCTTCTGAAATACCACAGGCAGTAATAGTCACATTTGATGGTAGTGAAAGCCATGCAATCCATCTGGTAAGAAGCAAAAGGGGGCTAGTGCACAGAGGGTCAAGTTTCAGAGAAAGAGAAGAGAAGAAGGGGGAAAATGAAAAAGCCATGCTAAAATTTCCTTCCAGCACAAACAACAGAAAAGGACGGGAATTAGGCTGAAATACATATGTACAATGCTGCCATTTCAAAGCTGGTGGCACAATTGATGGCATCTCTTTTCTATTGATAGTCATTAAACTATATCATATAAAGTGAGTGTTTCATAATTCTCCAAAAACACCACCAAGAAGTCGTTGCTCGATGGGTAGGAGCCTATAGATGTAGTGTGCATAAGAATGACCAAAACGAGGAGTGTTGAAGAAAATATTGAGCCAAAGGACAGTCAGTCTCTGAGTGTCCAAATTCAAAGCAAATCATATGGTCATCATTTGCCATTTAGCTAACTTTGACTCATGTAAAATATGAAGACACATTACCTTATCTCGCATCACTTTCATGATGCCTAAGTCCATCATTGCAGTTGCTGAGTATTTTGAGTGCCATTCAACCTAAAGGGTATTGTTCATCACTGTGTTTGACAATGTTCAGAGAGACAGATATTTTAGCTAATTTTTGGAAGTAGTTCAAGCATTGTTGGTTTTGTTTTACTCTACTCTGATTTAGCCTGGAAGATCCACTGAAGATGTCTACCTCCTGGTATTTGAAAGAGTCGAGCCTTCCTTGAGAATGGTAGATTGAAGTCTCTCATTATTGTTATAATCTATTTTTTTCTTCAAGTCTGTAAGATTTGATTACTGTATTTTGAGAAATTTGGGGGTGGTTATATATATCTATATGTATATTAGCAGAAAAGAAAAATTTTTGTTGGGTGATTATATATCTATATATTAGCAGAAAAGAAAAATGTAGCACATAGACTAAACCCAGTCCATTTGCTTATACCTTTTGTGTGCTTGTGCCTTTCCGTGTCCTCATGACCCCTGGCCAAGTGCTGCACCTTCTTCAATTCACACTCCAATATCAGCCCTGGTGGTGTAGCAGTTACATGTTGGGCTATTTTACTGTCATTATATATAAATATACTGACATAAGACATGCCTCTATTTAGACTTCTATAAATGCCCTTTGCCTCCTAGAGGAACAAGAAACAATGGTTTTATTTTTTTATCCAAGATTCCAGATATTTGTTTTTACTTTCCTCTATCTTTAAAAAATTTTTGTTCAGATATAATTGATATATCATATACTCCCATCGTTTAATCCTATTAAAAAGAGCACTAAACAACACAAAAATCAATTCTAGGACACTAGAATAAACAGCACTAAAATCAATTCCAGGACATTTTCCATCTTCTTGCATTCATTACTTCCCCATTTCCCTGCCATCTCCCTATGCATATCACCAATAAGCATCCCTTATTGTCTCTCTAGATTTTCCTATCCTCATATTCATATACTAGAAAACTTCTTATAGTGAGGTTCTGTAGTGTTCTTTGTCTAGGTCTTTTGTTTCCTTGTTTAGATTTATTCCTGGGTATTTCATTTTTTGTGTGGCTATTATAAATAGTATCCTTTGTTTATGTCTTTTTCAGAGCTCTCACTGCTAATATTTAGGAATCCAATTGGTTTCTATTTGCTAATCTTTATCCTGCTCCTTTACCCAATCTCTTCCATTGTTTCTAAGATCTTTCGATAGAGTCTTTGTGGTTATCTCTATATTAAATGGTATCATTTGTAACTTTTGAGAGCTTGGGTTCTTGTTTGGCAACTTTTATTCCCTTGGTTTCTTTTAAACACCAAAAAGATACATGGGTAATATTAGTGAGTGGAAAATGAACATTGGATGTGTGAAGTCCTAGGATGAGAAAACCAAAAAAACAAGGAACATTCTCAATATTGAATAATGCAGAAAACATCCAAATAAAATGGGAAAAAACTAGAGTCACTGTATCAAGAAGAAGTAGTTGACCTTCTGCCATTTCAGGAAGCAGCTTATGAGCAGGAACCAGTGGGACTGAAGGAAGTAGTTCAAGTAGCACTAAAAGCATTCCTCAAAAACAAGACTTCAGGAAGTGATGGGATGACTATTGACATGTTTCAACAAGCTGATGAATCACTGGAAACACCCACTCGAATTTGCTAAGAAATTCGAAAGACAACTACTTAGCCAACTGTCTGGAGAGACCTATTCCCAAGAAAAGTGACCCAATAGAATGCTCAAAGTGAAGAACAATATCACTGATATAATAAGCCAGAAAAATTCTCCTGAGAATCATCTAACAATGGTTGGAGCAGTACATTGACAGGGAGCTGCCAGAAGTTTAGGTTGGACTCAGAGAAAGATGAGGAACAAGGGAGGGATAGCATTGTTGATGTCAAAGGGAGCTGAACTCAAAGCAGAGACTATCAGAGAGATGCTTACTTGTGCTTTGTTGACTGTGCCAAGGCATGAGACTGTGTGGATCATAACAAACTATGGGTAGCCTTGAGAAGAATGAGGATTCCAGAACACTTTATTGTGCTTATGTGGACTTGTACATGGATCAAGCGGCAGTTGTGTGAAAAGAACAAGAATAGACTGCATGATTTAAAATCATGAGTGGGTGGGTGCCAAGGATGTAGTATATTATCATACATACTGAATTTGTATGCCGAACAAATCATCCAAGAAGCTGGTCTAAATCATAAAGAAAGCGGTATCAGGATTAGAGGAAGGTTTAGTAACAACCTGTGACATGCTGATGGCACAAACTTCCTTCCTGAAAGTGAGGAAGATGGGAAGTACTTGCTGATGAAGATCAAGGATCCCAGTCTTCAATATAGATTACGACTCAATGTGAACAAAACAAAAATCCTCACAGCTGAACTAGTAGATAACACCATGGTACATAGAGAAAAGATAGAAACTGTAAAGGATTTTAACTTACCTGGATCCACAATTGAGGCACATGCAAGCAGCAGTCAAGAGATGGAAAGAAGAGTTGCATTAGGTAAATCTGCTGCACAGGATCTCTTGAGACGATTGAAAAGCAAGCATGCTACTTTAAGGACTCGGATGTGCCTAACCCAAACCATGGTGTTTTCAATTGCCTCATAGACACGTGAAAGGTGGTCACTGAATAAAGAAGACAGAAGTAGAATTGTTGCCTTTGAAATGTGATGTTGGAGAAGAATGTTGAAAGTGCTGTGGACTTCTAAAGGGACAAACCAGTCTATTTTTGGAAGAAAATAAGGCTGAGTGTTCTTCATAGACATGGATGGTAAGGCTTCATGTGACATAATTTTCACATGCTATTAGGTCCACAAAAAAGGACATCATGTTTGGTAAAGTAGAGGGGCAGAGAAGAAAAGGAAGACTCTCAAGGAGAAGGATTGACCTTGCAGTTGGATCAAACATAGAAAAAATGTCTAGATGACTCAGGACTGAGCCTTGTTTCATTCTGTTGTGTAGAAGGTTGCTATGGGCTGTAACAGATGCAATGGTACCTAACAACAGAGAATTCTACCACATCTCCATAATGAAAAAACAAAGAATCCAATTCAAAGTTGGGAAAAGAACCTCAGTAGGTAATTTACAAAGGATGACACTCAAATTGCCAACAAACTCACGAGGAAATGCTCATGATTACCAGCTATCTGGAAATTACAAATTGAGACAATGTTGAAATATCTGACCCATATGATAGTCCACTTAGGAAACAGAAACCTAGATCAACAAATGCTGGAGAGGGCGTGAAGGGATTGGAACACTTATACACTGCTGTTGGGCTTGTAAATAAGTACAATCATTGTGGAAAATAATATGATGTTCCCTAAAATAGCTGGGAATAGAAGTACCATATGGCCCAACAATACTTCTGCTGGGCATGTACCTCAAAGAAGTATGAATAAGAAAATGAACAGAGGTATGCTTTATAGTGTTTGTTGTAGCACAATTCACACTAGCAAGAGGTTGAAAACAGCCCAAATGCCCAAAAGTAGAGGAATGGATAAAGAAACTGGTACATACAAAGAAGTGAATACTACACACCCTTGAAAATAGTTATGAAACACCTTATGACATGGAGGGACCTGGAAACCATGATGCTGAGTGAAGTGAGTAAATCACAAAAGGACAAACACTGGGTGAGTTCACTATTGTAAGGATAAACACCAAGACGTTCTGCTCCCAGATCATGTATCCTTCTAATCAGGTCTTCCAAGCATCATGTATTCTTCTAAATCAGGTCTTCCACCTAGCGTCTGTGAACCCTGTATCACCACCTCCATATGTACATTTTAAAGACCGCTTCGAAAAGAGACCTCACCACATCTGAAGCCAGTTTTCCAAGGTACGGGAAGAGGGAAACCATTTAGTTGCTGCCATACAACATTGTTCTAAAGTAATCTAAATCAACAGACACTCCTACCAGAGTGATAAGTGAAGCTTGCTAGAAATTCAGGTCAAGGTGTAGAGAAGGGGGCATATCTGAGAAGATTATTACATTTCTGTTGGTAGGTAAAGGGGAAAGAACATCTCCCCACTAGGAAAACATGCTCAACAATATGTAAACAGAACCCCAGGGGAGACTATATCTGCTATTGTCTTCCTTGCAGTTAGCAGCCCCAAATGCAAATCTTTACTGGAGTAGAAAGCATCAACTTTGTCCTAGAGAGCAGCTGGTGGGCTCCAACTGCTCACCTGCTGTGATTATCTTCCTAAGTCGACGCTTTTGACCTCGTTTCCCTCCAGCTCTTGGTGACTCAGGCCAGGTGCTCCAGACTACTGGGACTTCAGGTTTTGTTCTTTCTAGGTGCACAACATCCTTCACGGGCCACAAGAGGAGGACTTTATGTGGAAATGCCACAAAGTGAACCGGGTTTTACCTCAAACTCACCTGTACCCCTTGGACTTAAGGCTGAAAAAGGTTGGTGTGAGTAGAAGCAGATACTTGCCATCCCAAAGTGATAGATCTGGTGATCATTACACTTTATTTCAGATCTCTTGCCTTAAGGGTGCCCCAGGGATGGTGGCTTTCAACCACCATGAATTTACTACTGCAATGCCCTCCTACCTTATTATGACATGCATTAATCCGGTAGGCCTGTTTCTGCACATGTGAGTGAATATTATTGAACATTTCTCCCCACCACCAACTCCTATGATTTGTGTAAATAGTGTACTGTCATGTAAGAATTTAATCTCTAAAAGTCAGCACTTACTTCATGCATTGTGGTTTGAAGCCGGCATATATCTGTAAAATTTCCTTTTCTCAATCTTGTTTTAAACTCTATACCATCGATTAAATGAATGCTTCTATCAATAGAGATACCTCAGGCCCCAGGGTGATGATTTATAATGTTTTTTATCATAAAGTGATAATGATGTCTCTAAAGTGACCTAGAGACATATAAGCCATAGATATATGAGGGGGTTTTTGGCTTGCACTACTTTATGTGGCTAGCCCCACATAAAGAGACCACTGAAGGTATGGGTGCTCTATCAAAGTGTGGTGAAGAAACTAGATGGTGGTGATTCTAAGAACCACTTTAACGGTTTATCTTTAAAAAACAGCCATCTAAGGGAGGTATTAACTCAGTCCACATGGAAGAAACACAGACATCTCTGTGATATAAGGTTTGTAAGCAATAAAATCTAAATCCAAAGAAGGAACGGTACAGGGCTTAAATTATGAACACCTTTTTTTCCTCACAAGGCTATAGATGATGATGGAAGCCCAAATTAATTTACAGTCTCCCTACATGCATTCTGGAAAATCCCTTCTGATAATAATAATAGAGGAATATGAACTGACTTGTTAACAGATAGAGAAGACTGTAGTGATGATTATAGTGCATAAAATAAGGCTAAAATATAGTAGCTCCTTTGGAAATTTTTTACAGTTTCAAAATAAATGAAGGGGAAATTCAAGTAAATGATACCTCCAGTGGATTCCCTCCAACCAGGGATGTGAATAGTCTTGCTAGCATGCAGAGAGCGTGGAAAAGTGGATGATGGCTGATCTAGTTAGGCTAACGTTTAACACAACCAGATGGTCTCCCTTTTAACCTATTTTTAAATTGTTCTACTTCTTAAAAACATTTTGTGCTTTCTTTTCAATTGCTGTTGTTTCCCATTTTATTGTGCTATTGTTGTTAGCTTTTTTGTTTCTTTGTTCCTTGTTTCTCAATATGTGAAATCCAGGATGGGGGAATCTGTAGAGGTGGTCACTGGCATAATGGTTTCTTGGGGATATGGCAGGGGAAAGGAGGAAGTAATATGGAAATGAGGAAATGAGCAACGATGCTGAGTGCAAGAAAGCAGAAAATGTTCTGAAATTGATTGTGGTGATGATTGTATAACTTCTTGATATGATTGAACTATTGAATTGTATATGTGTATGTGTCAATCAAATGGTTTAAGTAAAATAATACTTAAAAAGCATGCATATCTTAAAATACTAATGTGCTATCTGGTAGAACTATATATTTGTGCTAACATTTTTGTTTATGGTATATGAATTTTATCTCAATAAAATTATGAAAAATACACAAACAATTTTTAATCTTAGAAACCCAAAGGGGAAGTTCTACTAACTTTTATTGGGGGAGGCATCACTGCTCTGGTGGGAGTAGGAAGTCCGGCCTTGCTCCTGGAGAGCTGCTGCTGGATTTGACCCGTCAACCCTGTGAGTCACGGTCCCCCACACAATCACAATGCCACCTGGGCTCAGCCCTTCTACCAGCTTTTATTGGGTTGCTATGACTCAGACTCAATTCAATGGCAGTGAGTGTGATATCTCTCTTTCTCTCTCTCTTTTTGGTAGAGTTATTTCAAGGAAAATGTCTGATGATTTCTATCAGAAAACTTCACCATTTAAAACTTTCTGGAGTAATGGTCTAAGGAGACCTGGTGAGGTAATGGTTGTGCATTAACTATGATGCACAGTCACTAGTTCAAAATCACCAGCCGTTTCTGTGGGAGGAGGACAGGGCTTGCTATTCCCTAAAGAGTCCTGGTCTCATACACTCACAGGGGCAGTTCTATCTCGTCCTTCAGGGTCACTATGAGCGGGCATTGACTCGATGTCAGTGAGATGATTACTTATTTTTTGAGCACTGTTCTACTTGAATCTTCAGCAGTGGTTCTCAACCTTCCTAATGCCGCAACCCTTTAATACAGTCCCTCATGTTGTGGTGACCCCTCAACCATAAAATTATTCTTGTTGCTACTTCATAACTGAAATTTTGCTACTGCTATGATGTAGTTTCATTGCTAAAAATTGGACATAATTAAAGCATAGTGATTAATCACAAAAACAATATGCAATTATACATTGTAAAATATTTACTTCTTTTTGCCGGGGGCCATCACTGCCCTCAGGTGGTGGGAGTAGGAGGCCCAGCTTTTGCTCCGTGGAGCTGGAATCGAACCTCCATCCCAGTGGGCCACAGTCCCACGTGCAACCACTATGCCACTGGGGCTCAGCCAAAATATTTACTTCTAATTGCAAGTAAAAGAAATTTTCTCTTGAAGGATGGTGTGGCATGAGTAACAGTCTTAATATACCAACAGTAAACAACATTGCAACATTTTGTGACAGTGTGTGTAAAAAGCCAACATCAGTGCAAAGGTTGAGAGAACTTCTTTCTCACCAGATCAGCACATCTGCATGTGGGTAGACCCGCTGAGAGATGGGTAGAGGAGTGGTGTCTCGATAGGTCTACTATCAGACTTATGACCTTGGACTGGGTTAGTATATTTTATAAATGTACAGTTGCTCTTATATATAAAACAGTGTCTTATGCACACATGAGAGTTTATGAATTTGTCTCTTTAGCCTACCCAGACTAACACACATGTAATCAAGGGAAGTTCTTTACTGATTATTGGCAAATTTTCATGATAGCCCAAGTAAAGATTTGTGTAGAAATCAGATAGTATATACATGTTTAACTTCTAAAACTAAGGCTCTGTCTCCATATTCATAAGCAGGTTCCTTCTCTCCAGATTAGTGCAAACACACACAAAGATGAAAGGATTTATCTTTGAAAGAAATAGTGTCTTAACAATTATTCTATAACTTCCTCTTGAACATCACTATTTGTAGTGTCACTCCTTCTTGTAGTTTATATTTTTGAAAAATTGCATAATATTTCTTAGTATAACCCGGTTGCTGTAGAGCAGCGGTTCGCAACCTGTGGGTCATGACCCCTTTGGGGATCCGAGGACCCTTTCACAGGGGTCACCCAATTCATAACAGTAGCAAAATTACATTAGCAACAGATATAATTTTATGGTGGGGGAGGGGTCACCACGACATGAGGCACTGTATTAAAGGGTTGCGGCATTAGGAAGGTTGAGAACCACTGCTGAAGATTCAAGTAGAACAGTGCTCAAAAAATAAATAATCATCTCACTGACATCGAGTCAATACCCGCTCATAGTGACCGTGGAGGACAAGCTAGAACTGTGAGTGTATGAGACCGGTACTCTTTAGGGAATAGCAAGCCCTGTCCTTCTCCCACAGAAACGGCTGGTGCTTTTGAACGAGTGACTGTGGCTTGCAGTCCATGCATAACCACTACCTCACCAAGGCTCCTTAGACCATTACTCCAGAAAGTTTTAAATGGTGAAGTTTTCTGATGAAAATCACCAGACTTTCTCCTTGAAATAACACTAGCCAAAATAAATAAATAAATAAAAGATCAAACTCACTGCCATTGAATTGAGGCTGATTCATAGCAAGCCAAGAGAAGCTAGTAGAACTGCACTGCAGGGTGGCGGCATGAGGAAGGTTGAGAGCCACTGATACGGTGACTCTAGCACTTCTGTACTGGGCTGTGATCCACGAGATTGACAGCTCTGAAAAATCAGCTGCTCCTCCGGTGAACGGCGATGGGGACTTTCTACTCTCACAAAGAGTTACAGTTTCAGGAATTCACAGGGGCAGGTCTGCCCGGTCCTGCAGGGTCACTATGAGTTGGTGGCATCTATATGATGGCAGTGAGTGTGCTTTTGAAGCTTTTAGTGGGGTTCTGAGATTGAAATCCTTTATGAGGGTAGAAACTCTCTCTTTCTGGTGGTTTCGAACTGCTGACTTCATGGCTAGCAGCCCAATGTATAACCCACTATGACACCAAGTGTCCTTTAAATAAAGTAGTTTATGTTAAAAACAAACAAAATTACAGCAGGACTTTTGGCAAAAGAGGAGATAAGACAGATAAGTGAGGGTTAAAAATTAAACCTGGACATATAGGAAAAGATACTTTAGTCCCAGATATACTAGAAGCTTACTCACTTACTCTTTCGATCATAAAATACTTCAAAGAGACTTTTAAATCACATTAGGTAGGTTGAGAACCACTGGTCTAAAGGGAGATCTAATGATAAGATATCACATTTTGACCTCACTATTTCTGTCATAATCAATCTTATAATGATCTGTCTGATAACAGAGCTATTCACATACCTCAATTATGACCAGAGGGGATTCACAGGTGGTTAAATTCATGTATAGACCCTGGCTTTTGTGTTTCCACTGTCATCCATAAGCTATTGCAAACCAGATATTCACAACTTAAACTGATAACAGTCCCTCCTTTAGGTATGGATTATATTATTTATAATCCTTGAATCACACACGTGGATATAGTTGACTTCTTGCTTAGATGGATGCTCATTTGAGGACAAGCCATTAAGAGCCCTGGATGCTATTCTTTTTTTTTAATCATTTTATTGATGATATTCTTTTTTTTGTTTTTTTTGTTTTTGTTTTTGTGGGCATCACTGCCTCTGTGGGCGCTACCCAGCCGTCGCTGGATTTGAACCGCCAAGCCTGCGGGCTGCAGTTTGGCACTCAACCACTTATGCCACTGGGGCCCAGCCCGATGCTATTCTTTTTGATAACCAGACACCACCTAGTTTCTTCACAACACTTTGCCATATTATTCATATTTTCAGTGAGATCACTTCTTAAGATCAGGCATCAAGCAGGGCCAGGTCATAATAACTAATTCTTACATTGGGCCTAGAATTAAGTGCAAGTCCAAAATCTATTCATCCATCTGTGGCTTATATATGCCACTGACATTTTGTTAGAGAAGAGTATCAATCGTTCCCTCTAGGGCATCACTTCCACTGCTATTGAATCAATGCTGACTCATAAAAACTCAATAGGGAAGGGTAGGACTGACTCTGGGTTTCCAACGTACAGAAAGCTTCATCTTTTCCCTGTGGCACTGGCTGGTGGTTCCATACTGCCAACTTGGTGATTAGCGGCTCCATATGTAACCATGGCACATCGACAGTGCCATCAGTATAGCAAATGGTATCGAATTTAAAACACTGTTGAGAAAAGGAAATGATACAAATATAGGCCACCTGTGATCCGCAATGCGTACATTGTTGACTTTTACAGATTAAACTTCTGGGACTAGACATTATTTAAACAAACAATGGGGTTGGTGGTAGGGCCACTCCTCCATTCATTCACAGCAGCTGAGCCATACTTACCAGAATAATAAACTTCATGATGAAACAAGGGGGCATGAAAATAGTAAGGATAATTCGCCTGATGCAAGTAAGCAATGTACGGATTATGACAAGAGTTCAAAGAGTCCCGCCAAAAATGATCTTTTAACAAAAAAATTTTTAAACTAAGTATATTGTAGTTCCAAGCTGCCATTCATTAGGCACCCTGAAAGCAAAGCATTCAAATCAACCATCAAAATAAACCAGCGTCATTCACATCCCATGGACAAGCAGATGGGTTCTGGGTTCCCACTTAACTCTAAACCCAAGCCAAGAAAAAATAATTCTTATAAGATAATCCTTCTCATTACTTGCAGTTATGAAGTCGTCACTGAAGATAAGGGTTCTACAGCAAAGTGTGGTGAAGAAAGCAGATGGTGCCAGACTATCAACTGGAATAGCATCTGGGTCTTAAAGTTTTGAATTCAAACAAACAGCCATCTAAGTGAGGCATCAACTAAGCCCACACAGAAAAACACACCAGTTTGTGTGAGCCAGGGATGACAATAACAACCCAAAGAAGATGAAGGGAAATGTATCAGAGCTGAAATGGTGACTACCAATTTGTAGAAGGCTATTGAATTCAGCAGGAGCCCAAAAAGCATCTGCAGACTATCTAGTCAGATTAAGCCTCTAGCAGATCCCGTTAGCCTAGGCAAGGAACCTGAGCAGCTTTCCCAGACAGAGACTATTGTAAACTTGATTACAGCGGATTGAACCAGGGCATACTCTGATACTAGATCTTGTAACAACCTGAATTTGCTCTCGGCACAAGTATTTCTCGCTATTCCATGACAGAAATTTCTTCTCTGGCTTTTAAAATATTGATGATTGTTTTTTCTTTCTTGTTCTTTATTTGTATTTTTATCTTTATATTATTATTTTATTCCTGCCGTTTTATTTTTTTTATTGTTTCTGTTGGATTTCCCAGGTTGCGAAGGACAGAGGACTAGATTCATAGAGACAATTACTGGTGCAATGGTTTATCAGGGATGTGGGGGAGCACTAGCACTAGTTGTGATGATGTATATATAACTCTTTTAAAAAGCGATTTAGCCATGGAAGTCAATGCTATATCAAGAAATCACCGAAGGATCAAAAAAGAGAGAAAGCAAATTTGACCAGTGGCTACCCTGGGTGAAGGAGAAAGAGTTGTTGCTGGGGGGCATTGAGTTCATGTTGACGGTGGTAGTGTAATTGGGAAGAGGGTACCAATGATGGCTGTAAAAGATGAATAGGACAGTCAATGACAAGGAATCATGATGAGACATGCAGAAGTTGTGGAACTGGAGAATGTTTTGTGGTGTATATTTTTGCCAAAATTAGGAAAAATAATTACAAGAATAACAATGAATACAAGGAAGAAGAAAATGTTCTGGAATTGAATGTGGTGATAATTGTACAGCTGCTTGACATGATTGTATTATTGAATTGCATGACATGTGGGTGAAGCACTAATAAGACTGTTAAAAAAAGAAAACTAAAAATTACACAATGATCAAGACAGACATTCTTATGAAGACTTCAGAGTCACCAACCAGAGACCGTTATCGTGCGTTTTTTGGCCACTGCCTCAGCCTCTGGGGCCTTGCAGGGACTCTGTCCCTCAGTGTCTCTCCTCCACATACAGCTCTTGTTGTAGACCATTACTCCAACCTGGTAGATTATGCTACATAAACATCTTTCCCCAAGGCAGGCACCAGCAACAGGTGCATTTTGGCAGTCTTCGGTGTAATGGTGGATGCCCAGTTTGATGAAGGACTATCTCCTTATGCCATTCAAAAATGCAATGGGACTGCAAGGCTAGGATATTGAGACAAGTTTTGGCATTTGGGTGAGAACACACATTCTCAGTACTGGGAATGAAGGCTTGGTTAGTGGTCTGGATTATGGATTCTGGTGCGCCAATCAAAAGTCCTATTAGTTCTAAGACCTTAGGTAGAATCTTGAATGTCCTTAGAGGAACTATGGATGAGAGGTCCAATCAAAATCAAACACTTGGTTCCTGTTCATGGTGAGGCACCTGAGTTCATGGAGATTAGTGGTAAGCAGGAAATTCAGTTACTGGTATCAAGGTTGTGGATCTGCTGATCCCCTACACAAGGGCTTAAAATTGGGATTATTGGTGGTGCTGGGGTTAGTACTGGTTAATCAATAATATTGCCAAAGCTCATGGTGGTTACACTGTCTTTACTGGTGTTGGTGAGAGGACCAGTGAGGACACTGACTTATACCATGAAATGAGTGAATCTGGTGTTACCAAGTTGAAAGATGCTACCTCCAATGTAGTGCTGCTGTATGGGCAAATGAATGACCATAGTGTTTGTGCCCAAGTAGCTTTGATAGAACTAACTGTGGCTGAATACTTCAGAGACCAAGAAGGTAAGATGTACTGCTATTTATCAATAGCATTTATGTTAGTCTGGGTAGACTAGAGAAACAGATCCAGGGAGAATCATATATGTATAAGAAAGAGCTTTAGGGCTGAGCCCTGGTGGCGTAGTGGTTGTGCGCGGGACTGCGGCCCACTAGGATGGAGGTTCAATTCCGGCTCCCAGGAGCAAAGGCTGGGCCTCCTACTCCCACCACCTGAGGGCAGTGATGCCTAAAATAAATAAAATTTAAAAAAATAAAAAAAATAGAGAGCTTTATATAAAAGAGCAATTGAATATTGAGAACACATCCCAGCCCAGTCCAGATAAAGTCCATAAATCTGACATTAACCTATATATCTGACACCAATATATAAAGTCCTCTACAGACTCATGAAACATATGCAATGACACCAAATGCAGGACTATCACCAGTCAGTTGGTGGGAAGTCTTGTGGACTTAGTGGCATTGTACACATCTCAACATTGGGAATGATCTCCACGTGGCTTCTTCAGCTCAGGGCACTAGTGTAGGTCAATGTGTCTTGTCAGCTGCAATGGCTCCCAAGGCAAGAGAGAGTGCCTCCCGCCTCCAGGGAGGAATACAAGCGTTTTCAAAATACTCACGAGAAGGTCATGTCCATACATGCCCCTCTGCCTATGTCCTAATTGACAGGCTAGACTCCACCCCTACACTCTTAATCGTCTCAAATTGACAACAGATTATGTAACTACCACCCATCTTTCACTTCATGAAGGCAGACTCAGCGGTGTCTTCCTTAGTGAGCAGAATCCCTTTTGTAGGCTATTAGCCTACCTGGCTACTAATACTATTATCATGCAGGAAAGAATCACTACCACCAAGAAGGAATACATAACCTCTGTACAGGTTACCTATATGCTTGCTGATGACTTGACTGGCCCTGCTTCTGTCACTACTTTTGCCCATTTGGATACTATCTGTATGATGTCCAATATGCTATTACTGAGTTGGGCATCTATCCAGATGTGGATGCTTGTGAATCTTGAATCCCAACATTGTTGACAATGAGCATCATGATGTTGTTTGTGGGGTGTACAAACTCCTGCAGGACTACTGATTCCTCCAGGACACCATTGCCATGCAGAGTATTTCCAATGCATGGAAAATGCAATGCTTCTTGTCTTAGCCCTTCCAAGCTTCGGGGTCTTCACTGGTCACATGGGGAAACCTGTACTTTTGAAGGAGAACATCAGAGGATTCCAGAAAATTTTAATAGGTAAATATGACCATTTCCCAGGGCAGGTCTTCTACATGATGGGGCCTATTAAGGACATTGGACAAAGCTTTAGAAGCTGCCTGAAAAGCATTCAGGAGAGAGTCCTTTGAGCAATCTGTGCTCTCCATCTTCATCCTCCCAATCCAAAAGATTGTTTTCTTTGTAGGTCACATAAGAGCCTTGTTTAAAGATATGTTCTTTCTAAAGAGTATTTAAGGATTCCAACAAAATTTACATCCCTCAAAAAGAAGACAACAATGAAGATGACTGTAACTTCAGGGGATAATTTTGATTTAAGACCCGGACAGGTATTTTTGAGCTTTTAAGACCCCAATAGCTAATGAACTAGGAGGTTAAAGGTTATTAGACCACTTAGTTGGGAAGCCATATTATGTCATTAGGCCAATCAGGAATTCATAACCTTAAACCTACAATTTAAAGAGTCAAATTTAATAGAGTATTTGTACATAAGCTATCTTAGCATCTTCTTGTTTCCTCCTCTATTTGTTATCCATGCATCTAACTTTGAAAAATTCAACTTTTTGCAGGTGTACAAATAATTGACAGCAATTGAATTGATCAACTATTAACTCTACCAATAATGTAACTATCCATTGGTGATAGAAACATCTCAGAGCTGGCAGGGATCTCTCTGTGGCTTTTCTGGCTTCACAGGTCTGGTTCCATCAGGGCAAGGCCGTACAGCTTCTCCTCCAGCTCTTCCAGTTCCTCGGACGCTGTTGGGAGCAACTCCCAACAACTGTGAAGATGGTCTCTCATTTCCATGAGAGAAATACCTTATGACTTCCCAGAATTCTCAGGAGAAATCCATACCTACACAGAGGCCTCATTGGCTAGTCATTGACTATCTCCAGATTGACAGGCTAGACTCCACCCCATACATCCCTATCATGAAATTAACATAAAGTACATCACTGCCACAGGAAGAGTAGTACTCTATCATATGTATGTACCACAGATTTTTGATCCATTTGTCTGTTGATGGAAATTTGTTTTTTTTCCAGTTCCTTGCAATTGTAAACTGTGCCGTGATGAACATTGGAGCACAGATGTCTGGCCATAGTTTGTTTCTTGTTTCTTCTGGGTATAAGCCCAGTTGGGGGATTTCTGTAGCTCATATGGTAGCTCAATTTCTGGGTCATATGGTAGCTCAATTTCCATCTGTTTTAGATATCGCCAAATTGATTTTCTTTCTTTTGCCAAATTGATTTTCATTGATTCCATATTTTCATATAGGCTACATACCTACAGTTCCATCGGCAATGGGTTAAAGTTCCTGTTTCACCACAGTCCCTTCAATATTTCTTGCCTTTTGATTTTTTGAATCGGGCTATCTTTGAATCAGGTTTTAGGTGGCACCTCATTATTGTTTGAATTTGGATATCTCATGAATAATGATTGGGAACATTTTCTTATATGTTTCTTAGCCATTTGGATTTTTGTCTTGTGAAACTTCTGTTCAGGTCCTTTGCCCACTTCCTCAGTGGGCAATTAGTTTTTCTCTTTTTGGAAGCTAGTGGAATATTGTTGATTTTAGTAATAAAGTCTTTGTCTGATGTGTCATTGCTAAAGATGTTCTCCCAATCTGTGGGCTCTCTTATCATTCTGTTGGGGAATGTACACTGGTAGCTTATCTTCAATATATCTCACTTGTCAGGCTTTGCCTCCTCTGTGTTTGTGTCTTTCCCTATTTCTGATAGACTATGCGTTCCCTGCGCCAATGCTCTCAGGTTGGTTCCAATTCCATCATTGATGGCCCTAATAGTTTGGGGTTTTACCTTGAGGTCTGTGATCCACCTTGAGTTTATTCTTGAGCATGGAGTGAGATCATGGTTTTGCTTCATTTTTCTGCTGGTAGATATCTATTTCTTTCAACACTACTTGTTGAAGAGAGCATCTGCTTCCCATTTTATACTTTTTGGACCCTTATGAAAGATCATTTGTCTGTATGTTGAAGATTTTATTTCTGCATTTCTAGGTTTTCTCTGTTGGTCTGAGTATCTGTCATTATACCAATATCATTCAGTTTTGGCCACTGTGTCTGTATAATACGTGCTAATGTTAGGTAACGCAAGTCCTCCCACTCAGTCCTTCTTGAGGAGTTCTCTGCTAATTCTGGGCTTCTTACCTTTCTGTATGAATTTGGTAATCAGTATTTCCATTTCTTTGAAGAAAGATGAGGGTAATTGTATCAGGATTGCATTAAACTTATGTAATACCTTGGGCAGAACTGACATCTTTACTATATTGAGTCTTCCAATCCATGAGCATGGGATATTCTTCCATTTGTTGAGGTTACTCTTGGTTTCTTAGAATAACATTCTGTAGTTTTCTTCATATAACCTTTTGCTCTTTTAGTCCAGTATATCCCTTGATATTTCAATTTGTGCTTGGCTGTTGTGAAGGGTACCACCTGAGACAGTGGCGAGACTAATGTCAAACCCTAGTGGGCCTCCACTGTGGTAGGTAAAAAGTCTCCAGGTCCTCAAAACCTAGTGGATCTGTGCCTACTTATCTTTATGATTCTCCTCCTGTGACCCGGCAGTGTGGAATTTTCCTCTTAGTAACTCTTCTGTGCTGATTTCTGCGGAGTCCCTCTAGTATGTGTTACTCAGCTGTCATCTTCCCAGAAGTCCCTTCATTCAGGTCTTGATTGGCATTTAGGTTGATTTTACTTTGAGGGTATTATGAAAAGTGCTGCAATGAACATTGTGCAGGTAGGTTTGAATTTCTGACTTGAAGTCTTTCCAAAATTATTTCAAAGCTGAGAAATTTTAATTTGAAGTTGATATTACATTTATAGATATCAGTTTTTTTAATAAAAAATCATTTAATTGTGAGATCTCACAGATATTGTAACATTCCATAGTTCCATCATATCAAGCAATATGATTTTACCACAATCAGTTCCAAAACATTTTTTTTCTTGAATTCCTTGATATCCCCTTTATCATTTCCCTGCCCCCCCACTCCACCATCCAGGAACCCATCCTATTTATATTTTCCCCTAAAGTAGGGTTTTGTGTGTGTGCATCTGTGTGTCATATCTTACATAGTCCAATATATCCATTCATATACAATTATTTTGTTCAATCTCATGGATTGGGGTTATAGTCATCAATGCTATTAGCTCCCTATTTTTCCTCCCCCATAACCTCAAGGAACCATTAATCTTGTTACTATTTCTGAAGGGTTACCTCTCTTGCCTTTCACATAGTGAATAATCTTAAATATATAAATGAACATATACAAATCTAACATGATTAATGAGGTAAAACAATAAAAATCATAATAGTATAGGGATGAAGTATTAAAGAACTAGAGGATGGTTATATGGTTTGTCAATGCCATACCACCCCCTGGATTTATCAGCCCTTCCCTTATAGTCCTTCTGAGAAGGACTTTCCAATTATCTTACAGGTGGGTTTTGGGTCTCACTACATCTGTGCCCCTTCATATCATTTTGCTTGCTTGCTTGTGAACTTCTGATATCTGATTCCTTTGGCACCTCATGATCACATAGGCTGGTGTGCTTCTTCTATGTAGGTTTTGTTGCTTCCCTGCTAGATGACTGCTTTTTTAGGTATAATCCTTTAAGACCCCAGATGCTACATGACGGGGTACATACCCTTCAAACAACCATTTTTTTTCAAAGATATGTATTTAAATTTTTTATAAAACAAACATAACACTTTCAAAGTACTCTCCATTAAACCTAATGCATTTGTCAAATATGTCATTCTATTTTTGGAAACATTTTTCAAACTGATTTGTTCAGATGGCTGAACATTTTTTTTCTTCACAACTTCTACTTCCTCAGATCACTGTCCTGTCATATCCCTCTCTATGCTGGGAAGCAAAAAAAGTTACAAAGAGTGAGGTCAGGTGAGTAAGGTGTCTGGGGCATGAGAGACATGCTGGCTTTTTTTTTTTTCTCCCAAAACTGGTGTCCTGACATGGCTGCATGAACAGATATATTGTCATGGTAGCAAAACCAGTCCCCTGCCTGCCACAAATCAGGCCTTTTTGTCATACACAGTTGTGCTATCTTTTCCACAATCTCTAAATAGAAAGTTTGATTAACAATCTGCCTGGTGGAACAAACTTCAAATGCACGATGAGATGATATTTTTGTGTGTTCGGGAAGTTGAAGGATGTGCAGAATGATGTCTATCACTAATCAAATTTAATCTTTTAAGAAATAAGAAAAACACTCGTGCACTTGAGTTTTCCCCATAGCACTCTTAGATTAATGCTGTGTTCAACATTCCAGCAGTTTCTGTTGCATTTTTCCTTAGTAGGAAATAAATTTTCAGTCACATGCTGTTCTCTTACATCAACTATTACAAAAAATGAAACTTATTTTATGAAACATTTCATTTTGACTAAAGAGAACCTTCCCAGGTGACACCACTGGGTGCATTAATGCATAGTGAGTTGCCTGATGCTCACCTTGCAGGAAAAATGTGAACTTCAAAATGAGAAGTCAGTAGCAAGCACCATGATAAATGGAGAAAAGGCTGAAGTTGTCAAGGATTTTGTCTTGCTTGGCTCCACCATCAGTCCTCATGAAAGCAGCTGTCAGGAGAACAAACGTCATATTGTCTGAGGTAAGTCTGCTGCACACCAACTTGTTAGCGTATAGAAGAGCAAGGATATTACTTTGTGTCCTCCTGTTGTACATAGGATCATTATGAGAGGGAACAGATTTGAGGGCACCTAATTACTTTCTTTAAAAATTTGGTTGGTGGGCAGAACCTTCGAACTTTGCTTTCAGTTCTTCTGCATCTGTTATCACTCTTTCCCTCTTCCCTGACTTAATTAAGATTCAAGATTTCCAGATCTCAATTTTCAACTTTCAATGTCACCTCATCAGAGAACATGCTGTGGCTAACAGTGGGCACTGCTATTCAAGAAAGAGAGCTTAAACGAATCAATCTACACTCACGAAACCTGTTGAGCACACAGACACCTCAGTCAGTACTCTTCAATGTCACATCAAAAGGAGAGGCAACTAAATGAATCTCTGTACTTAGTTTTAGGGATCTGAGCTATGGTGTCTGAAGGGTTTTGCATGGCACTACTGATTGCAAGATTGGCCATTTGCAAGCAGGCGCTACTCAAGAGAAAGAGGAGAATGTACTCCCCAAATGAGTTACAGCCTCGGAAACCACAGGAGGAGTTCTACTCTGTCTTCTGGGGCGGCTCTGAGTAGGAATCAACTCTATGACAGTGAGTTTTGAACTTTGCTGTGGGTAGGGAGGCAAGTAGAATGCTGCCTGTGGGTGTGCACTTCTTTGCAGGGGCTTTCTGTGGCAATTTGCAGCAGCCTGGTAACGAACAGCTGGAGTGGTGGTCCTGTTTTGAATGGATACGTGTCTTATTGCTATTGGAGCTACTCTAGATTATTGGCTGTTACACAGTCCCATCTGAGATACCTGCTTCCTAGCACATACTTAAAGTTGGCTGTCATCACTGCCAACTGACCAAATGAACTTGCAGAGAGGCTTGTCCTATTGGCAATAGAGGTTTTGATTGCAAGATGCCACTACATAGCATGATGCCACTACATAGGCTCCTCTTTGGAATTTGCCCCATATTTGCAGCTGATGGTGTCCAGCTGGGGGAAGTGAGAGAATGCCTTGAATGGACCCTGAGGGAGGTCTGTCTTGTTGAGTTTAGAAAACAAGTCTGGGGTTCTGTTTCTGTGTACAGGCAGGGAGTTGTGGTAGTTAGGAAACATTTTGCTGGGGTAGTTCACAGAGGCTGGTGCCCCTGTGGTTAGGGGAAGCAACAGGGACTGTGAGAGAAGGGATCTTTATACTGTGGATTGAATATTAGATCACCAACCCATGAGGGTCAGCAGTTCAAACCCACTGGCTGCTCTGAGGGAAAACTCTGAGGCTTTCAGCTGTCAAAAGATAGCCTTGGAGACCCATGAAGGACAGTTCAGGTCTCTCCTACAGAACTGATTTGATGGGAGTGGTTTGTTTTCTTCATTGATTCTTGCCTCCCTGCAGATGTCCCTGCAGTTCCCAAGGCTCTGTGATTCAGTGTTCCTCAAGGCGGAGCAGCATGTCCTTGTATTTCTTGTTGTATTTGTTGGGGAGAGGGTTAGAACAATGGTATTTTTATGCCACCATCTTCTCGGAATTCCCCTTAGCCTGCTCTTGTCATATGTCTCAGAAGTATCAACTTCAGGACACTCCCTACTCTGGGATGACTTAATTAACATAAGAAAACTGTTTTCAAAGAGCTTTGTTCACAGCCAGAGAAGTTAAGACTTTATCATAACTTTAAAAAATATTTTTACCTTTAAAACAAAAATACATAAAATCTCTAACTCCAGTGCTCTATTACCGTACTCAGAAAGAGCATCCTAAGTACTTCCACTGTTTTGTTGTTTAGATTCACATTTGGGGTCAAGAGAATACTGTGGTTTAATATACTATCTCTGCAGAGCGTCGTGCTGCACGGTTGAACGGTGGGCTCGTCCTGCTAAGCCCTCTGAGGACAGAGCAGTAGACTAGGATGTGGCTGGCAGCGCACTACGAACCTCTGACTTGAATCTAGGTCGCAAGTCTGTTTCAAAACCACTCCAGGCCAATATTTGCTTGGGTAGTTCTTGTGGTCTACACACCAGTTTCTTTAGTTTCTTTACCACAACTCTTTCCCATATTATTCCACCACCACTAACATGGCCCCCATACCAACTCCCCTCTCTGTGAATACATTTTATCGAACATCAAACCAGTTGTCATCATGTTGACTCCATTCGTGATGACACGATATGTGTCAGTGTGCTGTGTAATTTCCTCGATGGGTGGTCTCTCTGAAAGAGGATGCCGGGCTTTTCTTCTGGGGTGCCTCTGGGTGAACTCAGACCTTGACTATTTTGGTTAGCAGCCGAATGTATTAAGTGCTAGCACCGTCTGGGGAACTTGGCAGTGGGCACGGGGTGCACTGCGTTTTCAGCAGTCTTGGACTTCTGCTGAGCAGGTGGGCCTCAAAGTAGGGAAAGAGGAAACACGGTTCCTGCCACTCTCTAGCTGTGGGAAACCCAAGAAGTTCCTGAGCCTGAGCCTGTGGTTTTAACATCTCCAGGAGGAAGTGGGGGATAGAACACAAGAGGCCGACTTTTTCAGCTGTAGATCTGCACCTATATAACTACCGTAGTTATATAATAATAGTCAATTTGAGGACTAAGAATGAAGTGGAAGGAAAAAGAGAGAAAGGGGTAGAGTTTGGTCTGTCAATCAAAATAACCAGTGAGGCCTCTCTGTCGGCATGGGCTTCTGAGAATTCTAGGAATTCCTGACTTTCTTCCTTGGAGATGGAAGAAACCTCTCGCTCTGCTCACTCCCTGGAAGACACTCTACTGACAAGACACATGGAACCACACTAATGTCCTTAGCTGGAGAAGCCACGTGGAGACCCCTGCCAGCGCTGAGATGCTTATAATGTCACCAGATTCACAAGAGTTTCCCCCCACTGGCCTGTGATCTTCCTGCATTTGGCATCACTGCATGTGTTTCGTAAGTCTGAAAAGAACTTTACATATTGCTATTGGACATATCGGCTAATATGTCTTATGGACTTGGACTGGACTGGTTTGGGATGCTTTCCTAATGTCCAATTATCCTATATAGAAAATTCTCTATGAATTTGTTACCCTGGTCTACCCAGACTAACACATGGACCAAGCTTATATTGTCGTCCTATTTCCCTGATCTTCATTTCTGAGAAATTAAATGTAAAGTCATTTCCAAGTGCATAGAGTAAATGACACAATTCTCATTGACAATGTATTCAGAAATCAAAAAGGCCTCAATTTGGGCTATGTGCACACATTGCTCTATAATGTTGGTATATATATCTATCTATATATCTGTATATATAACATAAACACATGTAAATGCCTCAGTTTTATTGTCGGGAGATATTTTACTGCAGGAAACACAAATGACTCTACTATTTTTCCCCCTGAAACTTTAAAGAATTATATCATGGCCAGAAAGTACTTTAAGGATATTATTTCTTTAAATTCAGGCCCCTAGAAGAAGCCAGTCAACTAAGGCAGGCCCAGGAGACCATTAATTACAGCAACAGGATTTTTTGTTTGTTTTTTGGAGCCACTAGCAGTTGAGATTCTGGTGAAGTCTTTGTATGATGTGACTTAAGATTTCACCTGGGTTTCATGAATGTGAAGATTTTTTTATAAGAAAATAATTTACTTTATAGGCATGCATAATGGGTATCTTTTGAGTTTCATATCCCTATTTCAAATTCTGAAGTCTTTTAAGTTATCCAAAGAGAATTAGATTGTGTCCGGCAGCTGTGAAGATGCCAGGTGCCCTTCACAGTCTGACTTGGTTTCCTCCACTTTAAAGTATAGTTACACATCAGGATCCTCCTGGTAGTTTAAAGAAACACACACACACTGAGGTCCATTACAGACCAGTTGGGTCAGAGTCGGTGGGAGTAGAGATGCGTGGGCCTGGGGCAGGAGTCTGCACCTTCTGATGTGCAATTAAGCTTGGAACTGCTTCTAGGCAAGAAATCTTCCCAATCCCCCAAGCCAAGTCTTACTCTATGTAAAACCAAATACTAAAAGCATGCCATACCTTTGAGCAAGCTCTTGCGAAGAGCCCCAAACTAGATTCAGGCTGCAAATGAAGCCATCCTTTCAGGGTCTGCTAAAAGGTTTTGTGATGGGTCCTCAACAGATGTTTGCTAGAGGGACACATGGAGAATGTTGAAAAAGTTTGATGCTCAGTGCTGTCCAGAGCATGATGGCGGCTGTCTGCCGAGGTCAAAGAACACTGTCAGCCATGCCAACAAGAAGTCGTTGGTACACTTCCTTATATTCTTTAAAGAACCCCCTTCTAGATTGGCCCCTTGCTCAGAGCTATTGTTCCAGGGCCTGCACAGCTTACTGTGGATCTTTGTACAAAGTGCAGTGACAAATAGGCCGACTTAAATCCAAGTGACAATGATGCCTGTGTTCAAGTCCACTGGTGACTTGGATATAGCACTCCATGTTATGAAATGTGAGGCCAATTTTAGGTAAAACTATCTGTAAGTTTTCATGGATTGGTCCTGGCTACCATTTTGGATATAGTGTAAAAATTTTTGGTTAGAAAAAATGCTTTTGAACATTTCACCACTAAAATATAGACCATTTTTTAGTAGATAGCAGAGAAACATTATTTTGTAGTCATGAGAACTAAAATAAATGAAATGTATAGCATGAAAATTCTGTGTATCCATTTTATTAAATCATAGCTGTAAATCAGAATTAAATTATTAGCCATTGATGTTCTGTGTGCTTGTCTGCTGTCACGGCTTTGCCAGTGTGCTCTTGGCTGATACACGTGCTGGCAAAGGTGGGTTATACACCTAAACAGAAACTTAGATGTGAAGCATGAATATAATTAAATAACGAGAACAAAATTTTTAAAATCACACGACATTCTATAACTTAATTTACCATCCTTATCCATATTTTCCTATTTACACATACTAAATATTATATCCAGAAAATAAGAAAACATTCACTTACTCTATATGTTAAATATAGGTATTGCGTGCAACTATGATGATGGCTGTTTCATGTTGAATTTCCTTTTTTGATACAGATATTCCCCTTCAGGACATATAAACGTGTACAAGATGATGGGTAAAACAGTAAGTACTTTAAAGTATTCTGCAACCTCCACATGATGCAAGTACAGTGAAACTTTGAGAGCCACAACTTGATGGAACTTCCTTGTTTTTCTGTGCCTTGCAAGTTTTTCACCTTCGATACAGTGGAATCTGACCACTTGTCTACTGCTTGTGTTAGTAGAAAATGTTTAGGTTTTCCTTCTTTGACAGGCTCTTATGCTATACATGTTCCGGCCTTCACAGATTTTACCATACGACAACAGGGAAAGAAGAGCAGGTTGCTACCCCCAAAGAAGATCAGGAAGACAAGGCTTGCATTGCTACATGGGTCTGCATCATCTCGTTTTCTGTAAGGCTAAGGGTCACCTTTTGTAGGACTAACCAACCCAGATCATAAAGTAATTAAAGAAATTTGTGACAGTCACTTTATTGCTATAAACATCTTTGTTTCTCTCTACTTAAGGTATTACTATTTAAAAGAACATCATCATATTGTGGTAATATGTATTTTTAATTGCAAATGCCTACTCAACTAGACTACAGACTACCCACTTTGAGCTGGATGGGCATCGGCATGCAGAGCAGTGAGGGGCTGGCTCAGTCTGCATGGAAGTCAGTGAGTCTCTTACTACATTTTAGACAATCAAGGACGATTTTGTATGTAGATGGATGGCCTGTTAACGTGATGGGTCATTGCTGTGGCACAGGGTGGCACTTCACTAGGTACTTGACCCTCAGTTTTGCTGAAAGGTATTTATTATAAAAGCACAATGTTTGTGTCTCCAAGTGCAAAGCATCTTGATCATTTCAGTTTTCCACTTCAAGTAACAGAAATGATTTAAGTCCAAATGGCCACAAATGAACACAGCCTGAACCCCGTGCCTTGTCCTGCCCACTCCCTTCATTTCATATCTCTACCCTAAAGGTGTGTCTGAGACCAGTGGCTCACAAACAGCCTGTCACATTCCTACTGACTGCAACTTGCTGTTGGCTTGCTCAATGATTAGAGGTCACAAAGTCTAATATTCACCACTGACAATTCAATGTCTCACGCCTGGGTCAGGAGCACCAATTTGTGAAAGTAAAATTAAATTGTGCGGAAGAAGTCCTGGGAGTTAAACATGTCCAAATCTGGATCCTTCTGGAAGCCAAGCATTCTGCCTAACAGGGGGTCCTAGTGCCGAAGTGAAAAGGTTTTCTCGGGAACACTTAGGTGGTGGTGCTCCTCTCTGTGAGGAAGGCTGGGTTCATTGGAAAAAGGAAGAAAGCAGCTTGACCACATGTTGAGGTCTGAGCTCTGTGGGAAACCCAGGCTAGCCAGAAAGCCCAAGACATTAATGGAGTAGAGAGTAATGTGAGTTGGGAATTAGTTGACAGTGGGAAGTACCCTAACTTCCAGTCACCTTTATGGTGTCATTAAGTATCATATAGGCACACTGGGGGCCCACCCGTAAAACAGCCCCAGGTGACTAAGGTTGATTTCTTCTAGTTTGGAATATTCCTCAAGCTGCTTCTGTCTGAGGGTACTGGGCCTGCAATCCCTAATGAGGCAGAAAGACCATCCTCTTTAGAACGTGAAGGTCCATCTCTGATGAGAGAGATGCTCACCTCTGGCTTCTTTGTTTCACGTGTCTTCCCATTTCACCTGCAAAAGTCAGATATGTGCTAAGCAAAGTTGGCATTGAAGGAAAGGACTGAGTCACAGTGAGATTGCCCACTCTGGGGGAGATGAAGAAGTGGAGGCAACCCCATGGGCAGAGGGAAGGGGGGCATCTGAGTCGGGGCACTCTTGGTGGTTGGGCTGCCCCTGGTGCTCTGAGATTGTGACTTTCAGAAAGCCTTGGAGCTTTGAACTAATCTAAAAGAAGAAAGGCCATTTGGTGGGCAACAGATTAGTGAACTTGGAAGACCCTACTTGTGAGGGTGGGGCAGTCTGCTTGGGCAGCCAAGGGCCTGGGTAAGAGAGGTCTCCCCTATTCCTGGTTTCCCTGCTGTTGGACAGACAGAACCCACCCATAGGCAAAATGCAAGGCTTACACACCCCTTTTAAAATAGCCTCATTCATCCCTTCAGAGCCAAATGACTAAAAGGCAAGGTTTAAATCCCTTGTCTGAAATCTGTTATTCTGAAATTTTCTGTGAAAAAGAACTCTAAGCCCCTTACGTTAGCCTACTCGGGGCAAAGGCAGGAAAGCACAATTGCATGGTGCAATTTTAGGAGGTAACTCAACCTGGGCATATGGGGCTCTCACTTTGGCACAGGAGGGGCGGAGGCCTGCTTTGTAGCATTGGCCTGAGTCATGCGAGGGTTCCTGTTGGAGGGGAGCTCATATGAGAACAAGCCCCTGTATTTCGGGAACCTTCTGAGTGCTCCATGCTAGGCGTATCTTAAAGGGTCTTCTAGGGGATCAGGTCTTCATTAGTAGGCAATAGGCACCAGGTGAAAAAACACCCAGGAATGGAGGTAAAATTTCTCCTGAGCAAAAGCCCTTGGGGAAAGGTCTTTTTCACGATGATGAAATTTTTGAGTAAACCATAAATCCTAACTGAAAGAAAACTAGAAAGAACAAAGCTAACAAAATTCCTCTAATCAATCTGATTAGCAGCTCTTGGCCAGCCCTTCTGTGGATCATGTGGGTTCGCAAGAAGAAAACCCCAAACCCCAAACACTTGGGAGGACAGGAACCAACTGTCCCTCTGGTTCCTCACTCCCCCCTAAGAATCGTTTCCTAGGGCTCTTCCTGGCACAGCCACAGCCCATGCCCGCGTCACTGTGCCTTGCTTCTGGTTGTCAGAGACTGTGTCTTCAGTGGATGCCCATGGTTCGTGTGGCTGCAACAGGAGAAGGCATAGTAAACCTTGCGAGTCCCAGCAGAAACACTGGAGCGGGCTGCTCCTTTGACTGTAAAAGGTGGTTCGTGGGGAGACTTGCTGAGGGCACTACAAGAATGATGAGGTGTCCCCGAGTCTCTGAGTTTGGGACAGGAATGGAGGCGGCGCAACTGTCTTTGCTGCAAGAGGCTCTGCAAACCTGGTCTTCCTGCTGGCGGTGAGGGCCCTGTGAAGGGAAGCAGAGAGAGGCCGGGTTGAATTAGTGTCATCTTTAGGGCTCACAGGTTTTAGGGAAGAACCGTGGAGCTCTGTCCCTGAGAAGGAGACCTGCTGACCTTCGCAGGATTGCCTTGCTGAGAAATTTATGAATGTCTTTCCTCGTAGGCTTTACCCTGAATTTTTCTACTGCATAAAGGAATCTTGGGATTCTTTTTGAAATCTGGTCTTACTGTGCTATTATTTATCTATCTATCTATCTAAAGTGATCTGCTATAGTAAGAAAAAAAACCCACACATACTTACCGACTGATATTTCACACAGTGAGTTATAGTGCAATGATTCCCCGAAGGAGTTAAGACTAAAGGTTGGACTAAATTGCCTATCTGAATGGGTCCAGATGTACATTCTGCTATTTAGCACTGGAAGGGAAAGGGAATAAAATTAAAATCTGCGCACTTTGCATTGTGCCCCCTCCCCAGGGCTGTTCTCAACAGGCTCTCAGGCATCCAGGCGCGCCTGCTGCAACACCAACCCACTGTTGCTCACTCTCCCGGGGGACCAGTCTGTGAATGAGTAGATCATTTCATCAGCCTGCCCCTTTAGCGTATTTTTAAGTGCTGTTATAGTACAACCATGGCTTCCTTGCATGACCTTTGTGTGGAACCATCCTCGGCACATGCTTCACAGTTAGGGTTTGATCTTGGAGATCATTATTATTACTATTGGCATGTGAAACAATTTTGAGTTAATTAGTTCACTGAAAGAATGTTTTCTCATTTTCTGCCCTTCCATTATTGTTTCTGGGAAAAGTCCCCAAATTAATACTTGTAAACAAGTTTGGACCTGCAGAGGCCACTTTCTCACCAGTGTCCTAAAGCCAATCCTTTCACCAGTCTTGTTTTTAAAGCCAGGTAGCTTCTGACAAAGGATGACAGGTATATTGTCACCCAGGACAAAGAAGGGCTTGTTAAATCACATGTTTCAATCTTCCTCTAGCTGGGGTGGATGCTAGCATTTTACCTGGGTGTGAGGACAGCGGGCAGGCTGAACCTGATTTAATCCCAGATAATATTACATTTTAAGTCCCTTAACTTTCAAAGTGTGTAAGATTTCATATTATAAATGAGCCCCGCCCCATGTATACTATAATTAGATCAATTGGGATGGGATGGCGGGGGGGGGGGGAGAAGAATACAAGTTAATGAAAGATATAAAGTGGTGCTCAAAGAAATCTGCAGAAAGAGTGAAGTTTTGTGAGGTCTGGATTAGAAGGAAACCTATTTTGATACTTACCCACCCTGTCCTGCCTCCCCCAGTACCCAGGGAAGGACTGGGGTGGGGGTGGGGGCATGGGGAAGAGGGGTGCTTGCATCTTGTGCAGTTTTGTAGGATGACAGATGGCAGAGCCATGCTAATGTGGGCCAATGCAGGCCTGGGTGGCACATGGCACGTGCTGCTGCAAGGGGACAGCTGAAGGCAGTTGGAACTTGACTTCTAGGGGTCAAGGGTCAAGGTTACCATGGAGCAGAGCCAGCCCCACAGTGCCTATACCCTCAGTCCCCAGCTTTTCCTCAGATTGCAGTTGCTTCCGATTCAACACTGAATCCCATGACTGATGAGACGGTGGCAGATGTGGAATGAGAAGGCTAGTCATGAAACAGAAAGGCCACCTTAAAAACAGAATTTCACTCACAGGCTTTCCTGGCACAGATACCCTTTGCACTTTACCTTTTTCTTGCGACAGAAGCTTGGGGTCTTGTCACAGGATACTCAAGGAATATTTTGATAGTCCAGTGGTACAGGGTCCCAGCAAACAAATACTTCAGGAAGTCCCCAGGATTGGGGGGGAGGAGGGTGGGTAAGAGTGTTACTGCCTAACCCTGCCTGCTTGTTTCTAACTGATCACCTCATCTCTGTTCAGCCTGCCTGCCTCTGAGGATTGCTGGGGCCCAGTTTGGAACAATCGCATGGCTACAGAGGGAGAGGGCCCAGGTGGGTCAAGGGTTACTCTGTTCTGGGGAAGGCTGTTCAGCTAGTTCAGAGGTTTCCCTATGCCTGAATGAAGGATGGCAGGATTTTGGATATGGGTGCAAATGCCGAATATCCCACTCCCATATGTACCCGTGACTGCATCTATGCCAAACAATGCACTGCGGGTATATGGTTTACAGGGGATAACTCAACGATTGCCATCCTCCCATGAGCCGTGCTACTGTTCTTGTACATGCTACACGATTTCCCTTCTGCCTGTGAGTCTGGGAACCAGTGGAGCTGCAATGAGAGAGCTGACAGCCAGCACCCTGCCACCAGGCTTGCTAGGAAAAGTCTGAACTGCACACCCAGAGCCAGAAGGACACCCCTGGCATTTGGGGATCTAACCCCCGGGGTCCTGAACCACAGCATTCCCAGGTCCTCCGCCCTCCATTCTCCTCCAGCTTTTGTCAGCTTTTCCTCCCCCAGCTGCCCCCTTTGCAATCTGCCTGCCACAAATGGAGGCCTTCGAGACCTTAATTAAGGTCAGTGGTCAAAGGCCAGACCAGAACATGTCTCCTCTTATTGGTTCATCTCCAGACCTTGCTAGGGCTTGGGCAACAAAAAGGGGATAGCCCGGGTGCCCATCGGCGCCCCTGCCGCTCAGCGTACAAAGGGCAGGGGACAAAGACATTTTCTGGGATGGCAGGTGTTGGTGTCGGATTCCGCCCTGGGCTCATGGAGAAGAAAGGGAATCTACGTTTCCCCAGGCAGCCCAGACATGCAGGGGCAGGCGTTTCGAAAGCAAGGGAGGGTATGTGGGGAAGCACAGAGATGGAGGGGCAGGCATGGGAGGGGTCTTCCATGCAGGGTTTGCTGTGGAAGGATACCTGTTAATAAGTTTGCCCCACTTCCGCCCACTTAAGTGGCATCTTACCTTTCTCCAATATTGTAATCAGACCTTTTCATATGTTAATCTGAAGGGAAAGAACATAAAATGAAATGAATAAAAACATAGCACAGCTCCAGCTTGATTATTAACAGAGTACTAGTAATAGTCCATTTACTCCTGGACTGGAAAGTATTCTCACAGTCTTACAGATCATTACCAACTGAAAAATCACTTGAAAGTTCCACTTGGAAGGGCAAAAGGCCAGTTTATGCCACCTTTGTAAGGTGAAACCAAAAAGCCATCAATACACTGACAGGCAAGATGCATATCATGTTCAGAGCCTTCAAGACAGTGGGCAGTTGGATCTGCTCCCTGCGGCTCAATCACAACAGACACATTTGATGCAAATTACAGTCACAGGGAGGAGTTTTTCAAGGCCAGACGCACAATCCCTTACCTTACTTTTCTATGTCCTTATGCTCCTCACACTGTGAAGTCATCACTACTTGTTTGCAAATTTTCCATCACCCCCAACAGAAAGAAGCTCAGAACCCCCTAAGCGATGTGTTTTCCATTTGCCCTCTCTCCCTTCTGCTCCTGACAAAGTGTCATTTCCTTTGGTCTTGATACAGTTACTTTACCCTAATAATTTCTTAGAAGTGGGATATTATACCCTACAACTGTCCGGACTGAATTTGGTTCTGGACAAACGACTTTTCTCAGACATGCCACGGGTCATGTCTGTGGGAACACAGCTGTACATGTTGATTTCCCCTTCATCCGTCCGCTAAGGTTGGCACTGCGGCCAGAGTGAATTTCAGAGCGCCAGTGAAATGGCCGGAGACATTTTGAACATGAGCTCTCCAAAAGAAATGCGTGGACTTTTCAAAAACTATATTCTTCAAACTACTGATGAACATTCACTCCAAAATTTGGGGTTAGGCATTTCAGGATTAATATACTAGTAAGGCTACTTGATTTGTTTTTCAACCACTGTTATTATTGCTCCTTGGCACTGCAGGCCTTGGTACTCGACAGGCGCAAACATTTCTGCACTGGCTTTTGGTGCTGATTGCTGGTCGTAAGCAAAAATGCTTTCCACAGGTCCTCTAGAGCAGTGGTTCTCCACCTGTGGGTCGCGACCCCATTGGGGGTCAAACCACCTTTTCACAGGGGTGGCCCGATTCATAACAGTATCAAACTTACAGTTATGAAGTGGCAACGAATGTAATTTTATGGTTGTGGGGTTACCACCACAGAAGGTACTGTATTAAAAGGCTGCAGCCTTAGGAAGGCTGAGGATCACTGCTCTCGAGGATGTAATCATCCACATTTCCTAGCTCCCTCTGTCCCTCTCCCCAGCAAGGGACTGTATAATCTTGTTTCTTTTCATGACAGGCAGCCAGCCTCAACCCTGGCTCTCCCTTAAGTTGGGCAGGTTTTTACTGTCCAGGGCCCTGTGCCACTGGCCTTCTCCAATGTGAGCACAGGAACGCTTTAGGAAGGGTTCCTTGATCTCACTCCCCTGCCATTCCCTTAGCCTTGGGTATGCTGTGCACACAGGCCCCGGATTGGTAGAAACCAAGAAAACAGATGGCACGGCTAACAATGGACGACTTGTTTGTAATTGCTGATGAGGACTGGTTTGCTCCTCTCCCCAGTGCATCCACAGACACAGCCTGATGTGGTGTGCTGGACCAAAAAGATTGTCTCAATAACTGTGAATTCATGCTTGGGTTAAGGAGATGCAAAATCAGTTGGGGGTTGCCTTAATTATTCCATGGTGCTCAAATGTCATTTGCCCTTGACACACACGCAATGCTACCAAACGGCAGGCCCTAAGAATTGTAACCGAGGACTAGGCTGTCAGCTCCTGATAACCTCACCACCTCCCGCCCACCTGCCAGCATGAAACACCCTGCTGGGAAGTGCTGGAAAGTACCAGAAGAAGGCACTGTGACTAGAGATGATGGATGAAAAGAGGACAAGAGGCTTGTAACAATTGGGGAGGGGGACGAGCTATTAGTTCATCCTCTCATCAGCTAGATACCTAATGTGTGCCAGGTCCTGTGATACTGTTCTTGGCTCAGGGCTTACAGCTGGGAGCAGAAGAGATAAAACCTACGCCTTTGTTGTGGTATGGAGGAGTGACAGTGAGTTTTAATTGGGGTGATACAGGTGAAATTGGGCACTTGGGAAACAAAACAATCTTACCCTTTGTATGCAGGCAGCACACAAGTAAGTATGGAAGTTATCTGTGGGTTTTAGGAGGAATGATAAAGGTTAAGAAATGTTGGGTTACAGCATTAAGATTGTCTTAAATGCAAAGTTATTATTAACCAGGAGTGATGTTGGGAAGCCAGAGTTGGTCCCACTCACAGCTATATCAGTGGAGTGCGACTCATTTGGAGTGAATCTTGAAGAGTTTAGCTCAGATTCCAAATGGCGAAGCCAGTAGCTAGGAAAGAGAGTTTGAACCAGGAGAATATGGAACAGTGGTTCTCAACCTTCCTAATGCCACTGACCCTTTAATAGAATTCCTCATGCTATGGTGACCCCCCCCCCACCATAAAATTATTTTTGTTGCTACTATGTAACTGTAATTTTGCTACTGTTATGAATCAGGTGACGACTGTGAAATGGTGGTTCTACCCCCAAGGGGTCACAACCCACAGGGTAAGAACCACTGGTAAAGAAGATGCCTTTCTTCTCTGGCCCAGTGTGAATTCTATGACACTTTCGATGTTAACAAGGAGTTAAGGAAAGCACAGGGCATGCCAGTACTGGATGAACGTTGTGTGCTCCTTGTGACTCCACCTGCAGAGGTTCCCAAAGGTGAGTGGGTCCTTCGGTGGCACACATATTTTCTCCCTATCCACTGGTATAGCAGAGGGGCAAGGAGCATGTTCCTTTGCTCGAAGAGACGGCTGCTATCGATGACCGCCATCAGGATCTCACAAGAAAAGTGATTGCCTCTCCCTGGGTCATTGTTACTCAGTGGTCATTGTGGGAAATTATGGACAGGCTCAAGATAGCGAGGCAAGAGAATGAACCAGATGAGGGAAACAGGGAAACAGTGGACTAGTGTTCTGTCTTCGGAGAATACTAAATATCTGACCAGCAGGAAGGTAGATAGAATGGGAAAGCAGAGAACTGTTGGTTATTCAGATCCCTTGGAATGGCTCTGAGGAAGGAACAGGTGCAGGCAGGAGAGGGAGTAAGCCTACACACTCAACATTGGCAACTCAAGACGAGTAGGAATTGGCCAGGCTAATTAGCATCTCCAAATGGTCCAAGTATAGCTTCCAGTATTTTCAGTCTAGCGGCAGTAGCTCTGTCCTACTGGGCCTGGCTTTGGGTTTGGCTGTCTTTTTTGGCCCTTGATCTTGCCTATCAACTTTGGTTCTGAGACAGAAATCTAGGGCAGCTGGGCCAGAGGGTGGGAGGGCAGACGAGAGAGCAGACATCGTTTGTGCCCGCAGGTGCGGACACATGGGCCCCGGGACTAAGCAGGCAAGTGAACCACTAGTAAAAAACACAACCGTGGCATTTTTCTCTTTCCCTTCCACAACTATGATGTACTTTTCTGGATCTATGACTCAATTGAATAGGTCTGGTTGTCAGCCTTCTTATTAGGCTCCAAGATTCCACATGAATAAAAAAATCACGAAAAGCTGTTCATTTTACAAGGCTTATTTACATCTCAAAATGATAAAAACACCTATGATTGTTCCCAAAACATTATTCATCATAGCCCCAAAGTGAAAATAAGTGAAATATCTACTAATTAATGAATGGGTAATTAAAACTTGGCACATCAATACAATGGGATATTATTTGACAATAAAAAGGAATGGGCTCAAGGGCTGGGCCCTGTTGGAGTAGTGGTTGTGCGTGGGACTGTGGCCCACTGGGATGGAGGTCCAATTCCAGCTCCACAGGAGCAAAGGCTGGGCCTCCTACTCCCACCACCAGAGGGCAGTGATGCCCCCTCCAAAAAAACAAACAGACCAAAAAAAAAGGAATGGGCACAAGTGGAAAATATTTCAAAATGAATATGGTAATATGTGTACGAACATACTTGATACAAATGATGTATTGAATGTTATAAGAGCTGTAAGAACCCCCAATAAAATAATTGGGAAAAAAAGGAATGTAACATTGATGCAGGATACAACATGGATGAACCTTAAAAACATGATAAGGGAGATAAACTAGTTACAAAAGACTTTTTTATGTGGTTCCATTTATGAGAATAGGTATGTCTAGGCAAATGTACACTGGTGCCCTGGTAAAGTGCTGAAGAGAATGGAGATTGACTGATGGGTATTAGAAGGATGAAAATATTTTGAAATTAGATTGCAATGATGATACTGCATAACTCTATGAATATACTAAAACATAACTCATAATGAAGACCTTATAAAGGATATTTCCATATTGCTAAAAGACCATTTTGTTGGGGCCTCTTACAACTCTTATTACAGTCCATACATCAATTGTATCATACATATTTGTATATATGTCACCACCCTTCTTTTCTAGACATTTAGTTTTATTGAGCCCTTGATAGCAGCTCCTCTCTTTTCCCTCCCCTACCCCACTCTCATGACCTCTTGATAGATTTTAAATTATTATTATGTTCATATCTCACACTGACTGCTGTCTCCCTTGCACCATGGTTTCTGTTATCCCCCTGGAAGGGTGTGTGTGTGTGGTTATGTGTTGATCATTGCAAGTGGTTCCCCCTTTCTCCCCTCTCTTCTCTATCTTCCCCCTACCCTTCTGATATTGCTATACCCTTTCCTGTTCCTAGATTCCATATGTCAGGAGCTATTAGCTATTAGCTGTACCTGTGCACACACTCGGGTCTAGTCTGAAGTGAGAGGCAGGGCAGGGGACATAATAGTGGAGAGTGAGGGAACCTCAAGGAACCAGAGGAATATTGTGTGTTTCATTGTTGCTTTACTGTGCCCTGCTTAACTCATCCCTTCTCTGTGACCTCTCTGTTGGGAGATGTCCCATCAATAACGAAGGCATTTGTAATATGTGAATTCTTCCTCTGTGCTCCAGATGATTTCTAACATAGGAAATATTTTAGTTAACGTTTGGGTAAATTTCTCAGTTATGTTTGTCAAAGTGGGTATGCGTTTGTTACTGTATATATGCTATGTAGGCTATGGATTTTATAACCTAGTCCTTTTGCCTTTTTGGAGGAACATTTTGACTTTGCCACAAAAGTCATGTTCTCCCAGCCCTGGGGCTGCCAGTTTTACAGTCTACTTTTGTGGGTGTGTTCCCCAAGTCTGGAGACCTCAGAGAGACTGCTGGACTGGGGATAGTAAGTTCGATTCAGAACAGAAAGGCCTAAAGACTTGAGTCCTGGTCTTTTCATGATCAACCTTATAGCAATGGCAAAGAATCCTTCACATCTCAGTTGTATGTGCAAACAAACATTGGCCCACCAAAGGCTGAGGGAAGAGTGTCCTGTCAGCTGCAAATCTTACACACAGAAAGAGAAAGTCATGAACTGGTTGAGAGACCATACCTTTTAGACGGAAACAAGGTCAAATACCCAGCTCCTCTGGATCTTGATGAGTCATGCTAGGTCTCCAGCTAATTCTCTGTATCCCCACACAGCTATGGGTCATGATGACTCATGCCTCACTAACTCCTGGGGGGCATCTTGCACATTTCTTTTCCTTTTCTGTCATGTGCACCTTCTGCAGAAGGCAGTGGAGGTCCCTGTGCTCCCTGCGCCTGTGCAGTCCAGCTTTGGGGCTGCTCTTCAATGGCTAGTGCTCCACAGAGTGGAGCTTCGATGGAGCTAGTGCTCCACAGAGTTTTTAGGGGAAACTACCTTTTTTATTGCTTCCACACCCATTCATTCATCAAACACATTATTACATGCATGCCTGTTGTGTGTCAGGTGAGGTGAATGCATTGGTGAATGATCTCTCTCACTGCTTAGTCTCCTTGCCCCTCACCTTAATTCTCTCTTCTCTCACAGAGGCAACAGTGGGTTTTTTGTTGTTGCTGTTGTTAACCATGACACAGATCATGAAACCCAGACAGCTATCCAGTTATCACTCGTTGTAATTGCTGAGGTCTCTTCTAGAACCTGCAAAGTTACTCAGATCTCTGCTCCTCTTACTTTTAGTTCTCTCTGCCCCCAGCCTTCTGGCTTCCTCGCTGGTCCACTGAATGTTCCAGGGAACTGCTTCCTCGTGGAGTTTGCACGGGTTTTCCCTCTCAAATATCCAAATAGTTCATGGTGAAGACACTGTTAAGATGTGAATTCTCATCCTCGGCAAACTTTTGCTCAACTGCCACATTCTCAGAGGGGTGTTCCTAGGCCCTCGATTATAAAGTGCATCCCTACCTCATGCTATTTTTCTGAATATTACTCTGGATCTTCCTTCTCTATTGCCCTTTTCTTCCTAGCACTCACTCCAGGAGAGGCTGTTGCCCTTTTCTTGCACCCAGACTTGAGGTAAGCTTCCATGAAGGTAGAGATGCTGTCTTTGGTGTACACTGTTACATACTTCATATTAAGTATGCAGTAAATAGTTATGAAATGAACATTGTCATAGGGTTTGTGAGATGATTTGAGGGGTGCACTCATTGCTGCTATGCACTTCAGCTGTACCATAACATAAGGATATGTGTGTGTGTGTGTGTACAAACATAGACGTGAACAGGGCATGAGTTTAAATATCTCAATAGGGCTTTTAGTGAACAATCAGCCTTGGGTCAATGAGATAAATAGCACAATCAGGCTTAGTGGCCTGCAAATTCCTATTTATGGTTTCTTTTCTTCTCTGTGGCGATCCTTCTCCTCTGGGACTCTTGGGTCTGTTAATGTCATCTGGTGAGGGGCCCCTGACCTCAGAAAGCTGTATATTCAGATGTGACTGAGGGCTTCTGCATTAACTGGGGTCTGGTTATTTCTTTAGCTGCTTCTCCAGGTCCCCGGGACATAGCTAGGGAATAGGTCCCTAAACTACCTGAGCCCTGGTCATATGCTTGCCACAAGGTCTAATGAAGCATCCTTGAGCAGCAGTGGCAAGCGTGTCCTTGTTTCTGCATGATCCCAAAGCTGTGGGGACAGACCCTTCCCACTCGAGTCCTTGCAGGGTAGTTTTTCTAAACTGCCAGGCACTACCACAGGTAAGGCCGTTCTGCTCACGAGAGGATGCCGCCCACCACGCTGTGGGTCCCTGGACTCTGTAGGCCTGTACACTGGGAGGTATAGGGATTTCATCAAGTGTGGCTTTGGTGAATGTGGATTTATGCATTTTCCATTATAATTTATATTCCTGAAGTGGTCACACAGGATTTTGCCTATTCTTGGTACAATTGTGTGACCATGTCTTGTATGTATTGAGAGTAAATTTTGGCTATGTTGATGGTGTAATATGTGTGTGTGTGTGTGTATTCCTGAAAGTTAACTGACATGTTTTTTATTTTTAAAGATTGCTTTCTCCTCGTTTTTTCAGCTTGACAAGACCTTAAAGGTTAATCGGACAACTTTTCTCTGTAATTTGCTAATTTAGGTCATTTTCTAGTTATTCGTCTTATCCCTTTAGAAAAGGATAGTATAGAATGTTCCTCCCTCCTTCCAGAAGACTTAAGTACTAGTAAGAGAGGATGCCTTTGGTCTTGGCCGTGGTTTGGCAGTTGCTCAATATGGCCATGTAAACCCACATGATTTCTAGGAGTCCACACTCTGGCTGAGGTTGTTCATGCAGCACACATGGCATAGCTGCGATGCCCCAGCCACATACACCTAGTTCAGAGCTCTAACTTCTTCTGGAACCAGGTTCACAGAGTCACTTAAAATAGGGTTAATTAAGAACAATTCCAAAAAATTTGTCTGTGAGGAACAATTCTGGGTACCTGCCAGTCATCTCTTGGTAACTGCTGAGGTGTTCCAAAGAACATAATCAAGAGGCAGGCGGAGAACGATGCCACCTGCACTTAAAACCCTGCGAGGATTTGGAAGCAGAACTAACATCATGTCATTATTTCACAGAAACAAACTGCATCTTCCAGTTCTTTCAAAGGAACAAATTAAAGAGAATGTGAGTGTTTTACAATTCCATTGCTGAGAGTCCACAAACAGCCCGATGTCCCCCAAGCCCAGGTCTGGCTGGTCCCTGCAGTGGCTCAGGCAGAATGACTGCTGTGACACGCCTCTTCTCACCTTCGTGCTTCCTGTCTGTGAGCCTTCTAGTTCTTAGTGGTCTCAATCCTTAGGCAAGGTGGATAAGTTCAACACCCACTGGCAAGACACTCATTTGAATGTTGAACACACATTAGGCACATTTTGATTCCTTCCTTAATCCCCCCTGCTGTCCTGATTCATGGTGGTGGCACAGTGGTGAGCAAAGCTGCCTTCCAAACCACTTAGCACACGAATCCAAACCATACGACCCATATTTGTCATACTGTTACACTTGGACTCTCCTAATTTGGGTTTACTAGCTAATAGACTTTCTTGCTGTGTGCGTCTGTATGTGTTGGGGTGAACAGATATTCATGAATGACTGCTTGACTTTTCCAATGAGACCATAAGCTCCAAAGGAAAAAAAAGCAGCCCTTCTCAGGGGTAGCTGTGGGAGGACCCATTCAGAAAGTGCAAAAGCCTGGTCACCTCAAATAGGTTACATCATTTCTAGCCAAACAAAGGGAACGCATCACCTCTTTCTTCCTCCTTCCAGATTTGATGCTGAAGAGGGTAAAATAGTTTTATGAGGCTAAAAGGATAAATAAACATGAATAGAATGCAGCAATAAGTCAATCGATCCCTAGTTTTTGACATCTTCAATACCATTTATGATCGTATCTTGAATTGAGTTTCAATTTTTCCAAAAATGTCTGTTGACTATCCGGATTGTGAGTTGGGAAGGCTCTTGCCTTTCCAATATTCCCTCGCATTTAGTTTTGGCCATATTGTTTATGACAGACCCACTTTCACTATGAGACTGGGAAAGAAGGGGGATTTACAGGTATTTGCTATGCATCAAGAATCAGGTCATACATTATTTGTGGCCGAGACACACCTGTATGTTTAAGGCTCTAGTCAGACTCTTTTACATCAGCCTTTCCATCTTACTCCTATTGAATGGTATAGGAAAGAAACCATATGTGTCATTATCTAAAGATAAACATACAGAGAGAGGGAAGGAGGGAGTGTGTGTGAGTGTGTGTGAGTGTGTGTGTGTGTGTGTGTGTGTGTGTGAGAGAGAGAGAGAGAGAAATTCAGAAATTTAATGTTGATCTTTAACAAGTATTGTTTAAAAACAATAGCACCACAATAAAAACAGAAACAGTAGCAGGTCTGATCTGTGAGACTGTCACCACATTCTGGGTGTTCACATTGTCTGTGGGTCATTGTCCACTCTGGCCACTGTCCAGCATCGTATGGTTTGTTCACTGATATTAGGACTGGCAGAGCACCATTACGTTACAGGAAGAGCAATGAGGAATGGGAGAGCACATATCCAGTGTGTAGGACAGAGGAAAAGGTGGTGAAAGAGGAAGAGGGTTATATTGGAAGCAGTGAATCAAGAACCTGGGCAGGAATGGGATAGTGACAGTGACATCATAGCAGTACTTGTAGATGGTTTCCTAGGGACCAGATACTGTTTTCATCTCTGCACATAATGCCCTTTCCAGAAGATTAGGCCAATTTTGCAGGGCCATATGCTGAGGCACAGACAGAATGGCAGCTAACTTTCCAGAGAGCAAAAAGGCAGGTTCTGATCCAGGTTACCTGACTGTCGATCCAGCCTCTCTTCATGATTTCACCCTGCCTTTGAAAAGCTCTGAAGGCAGGAGGGGAAGGCTGGGCCAATGGGAAGAGCTCTGAGGAGTTCCTGCTCACAGTGAACAAGGGAGGGCAGGGGGAGTATGGTACTCTAGAAAGAATACGGAAGTTACGTGTGATGAGGACAAGTAAGGGAAGACAAGCCTGAACTGTGTTCATATCGAGTGAGAATATTTGGAGAAAACACAAGCAAGGGTATGTGGAAGGTCAAGTTTGCCTTTGAAGAGTCAATAAATACAAATAAACATCTCTCTGGTGTTCTGTGCTTTGAGCTAAGACCCATTTGATGTCTGCAATGATACCCTTTATTTCAAATCTTTGGATTTCAGTCTTAATTCCTAGCAGCAACCAGTTGGTGTACTACTGTTATTCTTGAATGGTCTTCAGTCAAATTTTACTTGCATGTGATAGTAATGATATTGTTTGATAAGGTATGAATTCTGTGGGGCCACCTTTCATTGGAATGAGTACAAATATGGATCTTTTTTTCCAGTAGGTTGGTCAAGTAGCTGTCTTCTAAATTTCTTGGGATAAGCAAATGAGTGCTTCCAGTGCTTGTTGACACATTTGGTATTCTGTCAATTCCTGGAGCCTTGTTTTTACTTAATATTTTCAGTGCACCCTGGACTTCTTCCTTCAGTTGGCTAGTTCTTTTTGGTACTGTGACTTATATATTCATTCTATCTGCTTTTGATGTTTTCTGTATCAGTCAATACTTTTCCCATAGATACTTTTAAAATTTTAACTCTAGGCTTTAATTTTTAAAGTTCTTTCAGCATCAGAATATGCTGAATGTGCTTTTCCCTTTTGGCCTTCTACCTCAATGTCTATGCACTCTTCACTCTCATTCTTTGTCTTCTCAAGCTGCTCTCTGAGAAGCATCTGCTCAGTTCTTTTACTTCATTGATTTTTCCACATCCTTTAGTTACTTTACCATCAAAAGTAAGCTTCAATCTCTTCTGACATCCACTGTGGTGTTTTTTTTCTTCCTGTTTTTAAGTGATCTTTTGCTTTCTTCAAGTCTGATGTTCTTGATTTCATTCTACAGCTCATCAGTTCTTTTGTCATGAATGTTCATCAAGTCAAAGCTGTTTTTGAGGGTTTTCCAAATTCAGGTGGGATACATTCAAGGTCATATTTTTGTTCATTGGAACTGATTTGAATTTCCCTCAGTTTCAACCTGAATTTATGTAAGAACAATGGATGACTTCTTCTGCAGTTGGCCCCTGGCTTCATTTTAGCTGCCACCCTTGAGCTTCTCCATCGTCTCTTACCACAGGCACAGTCAATTGGATTTATGTATATTCCATGTGGAGATGTATACATGCCCAGTCATTGTTTATGTTGTTGAAAAAAGATGTTTTCGATGAAGAAGTCATTGGTCTTGAAAAGTTCTATTATGTGATCTCCAGCTTTATTTCTTTTACCAAGACCATATTTTTCAACTACTGTTCCTGCCTCTTTGTTTCAAACATCAGTACTTATCGAGTTATCATCTTGATTACAAGTCTGATAAAGTTCAGACTGAAGAAATTGGTGGAATTATTTAATTTCATCACCATTAGTGATTTTTGCATAAACTTGAATAATAGTTGAATTGATTAGATTTCTTTGAAAGCATATAGATATTATCCTATTACTGATATCATTGTACTTCAAAAATGATCTTGAAATGTCCTTTTTGACAAGAAATGTGATGCTATTCCTCTTAAAATTATCATTCCCAGCATATAAGCCATATGATTGTAAGATCCCAAATAGTCAATATTAGCCTATTTCAGCTCACTAATGCCTAGTATATTGATCTTTATGTACTCAATTTCATTTTAGAGAACTTCTGATTTTCCTCAATTCTTACTCTGTGCGTTCCAAGTTACAATTATTAATAGATTTTTGCAGCTCTTTCTTCTCATTTTGAGTTATGCCCCCATTAACAAATGAAGTTATCAAAAGCATTATAAGCATTATAATTGGCTCTACTTTGAGAGAACAGTTCTTCCATAGTCACATTTTGAAGAGTTCATCTTCTGGCATTATTTCTGGCACTGTTCTGCTGCCATTCATAAGGTTTTCAATGGCTACTTGCTTAGACGTGAACAGTAGATGCCTTCTTCATCGTCTGTAAGCTCTGCTGAAACCTGTTCATCTTGGATGACCCTGCTGGCATTTGAAATATCAGTGACATAGCTTCCAATAACATGCAAGCCATAGTTAGACAAACTAACAGGCAACAGGAAATTTAATAGGAGCCACTAATAATCACAGGCTATTCATTATGTTCCGGGTAATCTAAACTTCTGCTGTATGGGCTTCTGGTACTGTTAATGTTTTTCCCTAGCTTAATTCTTAAGGCATAATGACTTGTTAAAGAATAACAATGAGAAAAGTATAGTTTCCTTGCATAAATTCTCTCAGAAAAAAATGTGTTCCTATCCTTACTACTCTCAGAAATTAAATGGTTTATTTATATAGAAAACTCACTCATGTTATCCCTGAAGAATACATCTGTCAGTAAATGACAGTTCACCAAGAAAGAAAGAGGAGGAAGGGAAGGAGAGAAGAAAGGAAGAGAGAGAGAGAAAGATAAGATCTGTAACATGACTGCCTTTTCTAGTTATGGTTTGGGCTGACTTTGTGCTGTTTTGGGGGATTAACTTGATTACTAACTGCTCAGTGATACAGTTTGAGTAAAATTCTTATTACAACATGCTTACCAACTGTCTCCAGTTTTATAAGCAGAGTTTATTAGTCAATAGAATAACCCAGTGATTCCACACAGAGTCTTCTGATAAAATTTCTGTGCTAATTTTGTTGTTGGGAAAATATATGTGTTTTTATTAGGTAGGTGAGCATAATAATTCTTTTCAAATCGGCATCCACATGAATTCCAAGTACAAAATATGAAAGCTTATAATTTTGTAAAATACCATTAAGAGAAGCATTCTAAAACTGATGAAGACTAATGTGGTTTAACTTCAAATATGATCTACATCTGAAAATGGCACAATCTGAGGAAGACTACTGAGGAATTTTTCCCACTGGTTTTCAAGTCCTGAAACCTTTGCAATCCTGCCAGGAAGGAGGAAGTATTTCTGATGACACATTGGCGTGCTATGTGTATATAGGACTAACAAATGAAGAACTGTGCTCCCTCTGCTGGCCTCCAGAGTAATAGTAAAGTAGAAATGAATCTAAACAGTGTTGCCATTTTTAACAAATGTAGTGAAACTAGGTAGACTACTCACTTAACTGGGTTTTTGATAATCTTTGGGAGAGAAATATATTTTTATCAACTTCTCACAAGCTACTTGGAAGTTCATAAATTAGATAATAAATTAGACATACCTATAGTCCTTGACTACCAAATTGCTAGCTTCGACTGCAATGATAGTTATGGGATTCATTTATCAACAGACTTAAGTGGATTCCTCTTGGATTTTAAAACTCTACCACCGAAAGCAGTGGTGGAAAAAGTTCTAGTCCAGGCTAAGTTTTTTTGTTGTCGCTAATAGCAGCTTCCCCAAAGTAAAGATTTATACTATTTATACCCTTCCGATAATGTCAAACATTAGACTTGATTTTTCCAAATCATTAGCATGCAGAAGAATGACCTCATGGTGAACAGATGCACTTGGCTCTGAGCTGCAGCGATTACATCAGTCCCTCCCAGCAGTTGAGGGTGCTCATTTCAGTTAACCCTTTAAAGGCCTCTCTGTGGCCTCCTTTTCTTAGTAACATGCTTGAAAACACAAACTTAGACTCCTCTATCTCTACACATGCACACCCCCCACACACACACAAGCACACCCCTACAAATATGTATGTTAAATGCAACTAGTATTTTAAAACTATTACCTTTCAGACATTTTAAGTAAGTAATTAATAAAGAAAAGTAATCTTCTAGATTAGGTGAAAAAGTTCAAATTTCAAATACCTAGTATAATCTGGACATTATCGATACAAGGAATAGATGATGTGGATATAAGGCCGATATTGCTTTGAAATAACATCTTCTGATAAAGAGCCATGGTAGTGCAGTGGATTGTGCACGGGGCTGCTAACCACAGGGTCAGCAGTTCAAACCTCCTTGCTGCACCCGGAGGGAAAGATGAGGCTCTTTTCCACTCTAGAGATCGCCTCCGAAACCCTGCGGAGCAGTTCTAGTCTCTTCCATAGGGTCACTGTGAATCAGAATAGACTCAATGGAAGTCCCTTTGGCTTTCTTGGGGTGAGAGGACTGTGAAAGTACATATTTTTTAAAGCCCCTTTTAAAAAGCCGAGCAACCCCTACATTAGTCTAATTACAACAAAAGCCTCAGCATCCTCCTTTCAGGTTGACAGGGCATCATGAACAATGGGTGTTATCAGCTGACTTGCCCAAAGTAGCTACTTGGGTATCTGTGGCAGAGTATTTTCCCTCAGTGGCTCTCTTGGCAAACACCACACCCAACAGCGCATGCTCATACTTTAAGCTAGCACTGGTAACAAGCTGATGTCAGGAGTCAACTCTCTTGGAAATGTAGGCTGCATGCTGCACCCTGGCTTGCTGCTCCAAATACAGAATGATGGGAAGACAGTGCTAAGGAGAGTTTTCCTTCTGCAAGAAGGAGAGGGTCCTTATTGTAAAGATACAAAGAAAGTCACTCAGAGGCGCTAATTCCTTATACTGTGCACAGGATATGTGAGCAGGGAGGCCAGGACCCAACTTTAATGATGCTCTTGATGAAGGATGCTTTCACTGGGTTCTATGTGCTCTGTGGGAGTTTAAACTGCTCAGAGTAATTTTTTTTTTCTCCCCTGGATGTAATACTCAGAAGAGTAAACAGGGTGTTAATTTCATGTGGGCTTGATGGTACTAGTCTCAAGTAAGTTAAAAACTATGAATAAATTAAAAATGCTTTTATCAGCCAAAGTAGTGCCAGGGAGAAAGATTCCTCAAAAGTAAAACCAGTACATAAAGGAGACAACGATGTAACTCTGAACATAAGTTTCTGAAGTACTCTTTCAGCATAAACCCATTGCCACAGAGCCAAGTCCAACTCATGCCGCCCCTATAGGGCAGACCAAACCTGTCCCCTAGCCTTTCCAAGGCTGTAAGCTTTATGAAAGTAGACTGCCAGATCTTTTTCCAGCTGAGCAGCTGGTGAGTTAGAACCACTGACCTTTCACACAGCAGCTGAGCACTTAGCTATGGTACCACCAAGGCTCCTGACTGCAGGGCCTACAAAGTTCCTTCCAAAACAAGTTCACTTCTCATGCCTTTCCAGCCGTAGTGATGGCAGATGTACAGTGTGACTATAGAGGACTGGGCTCTGATTTATCATCACACTTGTGTATAAACTTTTAAAAAATTATTCAACACTTAAAATCCTAGGATACAATATAATGAAATAGAACATTGATTACTGATGTTAATAATTAGTAGAGAGGAGAGATCAACATTTGTTTTGGTATCTTTTCTTTAGCTTCATCTTCCTTTTGTAACAGTTCCAAGGGCCCACTATTTATGGGCTGTTGGAATTTCTAGTCTATTAAGTAACTTTTATAGATGTGCATTTTTGAAGATGCCTGGTAAAAATCCTTCCCAATTAGTAGATCATACAACTCAAATTACAGGTCCACTTAAGATGCTACTTACACACGGATTTACTTGAATTTGCTTAAATAAACAGGATCAAGGTCATATGTACAGAGTCTAAAATATACATAGAAGACAAATGTCATCAATACCTGCTTCAATAGCATCGTAAAACCCTAGAAATGTGACATTTGAATTAACAAATGCAAATGCCTAGCTGTTATCCAAGTTCTCTACCAAATTTAAAAAAAATGAATAGTGTTTTCAAAGTTAAAAAGAAAACACCATCACCAGCAAATGTCCATTGAAAAATCAAGTTTCAATACCTCACAAGGATGAGGAAAAGCTCAATGACATCTTAAAAAAAAATACCTTGGTCTCAGATCTTTCATGTTTTTTCACCTAAAAATCAGAAACCATTTTAAACCGCTAGCCAGACTGTGTACAAAATTTTCATTTCCCTTGAACAGGACTTATTTGGGGCCTGAAAATGTTGACAAGAGTGTATAAAAGAATTCAATTCACAGCTGTTCTTTTTTTTTTTAATTTAATGTAGGAAACACTAATCAAAGCTTTTAAGTTATAAGCTTTTCTCGAGTTGTTTAGTATTCCAGTCTGACAAAGATCAATAGAGGCTATCCCAGTGTTTCTTGATGCCTCACCAGGAAGCAGAGGCGTGATTATGTAAATCGTGTGGCTCCCTTTACCTCTGCCAGCTTGCTTATCTCCCAAGCCTTCTGCCTGCTGCTCCTGGCTCCCTGTACAAGTGCCTGCATCTCCTCTTATCTCCTAACAAAGCTCCAAGAGGCAAGGCTTGAAGCCAGTGATGTTAAACAATGATGCATGGCTGATTTTATTTGTAAGTGATTTATTTCACTGAATTTAATTTTTTTTCACTTTGTGCATAAGGTATTTGTTAACAAGTCAAACTAGAGAAGAAAAGTCGTGTTCAGAGGCAATTGGCACGGGTTAAAAATCTATTAAGCCTCATGGTAGGAGAAGGAAGGCCCTCAATGAGAATTTCAATATACATAAACGAAATATCCCATTTACCTTCTGAAAGGCAGTTGATCTGTAATTACATGAAGAAATGTCCCCAAACAATTCTATTTTTTTTGTAAAAAAAAGAAAAAGAAAAAAGATCATCATAATAAAACCAGTTTAAATAGTAGTACCTTCTGCACCCCCACCAAATTGGAAATAATGCAGTTCTAAAAATAAGGACATTCATGACAATTTTTGAAATTTCCCATTGGCCTACTACATTAAGATGATCTCGAGGCAGTTTCTAATCTGGCCCTACACCAGGTGCTGCCCTGGTCAGTAGTTTGTCCATACGCACACAGATTGCTCCAGAAAGAAAGCAGACCCACTGCCCTGCTTAATGACTGGCTAGGGGACACTGTGCTTACATTTCTCCTGTATTAATCCTTGACCCTGGTATCTTGGCAGCATAATCCCCATTTAGCATTAGTAGCAACGACTTCAACTGTGAGGAACTCCTTTTTGATAAGTAAGCACTGATTGGGGCATCGCTTTTAAACAACATATTTCCAGCTCAGCAAGAAACCCACACTCCTGAATGAACCAGAACACATTACTGAGAAAAAGTTCATTAACCTTGCTAGATTCTGAGGTTAACAGGATAGCTGAAGAAAAGAACTGAGTGAAAAGCTCAGATGCAAAACAAATTAAAATGAATGTCATCATTCCTTTTGATATTCATTAGTTGATTCAGAGAGAGAATGTTCTTCTTAAATTTGCAACCATTTATCTGTGAAAAACAGGTGTACATCTGCTGCTCAAATGCATCTTAAGCATATGAAAGAAGAATAACTTAGACACTCACCCATTCCACTGAAGGGGTAGTTGGAAGAAGGAGAAAACACGCGGGCTGCAAAATCTTCAAAAGTCATTACTTCCCGGTGGTTCTGAATTATTGCTTCAAGGTACAGAGCTCGTTCTTCATAGCTGCAGCCATCAGTTAAGGTAAAAAACATAGGAACAGAGCGGCACGTGGAACATTGTTCGTATTGCTTTAAGACAGTTATGGAGCTTTTGCATTTGCCTGAAGAAAGTATCCTGCAAATTCTCAATTATATTGGACACAATACAATTCTGAAATTAAAGTTTGGTCATAATAATAAAGTTCTGGCTTTGAGACAACAACACCCGAAATAAAAAGTCCAACCCAACAGTTTTAGAATAAAGTCAAAAGACCATTAAATCTGCTTTAACTAAACAAAAAACAGAGACACTACAATGGACAATTTCGATCTACTTCATTTCCTATTTTATTGGATGAAACATTTCAGCCTCCTTGATACTGAAAGTAGGAAGTGTTAATACAATGGTGCACACATTTTTAAAAAAATGTATTATCTGAGAAAAGAGAAGGTCAGGAGGCATACTCTATAAAGGGGTGTTGAGCTTCTAACCAAGATATGAGCACTAGAAAATAAAAGTAATATATGGGACAATCTAGCAATGGATATACAATGCAATTTTTTTAAAAAAGCGTATTCGTTTTGAATGAAAACTGCAGTCTAGAGCACACAGTATTCAAATGTGTAATCAAAAACCAGTCACCAATAAAACTTATAAGCGTAACACACTGAAGCAACTTTCCAGCTGTCTTAATAGGACCCCTGTGTGGGGCAGCCTTTCAGAGGGCAGAAAACAACCCTTCCCCTTTGTGCCTGGTCTCTTCTTCCTCACAAGGTGAATCATGCACTTCCAAGAACAGGATAATGTCAGAATAACTCTCTCGGCAGATGGAAATATTGCATACACAACTTGATGAATTAACACTTGAATAAGTCAGCATGATGTCTCATTTCTATTTCTTCATTTTTCAAGTACAAGTTAAAAAAAAGAACACGTTTTAAGCATTTTGGAAAATATGCTAATTCATTAGGAAAAGAGGGATTACTGAGTGCCATCAATTATTATATGCAATTCCTGAAGAGGAAAAGTAATTCTAATATTTCTCACTATATCTTAATACAACGTGTAAAATAGCTTTTATATATGTATGCGTGTTTGTGTGTGTGTGTGTGTGTGTGTGTGTGTGCACGCACATGGGTTCTATTCTACTCTTTCTCTCATTGTGTGGTGCCGATCTTAAAATGTTACAAGCAGCCCTCCAAGCTACAGTTGGTCTCGTGTACCTGGAACAGAAGGGAAAGGAGACTAGGGAATAAGATGTGTGGCCAATCGCTTCCTCAAGCAACTGCTCCATTTGCCACGAGGCCAGACTGGATGGTGTCTAGTCCCATTGCCGAACATTTTGACCAAAGATTCCATAGAAGAATACGGATCAACAGAGGGGAAATGTATAAAATAATTTAAAATTCTCATGAACTTCAGACTTTCTAGAGCCAATGGAAGCTGGGTGAACTTCTGGAAATATTGCCTTGAGACGTTTAAATGATATAACAGAAATAGCGCCACTCAAATCTTAAATCCAAACAAAAATTTACTAAAGTGACCAGATGTCCTGCTTTTTAACAATTTAGCAATGCCCCATGGCATTTTAAAATAAAAATATTGCAATACTATTTTTGCATTCTATAAACGTTTTTGTTGCTCCATATAGACCAAATTTTTAATCAAGAACCCACCCCCACCCCTAGTCAATGGTGTTCCACTTAAAATCTGGTCACTTTAAATTTAACTTAACTAGGGAAAAATGTCTAAGTGCCATCTGTATGAGATCAAACTGACAATAATAATGTAAAGAATTAAATAGGACCCATAGGGGACAGTGAGTTTATTCTAATAGGGGAGAACTCAGAGAAGTAGGTGTACAGTATGATTGTACAACTTGAAGAATGTAATCAGTGTTACATTCTTCAGACTGTCCATTTAGAAACTGAATTTGGTATATTCTCAGCAATAAGAAAATAAATAAAAATAAATAAATAAGAAAATAAATAAAAATTAAATGCACACACGTTAAGAAGCCCTGGTAATACAGTTGGGTGGTTAACAAGGTTGGTGGGGTCAAATCTACCATGGAAGAAAGATCAAGTTATCTGCTGACAAAAAGACTTACATTTACAGTTTGAGAAGCCCTAAGAATAAGGTTTACTTTTACCTCAATCATCACTATGAGTTGGAATCATCCTGATGGAATTATGTGAATATGTAGGTTGGTGATCATTATAACCTTTGAATGTTTTAAAATAGGAATATGTATACACATGCTAACTTTTAATGTCGGACCTCGACAAGATAGACTGACACAATGGCTACAACAGTGGCTCATGCACAGGAACAGCTACGAAGATGGTGCAGGACAGGGCAGTGTTTTGTTCTGTTGTTCATAGGGGCGATATGGGTCGGAACCGACTCAATACCCCTACCACCGCCTCCACCACCACCACCGCCACCACCACCACTTTGTTCCATGCTCTATTTGTCTAACTTCTTGATTGTGAATCTTTTGATGCCATTTGACCTTGAGCTCATAGCCTCTCTCATCTGACTACGTCTGTGTCTTTTGTTGTTTGTCCCTTTAACACTTAATAAATGCTTTCCTTAAATTATATTTGAGATTGTGGTCTCTTTAGATATATGCTTGTAATATAGCATTTAGAAAAAACACATATACAATTCTTCTTTGTCATTGTCCCGAACACACTATATAGATGTGCTGGATACAGTGGAGCTTTCCAGGAAACATCAGGACAATACCGGGCAGGGCATGACAGGCCGTTAGAGGGATGTGCTGCTTTCTCCCAGACCCACAGGACTGTGAACTGAAAGGGGAGCTATGAATCGAGCGCTGACGGCAGGCCGTGGCAGTCCAGAGGCTCAGGTGGTTGTCAGCCCTAAGTTTAGCTCAGCTCTTTGAGTAATTTGTCACGCCTCGCTCGGCCCCTGCTGGGCCAGCACGTGCCAGCTTAGTGTCAGAGTGCCTGCTCGCCAGACGTTCACTAAGGCCTAACGTCCTGCTGTTCCCTGACCAGCGGCTTGCTGGGGCTATGCACTGAGGGTCGGGCCACGGCGACAGCCAAGTGCTGTGCAGAATAAGCATGTTTATAATGAGATGTGAATGGCATTAGTGGGTCCCTCTAGAATTGGGCCTGAGTAGGCACCTCTTACAGACAAAGTTTGGCAGCCTATTCATTAAGGCAATGTCATTAGGAGTACAACACAGTCAGGAAGCCAGTTCAGGCCTAGCTAAGCATGCCCTGGGCTATTGTGATTGTCTTCATGGAAGATCTTAAATCATCAGATGGGTTACTTTTGAAATTTATGTACTCACTTTCCTTAGAGAAATCCTGGACCTTGGCTGCCAAACAGGACTTTCTGGGATCATAGGAATGGTTTACATCTGTGCAGTCCAGAAGGGTAATTCCTCACCACATGTGGTTATTGGGTGCTTAAAATACACTCAGCAGGAAAAAATAACAGAATTTTTAATTAAAAAATTTTTCAACTTACATAGCCACATGTGACTCATGGCTGCACAGGGTCAGAAAACCTGTCTTATTATTATCTCATGGTTTGAAGATCATCCTCTGAATATAATATAGTTCCTGAATCTTAATTGGATTTATTAGTAATCTATGAATTAAACATCAAAATACTTTTATGGTTCTTATGCAGTAAGACACTTTAAAATGTAAACCAAATGCTGCAATATTGCTGAACAGCTCAGAGCTCAGAGGCCTCAGAGAGAGAGAGAGGTGAAAGAGGTGACTGGTCACACATCCAAGAACTCATCTCAATATCATTGCCCTTTTTTCTTTTTAAAACTCCATTTAAGAAGATGAAATTTAAATATCATTGCTGATATCAGATGGGTCTTGGTTAAAAGAAGAGAATACCAAAAAGCTATTTACCTGCATTTTATTGATTATGCAAAGGCATTTGATTATGCAGATGATAAATATTATGGATAATATTAAGATCAGGTTGGGGAAATGGAGGGAGGGAGACCAACAAACAAGGGAAAATAAAAGATCTAAGATTGATAGTGAGTAGGAGGTAAAATGCTGGCTGGGACAGATAAACCCCCCAGGAACACCAGTGGGAGTAGCAATACTATGAAGGAATCAGAATGTTCAATCAAGGAACTCCAGCAGAGAAGAATTACTGAGAGCGAAATAAAGGTCAAACATGATAGTAGGACAGGAGGAAAGTAAAAGGAAATAGAGAAAAGAATTAGGAGGCAAAAGACATTTGTTGAGTCTAAATATAGGCATGTACATATTTATATGTTAAGAATTAAGGAAGCAGACAAACATTGGGCTTCTACTCAAGAACTCCTTCAATGCAAGAACACTTTATTCTAACAACCTGGCATTCTGTGAGGCTCACCTTCCTAACATGATCACTGAAGAAAAAACGGGTGCATAAGAAAATGTGGTGAAGAAAGCTGATGGTGCCCAGCTATCAAAAGATATTGTGCCTGGAGTCTTAAAGGTTTGAAGTTAAGCAAGCAACCATCTAGCAGGAAATCAACAAAGTCCACATGGAAGAAGCACACCAGCCTGCGTGATCACGAGGTGTCAATAGGATCAAGTATCAGACATCAGAAGACCCAAAATAATCATATTGATGTGAATGAGTGGGGTTGGAGTGGAGACCCAAAGCCCATCTGTAGACAAATGGACATCCCCTCACAGAAGGGTCAGAAGGAAGGGATGATTCAGCCAAAGTGCAGTACGGCACTGATGAAACACACACTATTCCTCTAGTTCTTTAATGCGTCCTCCCCATTATCATGACCCCAGTGCTACCCAACCAACCTGGCTAGATCAGAGCATGTACGCAGATACAGATAAAAACTCTTGACACACAGAATCCAGGACAGATAAACCCCCCAGGAACAGCAATGGGGGTAGCGATAACATGAAGGAAGTGGAATCAATATCACTTATTGACGTATGATCCTGAGGGGGATGAACAGAAATGTGGGTGAAGGGAGACAGCAGGCAGTGTAAGATATGAAAGCATTAATAATTTATAAATTATCAAGGTTTTAGGAGGATGGCGGGGAGAGAGATAAAAAGAGAAGCTGATACCAAGGGCTCAAGTGAAGAGAAAATGTTTAAAAAAGGTTTAAAAAATAACAATATATGTACAAATATGCTTGTTACAATTGATATACAGATTGGTATAAGACCTGTAAGAGCCCCCAATAAAACGGCTTATGAATAGAAGACAAGACTTGAGGACACTTAATGATGCTCACGGGGAACATAAGGAGGAATAGTGCACAGTTCGGAATTTAGAGACAAAGATGTCACCTTGAGGCTCATAGGGTCCATCCAAGCCAAGGTATTTTCAACCACCTCATATACGTGTAAAAAGCAAGACAATGAATCAGAAAGACCAAAGAACTGATGCATATGAATGGTGGTACTGGTGAAGAACACTGAATATAGCAGACTATCAGAGGGCACAGAGAATATCACTGAGGGGGAGCTGATTTGTAAGAGTCGAGTCTAGTCTGGTAAAACCTGTGTGAGTGGAGCCTACTGGATCTTCATTCGCTGATGTGGCATGTTTCAATGTAAGGGGAAACAACTGCAAAAACCCACTAACATTTGAATTTGGAATGTGTGAAGCATGAATACAGGAAAAATTGGAAGTTATCAAAAATGAAGTGGAATGCACAAAGATGTGTATCCAAAGCTTTAGTGAGGTGAAATGGATGGTTATCAGTCATTTTAAATCAGAAAATTATGATTTACTTGTTAGGTGCCATCGAGACAGTCCTGAATCATGGCAAGTAGTGGGAAGTTCCTGACATTGTATTCTCCCCCTTTCACCTCCAAGGTCAATTCCCCATTGGAGACTCAGGCCTGTCTGCTGAATCCCATTCACAACCCCTAGATCAGAGGTTCTCAAGCTTCCTAATGCCATGATCCTTTCATACAGTTTCTCATGCTGTGTTGACCTCTCAACCATAAAATTTATTTTCATTACTACCTTATAACTGTCATTTTGCTACTGTTATGAATTGGGCACCACCTGTAAAAAGATCATTGGACCCCCAAAGGGGTCACGTCCCACAGGCTGAGAACTGCTGTCTTAGATACTTCTATTCTCCCCTACCCCAACCCCAGTGTACCTCTCAACTCAACCTTGCCTTACTTCCTCAGTATCACACAATTCATCGAGTTACCTGACCATCTACTTTAGCAACCAACATGTCTGCTTTTCATAAGTAGTCTTTCCTGATGATGTCCAAAGTGAGCAAGCTAAAGTCACCTTATTCATTTCTATGAGCATTACAATTGCATTTCTTCTAAGATCAACTTGCTGTTTCTTCAGGTTGCTGATGTTTTAGGTGCTATTAAGTTGGTTCTGGTCCCAGTTGAACTCTTCAGGACCAGTGGTGGGAGGGTGGAGTGAATGTGGGGTAGAAAGGGGGACTGATTACAAAAATCTACATATAACCCCCTCTCTGGGGGGTGGGCAACAGAAAAGTGGGTTGACATTGGACAGAGTAAGACATGACAAAATGATAATAATTTATAAACTATCAAGGGTTCATGGGGGGGGGTGTGGGGGAGGAAGGAGGAAATGAGGTGCTGATACCAAGGGCTCAAGTAGAAAGTAAATGTTTTGAGAATGATGTGGGCAACAAATGTAAAAATGAAAAGGAAGACATTGGACAGAGTAAGACATGACAAAATGATAATAATTTATAAACTATCAAGGGTTCATGGGGGGTGTGGGGGAGGAAGGGGGAAATGAGGTGCTGATACCAAGGGCTCAAGTAGAAAGTAAATGTTTTGAGAATGATGTGGGCAACAAATGTAAAAATGTGCTTGACACATGGATGTATGCATGGATTGTGAGAAGAGTTGTATGAGCCCCAATAAAATGATCCAAAAAAAAGTTGGTTCTGATCCATAACAACCTCAAGCACAACAGGACACAACATTGTCTGGTCCTGTGCCAGTCTCATAAATGTCCATTGCTGCAGCCACTGTGTCAATCCATCTCCTTGGGGGCCTTCATCTTTTTTGCTGTACCTCTATTTCACTAAACAAAATTTCATTCTCCTGGTACTGGTTTCTCTTGACAATATGTACAAAGTATGTAAGATGAAGTCTCACCATCCTTACCTCTGAGGATCACTCTGGCTGTATTTCTTTCAAGACAGATCAGTTTGTCCTTTTAGCTATCCATGCACTTTGAATATTTGTCTCTAGCACCACAGTTCAAATGAATCTGGTCTTCTATGGTCTTACTTACGCAATGTCCAACTTTCACATGCATATGAGGCATCGCTTGGGTCAGGTACACTGTAGTCCTCAAAGTAACATCCTTGCTTTTCAATACTCTACAGGGGTCTTGTGCAGCAGATTTACCTATCCTGTCTTTTTTGATCGCTTGACTGCTACACTACTTTCATAAACATTGTGGATTTAAGCAACACAAAAGCCTTGACAGCCTCAATTTTTTCTCCATGTCCCATAAGGTTACCTATTGGCCCCGTGGTGAGGATTTTGGTCTTCTTTACAGAGTTGTAATTTGCACTGAGGTTGCAATCCTTGATTTCCATCAGTTAGTGCTTTAAGTCCCCCTCACTTTCAGAAGCAAAGCTGTTGCTTCTTCTGTATATCAAAGGTTATTAATTTCCTCCAACCCTGATGTTAAATTCATTTTCATATACGCCAGATTCTCTGAATATTTGCTCAGCATACAGATTGAACAAATACAGGGAAAGGATACAATCTTGTTGCATGCCTTTTGATTTTTTTTTCATTCAGCAATATTGATCTGTTCACACGATGGCCTCTTGACCCGTATATAAGTTCTACAGGAGCTCAATCAAGCATTTTTGATTTTCCAATCTTCTCATCATCATTCATAGTTTGTTATAATCCATACAGTTATATGCCTTTGCATCATCAATAAAACAGACAAGTAAATCTCCCTCTGATACTCCCTCATTTCAGCCAGGATCCATTTGACATCAGAAATGATATCTCTTATTCCATACCCTTTTCTGAATGGTCTGATTTTCTCGCAATTTTGTCACCATGTTTCTATAAACATTGGTGAATAATTTTCAGCAAAATTTGTTTGCACGTGATAACACTGATATTTTTCTAGAGTTGAACATTCTTTTCAGTCATTTTCCTTTGGAATGGGTACAAATATAGAACATTTCAAGTTAGTAGGTCAAGTAACTATTTTCCAAATTTCCTGGCATAGACAAGTGAGTGTTTCCAGTGTTTTTTCAGTTGGTTGAAACATTTCTATTGAGATTTCATCAATTCCTAGAACCTTGTTTTTGGCTAATGCTTTCAGTGCAGCTTGAAATTTCTTCAGCGCTATTGGTTTTTCTTTATATGCTACCTCCTGAAATAGTGGAATGTAGATAAGTACTTTTTGGTTCAGTGCCTCTGTGTTTTCTTTTCATCTTTGGAGGCTTACCGCATCAATGATTATTTTGCTCATAGACTTTTAATTTTGCATCTCAAGGTTTGGTTTTTCTTGAGCTTTTTTAGTTTAAGATATGCTGAGCATATTCTTCCCTTTTGGTTTTCTGATGTTAGTTCTTTGCACATTTGATTATATTTGGCTATGTCCTCTTGCTCTGCCCTTTTAAATGTCCTATTCAGCTTGTCGACTGCATCATGTCTTTAATTTGCTTTACCCACTCTAGATTAAAAGCAAGTTTCAGATTCTCTCCTTACATCCACTTTGATTGATCTTTAGTAATTTTTAATGACCATGTATGATGCCTTTGGTGTCCTCCCACAGCTCATTAATAGTCTGTCAATAGTTTTCAATGCAACAAATCTGTTCTTGAAATTCGGTTGGGACAGACTCAAGGTTGTATTTTGACTTTTTGGGACTAGCTTTCAGCTGCTCTATAGCCAGCTCCTGGCCTGGTTTTAGCTGCTGATATTGAGCTTCTCCATTTTCTCATCCCACAAAGGTAGTTAATTTGGTTGCTGTGTACTAATGCTACAGAAAATCATGTGTATAGTCACTCTTTTGTGTTGTTGAAAAATGGTGTTTGCTGTGAATAATTGATTGGTATTGCAAATCTCTATCATGCAATCTTTAGTGTCCTACTTATGATCAAGATCATATGACTGTTTCTTTGTGGGAAGCGGAATGCTGTTCCCACCCCCCAGTGACCCCTTTATTGACCATTTGTATTGTAACGGCTTGCGGGCAAGATAACCTTTGAATCCATGGGTTCACCTAATTAGCATGCGGACCTGTTTGAGTTCACCTAATTAGCATGCAGACCTGTTTGAGAACTGCTGCCTGCCATTTCCCACCCTCACCGTTTCTTTGAAGCTATGCGTATGATTGGCTGATTATCGCTACCCCTCATTTCCATAAGTTGTACCTCCCCTTCCTGTTGCTAGCCTATATTAACCCTGCCTTTTGGCTCAATAAACGAGACTTGATCAGAATCCTGTCTTGTCTCAATTTCTCGCATCTATTGCCCTCTCCATTCCCAGTGCCCCTTTCAGGAACCATGTTGACTGATCCGCGGGTCGGATCAACTGGCGCCCAACGTGGTCGGCTTGCTGACGAAGTAGAAGAGCTGCCGCTTTCGAGCTATAACCTTGAGCAATAATGCTGGGCTGCCACACTGAGCTGTGACACTTGGCTGTGACACTGAGCTGTGACACTCAGGTGCTCCATTGTAAAGCTCGAATAGCTCGCGGCTCTCCTTCGTCCTCAGCCGTCTGAAAACGGGGGAGTCTCCTGAGGAAGCAGGCAACTCATTAAGGATTGGCCAGTCGACTCATTCATTGCCCGGACACGGTCTCGATCACCTGCCGCGCCGAAACAACGGGTGAGTTGTTGCCTAAATTATGGGTCAAGAATTAAACTAGCATCAGCTCTCTGTAAGACAGTTACATGATGCGCTCAAGACGCGGGGAGTAAGGGTTAAAGCCAAAGATTTGTTTAAGTTTTTTGATTTTATCAAAGAAACATGCCCCTGGTTCCCCCAGGAAGGCACAGTTAATGTACGAACTTGGAATAGAGTAGGAAATTGTTTGGAATTGGATTTTTGGGAGCTGTCCCATTGATATTAATATTTGCTGTGGGCCTAATTGCAATGGCACCCAGTGATTGGACCATCAGTCAACGAATTTGTTTTCGAATTTTTTATGTTCTTACTTGCCTTACATTTGCTGGTTTACAATGCTTATAATTAGTATTAGTACGTTGCAGACTTACAAGGCTACAGCACCACGGGTCTCTGTAATTTTCCTTGCATTGACCCTGTTATTCTTGAAACCTTCCAGTTGCGAACCTGAGCGCAGTATAACATCACCAATGGCTTGGAAATTTTTTATTGGTGAAAATTTTACTAGAGTCCCCAGACACCAAATTGGAGTCATTCAACAGTCTATCTCAGGACCCAAGGGGCACATTCTTGCCTCCACCATGTGTCCCTCAACTGGATGTCCAAAACCACTAACCTTAAATTTTACAGCATTCAAAGGTTCAAATTATGGCACAGGAGACCCCCCAGGCAAAGGTATAGAAGATCGTGGTTTTCTTTGTTTGTTTTTTTTTTTTAATGATCAAAAATACCCCCAGAAAATCATGTTTGGTGAAACTCTCCCATTTTTTCTGCCTTTATCCCATTTATTGGCCTTGCTGTTGTAATTTTAATGATTGTTTCATTAGGACCTGTGCTGTTTAATAAACTTATGACATTCATCAAGCAGCAGATCGAAGCAGTCCAACCTATAGAGTCCAACTCTTTAGAGTATTGAAAAGCAAGCATGTTACTTTGAAGACCAAAGTAAACCTATACAGGTGCATTATCGCCGCTTGGAGATGCAAGATAAGGGTGGCGCACTCACAGGCTTAGAGTGATAAGACCCCCTTCCTTTGTGCACTGGGCTGGACAGTTAATGACAGGTGAGATCAGGCACTGCTCAGACTAACCTAAGACAGGCCCTGGTTTGCCAAAAAACAGTCCTTGAGACCTATGACGGGTAAGGATGAGCCAGCTGCCTGACAACCTAAGACAGACGCAGGCCCCAAAAGGACTTTAAGCTCTCCTATGATTAAAATGGCTGCATCTGCTATTATAATAAAAAAGGGGGACATGTGGGAAGCCGAATGCTGTTCCCATCCCTCAGTGACCCCTTTATTGACCTTTTGTATTGTAACGGCTTGCGGGCAAATAACCTTTGAATCCATGGGTTCACCTAATTAGCATGTGGACCTGTTTGAGCTCACATAATTAGCATGTGGATCTGTTTGAGAACTGCTGCCCACCATTGTTTTCCGCCGTTTCTTTGAAGCTATGTGTATGATTGGCTGATTATCCCTTCCCCTTATTTCCATAAGTTGTACCTCCCCTTCCTGTTGCTAGCCTATATTAACCCTGCCTTTTGGCTCAATAAACGAGATTTGATCAGAATCCTGTCTTGTCTCCATTTCTCGCGTCTCTTGCCCTCTCCATTCCCAGTCCCCCTTCAGGAACCCACGTTGACTGATCCGCGGGACGGATCACTTCTTGTTTTCAACCTTTGCAACCAATAGCCAATTATAAGCAAAGCATCTTGATTGCATCATTGATAAATTTCCAACTGAAGATATTATAGAATTCTTTGATTTCTTCATTGCTAACTTTTGGGGTCAGTGAGTAAATTTGAATAATAACTTTCTTTATTGGATTTCCTTGAAGGCAGACAGATATAATCTTGTCACAGCAGCATTGTCCTTCAAGATAAATGTTGAAATCTCCTTTTTAAACAATAAATGCAAAGCCAAGCCTCTTGATTTTTTATTCCTGGCAGAGTAAATCAATGTAAAGAAGATCCAAATCATCACAACTGCACCAATAGGTAACATAATGATATATGGAGAAAAGAACGATGTTGAAAGGGTTTTTCTGTTGCTTGAATCCACAATGAATGCTCATGGATGCAGGAGCCATGAGATCAAAAGACATTGTATTAGGCAAATCTGCTGCACAAGACCTCTTTAGAGTATTGAAAAGCAAGCATGTTACTTTGAAGACAAAAGTGTACCTTACCCAAGTCATGGTAGTTTCAGTTGCTTCATATGGATGTGAAAGTTGGACATTGAATAAGTAAGACTGTAGAAGACTGGGTGCATTTGAATTGTGGTGTGGTAGAAGAATTGTGATGCTGAAGGTCTAGTTGACTCAATGAATAACCTGATGAGGGAAGGCAATATTGAGTTATTGAGTTAGGTTATCCAGAGGTGGATAGAAATGGGGAGGAGGTGGTCTAAGAGAAGTAGCTGGGAGGTTATGAATGAGAGTCAGGCTAGGGATGGTAGCTGGCACTGAGTCACCAATGGACAGATGATCTTGGAGGTGAAATGGGGAACATGCAATGCTAGGAACCCCTCATCACCTACACACAACCTAACTCAAAGGCAGATATAAAAAAGAAGAAAGGTGAGATGAAGCATGAATCAGAAAAAGCACCTTTAAAGAACTCAAGGGAAGAGCATTTCTGGAAGTAGGAATGTGCAATCCATGCAGAGCCTCAGCTTTTGTGTGCTTCTCTTTTGCTAGAATCTTCCCTGAATCTGAACCTAGCAGACACTATATAGATATGCTGGGTTTGCATTTGATAATTCTAAATAAATGGATTATGCTTCAGAAGAATCAAGGCAGAAGGAATCAATCATGCCCTGACAGCCATATACTGCTTTCACAAATATTTTGTATTTCAATATAAATTCTAGGTCTCTTTAACCTAAAATAAATTAATCCCTCTTACTCAACACATAACATAATAATAGATAAAATGGGTGACTTTACTGAACAACCCAAGTGAATAAGATGTTTATTTTTTAAAAAAAGAAAGGTAAAAACATGGAGGTGTAAGCTATTAGATTAGGTTTTAAACTCTGATGATGCATTCATGTAGAGAGAGAGTGAATTATTTCTAAAAAGAGAATTATTCATATAACCAAGTCTAAGAATAATTTTGAAGAAATCAAAGCATATGGAAATGGGTGGCAAAATTAGTGACAGTCTCAACAGAATCACCTTGTTTCAGAGGAATGACTGATAATGTTCTCTTTCATAAAATGACCATGATGTGTCTAAGGTTAACGAGATACATATATAGCCCAAAGATGTATGAATGTATTTGGGGCTCAAACTTAATTCTAGCCTCAATCTAAGAACAACTCGTTCTTATGACATGGGTCCACATGCTACTCATCTCCATGAAAAGATCACTGAAGATGTAGGTGTTACATCAAAGTGTGGCTATGACACTAGATGTTGCCTGGCTATCAGAATAGCTATCTACCAAAAGGCAGGTGCATCAGACCAGTGATGGGAAGCCACAAAGTCCCTGAGGAACCCCAAAGGTAGACTTCTGACTTGGGGGCTAGAACTTGGCATGCTACCTGAACTTATTGGGGGCTACTCCTAAGGGGCCCATACTGAAAGTTGAAAGCATCTATAGAATGAGGGCAGGATAAGACCACTCCATCCCTCACTAAATGCAGTTCTAAGTCATGATGCCTGTTGAATTTGTGGTTAGTTGTATGGTTTTATTTTTAACTTTTATTATTATTATTATCATTATCATCTCATTTTTGTTATTTGATACTTGATCTATACAAGAAACTCAGGACAGGCTTCTTAGGAGACAGGATCTTGACTGATGATTCCTGAGGGCCATCAAAGGGAAAGCAGGGTGGGAAGGAGAGCAGGCAGCCAACAATGACAGGTACAGGGAAATAGCAAGAGTTCTAAAATGGACCATGAGGTGGGTATAGCTTTTCTGGGTGTGTTTGATCAATTGGTTTTATCTGAGAGGAATTACTAAAAGGTGAATGGTAAGCAATCATAATACTGAAGTAGGAGGGAAAACAAAAAATATAACCCAATAAATATGTATATATATATATACACATACATATTTAAATATGTGTGTGTATAAATGTAACACGGAAGCAGATGAACTTTGGATCTCTATTTAAATTTTACCTCATTACACAAATGGTTTGTTTTAATAATGTGGCATTGTATGACACCCACTTCCTTGATTCCTGAAGACAAATAGGGCGCATATGCAAATGTGATGAAGAAAGCTGATGGTGTCTTGCTATTGAAAGATATAACCTCTGGGGTCTTGAAGGCTTAAAGTAAAACAAACAACCATTTAGCAGGGAAACAAAAAAGCCCACATGGAAGACACACATTAGCCTGTGTGATCACATGGTATTAATGGGAATAGGTATCAGAAATTCTAAAAATCCAGCCATCATATTGGGATGGAGGAATGTAGACTAAGTGGAAACTCAAAACCCACCTGTAAGATAATTGGATAGCTCCTCACAGAAGTGCCTCACAGAGGGATGATAACTCCAGGGTGCAGTATAATAGCCTGATGAAATACATAAACATCTTCTAGGTCTCTAATATTTTCTTCATTTATTATTATGGTCTTGGTTTCACATTGTGAATCTTGTGATACCTGTGTAGTTTCATTATGGTAATTTGATGCATGAAATCCAAGATAGAAAAATCCTTCAGAAGCAGTAATGGGAGTAATGATTCCCTGAGGGTACAGGAAGGGGGGAGGGGGAGTTGCTAACAATGATGACTATAGAACTCCACCCAATGAGAACAAATAAAGGATTTGCAGGTGAATGGATACATTGGATGGCATAAGATAAGGCAAATTAAATAAATAAATAAATGAAAATAAGGGTTCCTTGGGGGTAGGGTGGGAGAGGGAGGAGATAAAGGGTAGTTTATATCAAAGAGTTCAAGAATGAACATGTTTGGAAATGGTGGCAGCAACTATACTTGATCTAACTGAATTATGGATTATAGTAATATCTGTAAGAGTTCCCAATAAAATGCTTAAAAATAAAAACAATAAATCTTTAAAACACCTCAAAAAACAACAAAATATATTGCATCTGTGGTTTGAAAGGCTTGTAGTGTTAATGGGAAGAGGTATAAGAAGTTCAAAAAACCATGCATCCAAATTGATAAGAAGGTGAGTGGATATAGTGGAGACCCAAAGTCTACCAGCAAGACATTGGACAGTCCTTTTTAGAAGGGCCTCACAGAAAGGAGGATAAATCCTGGGTGTGGTGTGGTACTAATGAACAACATAACTATCCTCTAGTCCTTTAAGATTTCCTCCCCTTACTATTATCATCCATTCATGATATACCTCATTGGTCATGTTAGATGTGCGTATGTTCATTTGTGCATTTAAGATAGCTTGGTACATGGTAGTCAAGATAGATGACCCACCAGAGACTGTGACAGAAGTAAGGGTTCTGTAAGGGTATGGGAAGTGAGAGGAGGGAGAGGAAGGTGGGTGGGGGTGGGAGGAAGTTGATAGCATCAATGACTGTATAGACATACCCGGTGGGATTGAAAAACAGAACTATAGCAGAAGGGAAGGGCTACATTGGAATGAATAAGGCATGTTAATAGAATTATTATTTAAATAATAAAAAAGAAAGAATAGAATCAATGGGGTTAAAGGCTTGTCTTCAAACAAGCACTCATCTCATGTAGTGTTAACTAAGTCCACATGAAAGAAGAACACAGTCTGTGTGATTCCGGGATCGTAAATAATAAAATCCAAATTCAAAGAGGAGAATTGTGAACACTTGATTTACATAGGGCTAAGGATGGCAGTGTAAGTCCTAAATCTATTTGTACGATCCACACATTGATTTGTCTCCCATGAATTCCCACTCACCATCATCAAGCCTTGTTATCAGATAGAGAGCATTGTAGAGTTGATAATGGCAAATGTAGTTAGGTTAATATATACAATCTTATCATTGGATTTCCCTTTTGACCCACTCTAAACTTGTCTCATTAAAAAGAAAAAGGCAAAGGGGAACTATTGGAGGAGTAAGCCTTTGGTGACTACCCTTTCACCATAGTGATGTGAATAGCTTTGCTATCATGAAGGATGCATTAGAAAATGTATTATTCAAACACCGGCCAGAGGGGTTCAACCAGCTTGGTCTTCCCACATCTGACTGCTGGAGGGGTGGAGAGAGGGTGGGGTGGAGGGATGGAACCAGCTGCAAGGATATACACATAAGCTCCTATCTGAAGGACAGGCATTGGGGGAGTGAAATGGGGGAGAGGTCGGGCAGTGTAAGATATGACAGAACAATAATAATGTATAAAGTATTGAGGGTTGGTGGGGAGGAGAGAGCAGGGGAGAAGGGGAAGGGATGGAAAAGCCGATACTAGGGGCTCAAGGGAAAGGGCGGATGATTGGAGAACGATAATAGCAGCGGACATGTGAAGGTGCTTGGCAAAGTATGTTTATTTATGTATTGTGAAAAACGATGTATGAGCCCCCAATAAAATGACTTAAAAAACAAACAACCAACAAAAAAGAAAATGTATTATTATCAGTTGGGTTAAAATTTAACACCTGATCATTTGATCTCCCTTTGACACAATTTAAATTTTTCCTCTTTTTAAATATTTTCTGCTTCCTTTTCAATTGATGTTTTCCAGTTTAATTCAAGATGGATAAATCTATAGACAGGAAATGGATCGAGGGTTCCTTGAAGGTGTGGTAGAAGAGGTTGGGGGGAAATGGGGAACTAATAACAGTGAGTGTAAGAGAAAAGAAAATATTCTAAAATTGATTGTGGTGAAGATTATACAACTCTCCTTCATATGATGGAAGTACTGAATTGCATGACTTATGAATTATATGTCAATAAAATCGTTAAAAAATAGAAATGGGGAAAATCTGTTTTCTTAAGCTGCCCAATGAGACCTATGGAGAAAATCTGCTCTCCTATTCCTATGGCCCTTTGGAGAGTATAGCAAAGGTCTCTTTCATGAGAATGTAAGATGCCCCACAGCTGCCATGGACTTGGTCTATATTAGAATTAAGAATTTTCAAAGCCATTTTTTTCTTAGGGATTTATGTGTGAACCACAACATCTTTAATTACAGCACTTCCCATTCCCATCATCTCCAGTTCTCCTGCTGCATATCACCTCTCTACGTCAAGTGAGAAAATGCTCTGTGACACTGCCCCTCCAAGTCTCACATCAGTAAAAGTAGAAGTGATAAGAAAATTAATCATTCAGCCTCTTTCAAGGCTAGAGAAAGTGCTGTCTAACTGAGAGAAGAAGGATTCAACAGGCTACTTAGCTAAGGAAAATGACAGAAGAGACAAATCAATACAGATAATAGAAAACTTAGGAGTTCTGCCATACTTGGGCCAATAATTTGATTTCCTGGGAGAGGGAGTGAATCAATGCCACTTAAACGGCTTCTCTTTCACAGATCTTCACTTCTCCGAAAGACATGCTATGTTGGGAGCTAAAACAGTGGACCTGGTAAGCTTAATTATAGAAATTGCCATTACGTTTTGTTGGCATTATAGTTCTTAAAACTTATAACTAAATATAAACAATTAGAAAAGCAGAAGTGTCTAAAATTTAGAGTCTAGATTTTTTTGACTTTTTGGGGATCAAGTACAAAAAATAAATAATAATCAGATAGCCTGGTTATCATGCTATTGAAATATTTTTGTAATTATTTTCTGAGGAAGGCATCAAGTAAGATTGGGCTCAAGCAAAGTGTAATTAAATATTGTGGTCCATGGAATTTGCACCAAGTTCTGTATAAATTTTCTAGATTTTTCATTTTTGGAAATAATTTGAGTAAATGTTCTCTTTACACCATATTTGTAAAGAACTATATTTGTTGAAACATAGCAAATACAAATATAAAATATTTCTATAATCCCATGTTATGTAAACATTATAAAATCTCTTTCTATATTTACATAAAGCAGTAACAATAGATTTGGGGCACCTGAGTTTTCCAGAAAGACAGTCACCAAATTATCAAATCACAAGAGAAATCTGAAGGAAAAGTGAGGGGTTTACCAGGTGAAAACAATCTAGAGACAAGGTGCAGCTTACCCACCTCCAGACTCTGCAGATTTGTTGCCTATCTCCAAGATGAAGCACCACAGCACACCCGAGTGACAAAACACACTGCCTGCGGGCCAGTACTTGAAACTCAATGCCCCTCTTACCCAGAGCAGGAAAACCAAACCAAACAACAAAAATGAAACGGCCATTATTCTTGAAACCTAACTGGAAATGGGGGTTTTTAATGACACAAAGCTCTTCTGTAAGCAGATGTGATTAAAAACAAACTTGACACTTATTATTAAAGCAACTGCATTTTGGCCTTTAAAAATAGTGTGTTATGATCATCTCAGAATCAGCTTTCAAGAGTTTCATATTAGAACAATTTTTTGGGGGGGGATAATAAGGGAAAAGTTTATATACAAGAGGAATGGAACATTGAGGAAACATCCTAACCCAGTAGGACAATTTTTTAAACATTTTCCAACCTCTTAAAAAAAAGTTACTTAATGCTTTAATTTTCATTTATTGTGAGATGTAGCTTCTTTTTTCATGTTACTGACCAACTGTACTTATTTTATGATACACCTATTCATTTACTTTGTTAATTTATCGATTGGGCTGTTTGTTCTTTCGCTACTTATTTGCAAGAGTTCTTTTAAGATAAAAATCAACCCTTTTTTTTTAAAAAAGCTAGTAATTGATGAACCTTTCACAATGACTCATCTAGGTTAAAACCACTAAGCTGATATAAGGGTTTGAGCTATCTCGCCACATGGGATGGTGCAGGGGTTTGTAAGAAGGAAGCACTCTGAATATTGGTTTTGTCGGCAGGCTTGGTCAGGACGATTCACAGAAAGTGGCTCCATGCAAACGAAACACATAAATACTGTGAATGGAAAAGTGCTATTTATTTATTTATTTATTTTTGGATCGTGGTTCTGAGTACAGAAAACACTTCTTTTATTTCTTTCACATCTGTCTCAGAATTCGGTTCATTTAGGGGAAAATGGGTGGTGGGGGGAGAGGATGATCAGGAAGTACACATAAGTTAGTTAAATGATAGGGTGAAGATTTTTATATTTTGTTTGCGAAGATGGCTATAAAAATCCCTAAGGTCTGCTAGAATGATTTGCTCTGATTTCATAGCAGACTGCACCCTTTGTTAATCCTGGGTCTGGCTGTGCAAAGGAAAAAAAAGTATAGATTGTTCTGTTAATATGATTTGGCTTAGAGGTCTAGCAGCTTCGGTGGGCTAGGAGATAGCCTTGTGGTGCCTTCCTGTTGGGAATCAGGCCCCATTTGAAGTCAGCTGGGAGGAGGATCTGGGTGACCCTGTGATCACTGAGACACTATTGCTCACTGGAGAGACAAGGAAACTCTACACACGTAAACCCAGGTAAGACTTAAGGAACAGATTGTCTCTGAGGTCCATTGTGAGGTTGCAGCACAATTGCTCTCTGCCATTCTGAGAGACAATCAGAAACGCATAGCATAAAGGAGGCACTCTTACAAATGGAAAAGTCAACGTACTGATTGTGCTTTAGGCTGGGTGTCTAGCTGTATCTTCAAGAAGGTTTGCTACATTGTAGAGAATGAGCAATATCCTGAGTGTGAGCCAGTCCCTACGAGGGACATCTTATTGGAGGGGCATCAATCCTAGGCTATGTTTAGATTACGATACGAACACAAATGATTCTGTGCTTACCATGGGCATGCACTGTGCTACACATTTTATAGGCCAGGCTTATCCAATTCTTGATGAGTACAAAGAAAAGACTTGTCCTCGGTTCTTCTAATCGTAAACCCCAAAGCCTGTGTTCAAACTCAGGTAGTCGGATCATAGAGGCACACCTTCCAGCTCCCATCCTGCCTCTGGAGATCATAAAGTATCCACACCTCAAAAAAGATCTGTGCATACACAACTAATAGAAGGCCCAATTCCATTCTCATTTTGGTGTGTTAATGGAAACCTGAGAGAAGAAATGGAGTACCTGCTACCACCCATTCCCACACATAGATTATCAGGTGAATGACAGATATTCAGTTACACTTAATTGACAACAGATTCAGAAAAGTTTGTATTTTTTGATGTTCTAATATTTTATATGCAAAAATCTAGATCAAAGATATCTTTTTGACTAAGATATACATTCTACAAATAATAGGGAAAAAATGCTGAAAGCTATTAAAGGTTATATTTCCAACTCATACAATTCTCTGGAACCTGCATCATTTGAACCTCATTCAATATCATTTTCAGGACTAAGAATATAACTGAAGTATTACTTAAAATTATAATCAAATCATTCTCTTGCAAATTAAGACACTTATTCCTGGAAATATAGTGAAATTGAATTAGGTGTGTCTTTTCTTGACAGATCAAAAGCAGCTCCATTAAATCAGTAGTTTTATATTAATGACATGAGATATGACCCAGATGAGAAAAATGTCTTATGGGATCATTTTGCATTTTATTTAAAGAGAGTCGGAGAGCTTCCTCACCATCCAAATCTGAGGCAGAATTGTACTGCAGATCTTCTAGGGCCAGATCTAATCTATCCCCATTTAAAGAGTCCGGGTCCTCCCCTCCATTCCATGTTTCTTCTAATTATCATGTCATCTATCTGTGTATCCATTTGTTCATCCATTTACTGAGTGTATCCTATGTCCATTACTTTTCACTCTGATGTATGATTAGTACTTACTTGTTTCTCAACCCATTTCTAAATCTCAAATATAATACTTGCTGTGCAGGATAGTCTTTATGTAGCCCTGGCACTGTGGCTGTATGCAAGAAACTTGTCTCCTAGAATCCCCATTTCCTCATCGAGGAACATGGTTCAAGGCTGACCTGTAGAACTGCTTTGCAGTGAAAGTAAATGGCTCCAGGCATGTGCTAATCCAGAAGCCAGGACTGATGCTGTTCAAAATTGCAAAGGTGGACTCTGTAACTTCCCCTGTTGGAGCTTGGAAAACCCAGTTGTGGAAACTAAACAGGGGCAAATGACAAGGGGAAAATCTAACATATCCTAGGGTAGAAGCACTAGTTTGGAGCGTAGGGTCAATAGTTTACTACCCAACAAGGTTTCTTTAGTATTGGGCCCAGAGAATCATGGGTCCTGACATAGCTAGGACAGTAGTCTTTTTTTGTGTGTGGAAAAATGCATACCACCTCCTTGACATGTGCCTGAAAATTACTTCCTCAAACAGGGTTGAGTGTGTTAGTAATTTCTTGAGAATAATTAATATTAAACTAATACTAAATAGTTGGAAATGTCCCAAGTGCCCAACTCTTCTCAGTTGTAATTCTGCTCCATTTCCCCACAACTCACCCCTCAAGTATAATCCCTCATGCCCCCGTGTTCTCCCACAAATGTGCAAAACTTTAAGGAAATGTCTCATGTAATTGTGGGTGCTGGTAAGAGACGGATTAACACAGGGGTTTCGTCAATGGACTCCAGCAGAGGGAAGATTGTGCAGATAGTGAAGTGCTTGGCAGTGTTTTGTTCCGTCCTGTATGAGAGGGAGCTATGGGTTGGAACTGGTTTGATGGCACCTAACCACCACTACCACAATACTGAAGCCTGGGACCAGGACAGTCGTCATATTCTCCATGTCCTTATCCTACCTCCCAGCACTACTTGGATGTCCCATTTTAGAAATTACCATTGCATGTCTCTCCTGTCTGCACCACTGTAACACCTTTATATCCACATGTGAAAAATTCTCACAGTCTTACTGAAACATCACTGATGCACGTGACCACATGTATATTGTAGATTTCTCTCAGAATGTCAATGGCAGCACAGATGAAAAAAAATGTGCTTTTTTTAAATCACTCATACATATCCTTAGTCAGTGGTAATCCTCTTTTAAGGTCAACAAACAAACAAAACAAAATCACTGATGATTCTGACTCATTAGAACTTCTACTGCATGATTCCTATCTTCTTGCAGCTTGATAGACCTTCCTGACACGCGTCCCGCAGATTTCTAGGTCGTCCAAATAAACACACTGAGTATTGTTCAAAATAAAACTGACTCCGGCTTTGAGGGGGTAGGCCCTCCCCTGATGTGCCTCTGAGACTCAAACATAAAAAAGAACACAGTGGTAGGCGGGAAGCAGCACCAAATGATAATTCTCAAAAGTGTGTTGTAAAGAAGTCTAGCAAACAGGGCTTCCTACGAATTAGGAGTGGGCAAGGATGAAAGGGATAAACTCTGCAAAGTGTTCAAACTGGGTGCACTTTTCTGGAGTCAACTTCGGCATTAGGGGAGCATTGAGGTTCCAGGAGAGTGAAGCTCCACTGGTGGTTATGGAGAGACATGTTTGGGAGCCGTCACCCAGTCTGGAGGACATACACTACGGTAGAGATAGCCACAGAGTGACCTTGACACAGCTTTGGCAATGTCTCTGGATGAGAAAAGTGGCAGGACAGGGAGAGGACCCAAGAGACCTAGAAGATATTTCAAAGAGCAGGCAGGGCCAAGGAATAGTGTCAAGGAAGTGAAAACTTAGGAATGCACTACATTTTTAAATGTTCCATTTAATTTGCAAGAATATTTGCGAGCTAACAACAGATTATAATTGTCTTGAAGAGACAGGGTTGAAAATACGAAAAACAAACGAAAGTATTTTCAATTGTAAAAATCCCAAAATGAGTAGATACTACCATGTCAGAAATATCACATATAGAAAAACAGATGGCCTTCTAAATGCTGCACTAATTTTTTTGGGTAGATTGTATCCTAGGCATTATGTTTACAAAAAGTTTATACAAAGGTATCCTTTGTGAGGAACAGCTACTAATATTAGTTGTTTACATTTGGTAAGAGAGATAAGTAGGCTATATAGTTTTAACCTGTCATAAATTCAATTTAGGTTGCTAACATTACATATCTTCATAAAACTGCACTCTTCAGAGAAATTATAAAGGCTATGCCAAGGAAACCATTGTTGTAAAGGGTTATAGATAATTGCTCTTCCCTCTCATAATTTGTGTTTTCCTTGATGATGCAACCACTACAGAATATAATACCTGGGCCATTTGCTACAGAGAAGGGTCTGAGGCTATCACTGTCCTCTATATCTGTTGATGAGTGGCGACCAAGGCTCTTTTTGGTAATTAAATTAGTTACCTAGCATCACTAATAAGTGTTCAACATGGAATATATTTTAAGAAAGAACATCGTAAACACACGCTAAAATATGGTGAAAATATATTTAGTAATTTTCACATTATACCATAAAGATAAACATTTTGAAGATAAACACTTCACCCCATCTATTTGTCCATAAAGAAGCATACAATAAATATTCATTCTATTATGTGCAACTTGTGTACCATAATTACTTTGTATGAGACTCATAAACTACTATAAGTTAGGTACTGTGAGTCACGTGTTATAGCTGACGTCACCCAGGCGCTGAGAGACTCAAGATGAGGAAGAGTGAGACTGACATCAGTATTCATCTCAATTGGTTCATCCTAACAATTTGTCCAGAGCCCTGTAGAGTCTCTGTACTCTGTTCATAAAGGTTTTTGTAAGAGAAGGAATAAAGTAGGACAGATGCCTCAGCCAAGCTGGAAACATTTGAAGGAGTTAGGTAAGCTATGGGAGGGCACCTCTATGGGCTGCAAGGAATCAAGAGTAAGACCTTTGATGTAAGAAATAAAGTTGAATTTTAAAATTTAGTACTTTATTACAATTTTTTTTATATAGAAATTTTTTTTTTGGGGGGGGGCATCACTGCTCTCGGTGGTGGGAGTAGGAAACCCAGCCCCACTGCTGGAATTGAACCTCTGTCCCAGTGGGCCGCAGTCCCGCGCACAACCACTACGCCACCGGGGCTCAGCCCTTTATTAAATTTTATACTATAACTGTTTGACTCACAAGGTTGAAAATATTATCCAACTCATTTAAAGAAGAAAAGATTACTAATTAATTACATAATTAATGTGTTCTCTTGAATCAAGTTCTCATGTACCCAAGGGAATACAGAGATGAATTGAACTGACAAATTAGTCTGAATAGTTTCTTGAGAATGAATACAATATTATGAAGAACTAGAAATAATGACAGTGGAAGCCCAAAGTCCATTTGTATGGTCCACACCAGGCTTCCGCCTCCATTCAATCCCAACTGATCTCACTCTAGGGATGTGAATCCCTCTGTTTTCAGACAGAAAACAGTGTAAAGTCGACTATGGCAGATGTAGTCAGGTTAAAAATGTCATACCTTATTCTTTGATCTCCCTTTTGAGCCAAGTTAAAATTGCCAGTTTTTAATAGTTTCTGTTTTTTTTTTTGAGTGAGGTTTTTCTGTTTTGTTTGGGTTTTGTCATGTATGATTTTCTGTATATAAAATCAAACACAGGTAAATCCATAGAGATAGTAACTGAATCAATAATTACTTAGGGGTGTGGCAGCAGAGGTTGGATAGAAATGGGGAGTTAATAACAATGAGTATGAGAAAGAAGCACACATTCTGAAAATGATTGTGGTGATAATTGTAAAACTCTTTTTAATGTGATTAAACAATTAAATTGTATTACATATGAATTATATGCCAGTAAAACCATTTAAAAAAAGACTAATGATGACTTTATGAAACACCCCATAACATGAATGAGCCTGTTTGACATTACATTTAAGTGAAAATACGTCAATTGAAAAAGTGCGAATATTGCATGAGGCCTTTATTATAAAAAGAAAGATTTACACATACTCGGAAAAATTTTATCTATTCTTTGATATATACATTTGATAGACACATTCTTTGATAGTTACCAGGGATGGGAGAGGAAATGAGGAAAAATCACTAAAGAGTAGACATGAATTAACTGGGGTGAAGAGAAGAACCGTATACGATGTAAGGAGGAGGTAAGCACAATATGGCCAACGGGAAGGAAAACACTAGTGCATGCACACCGATAAAGGCAACAAAGAGAAATCCTATTATATACACCCAACCCTTGCCTGTCATTTTGTCGCATTGCTGTGGGCTGGAAGCTACGTCATTGGTATTTCAAATTCTAGCAGGGTCACTCAAAATGGACACGGTTTGGCAGAGCTTCCAGACTGAGAGCAGACGACAAAGGAAGATCATTGCCCACTTCAGAGGAAGCCGCTACTCACATCTTTATGTTTAACATGGAAATGTTGTCAGACCCCGGAGGGCCAATGAATGGAGGCAGGACGTTGTCAGAGGCCGTGGTATAGATCTGCAGGCACTCTGAATGTGACTGAGGAGAAACTGCCTTCTTGGAGTGGAGTCCGCCGTGGTGATGTGAATCAGGTAAAGCCTGTGGAAGTGGAGTCTTGGCTGCGGGGCATGACTCCAGGCAAGGTGAAACAGCCACATGCAAAAATCTTATAATAATAGTGACTTGGAATGTACAAAGTATGAATCTAAGATAATTGGAAGTCATAAAAAATTAAACAGAATTAATAAAGATCAATATTATGGGCATGAGTGAACTGACATGGATTGGTATTTTTAGGCCATAAAACAAGCCTTTAAAAATTTTAAAGCATTGAGATAATACAATGCATTTTCTTAGACCATAATACTATAAAATTAAAAATCAACAGCAGGAAGAACAGGACAAGGAAATCAAACACATGGAAAGTGAACAATAGTCAGCTTAAAAACTACTGGGTAATTAATGAAATAAAAATATTCTTTGAAACAAACAAGAACAAATATAAAACCTATCCAAACTTTTGGAGCCAGCAAAAGCAGTACTTGGAATAATATTTAGAGTAATAAATGTATGCATGAACAAACAGTACCAAAATAAAGCTTTAATCTAGTATCTTTGAGGTTCAATCACTAGTAGAAAATAATCATAAAAGTAGAGCAGAAATCAAACTCTTACCATCAAGTCAATTCCAACTCCCGAGAATTCCAGAATACTTCACTGTACTCATGCAGAACTTACACAGCATCAAGAGGCGATAGTATGCAGAGAATAAGGGGGTACTGCATAGTTTAAAATAAGAAGTGTGTGTAATTGTTGTATCCTCTAGTCTGATCTGTATTCTGCACAAAAAATAGAGAAACTGGATCATGTGAAAAAGAAGGAAACATAAAGGAATGAAACATTGGAGGAAGAATTATAAAGAACTTGCTATACACAGAGGATACAACCTTGCTTGCCGAAAGTGAGGATAACTTGAAGATCAAGAATTGCATCCTTCACTACGGTTTACAACTCATTGTAAAAAAAATGCTCACAACTGGACCAATAGGTAACATAATAAACTAAGAAATAAGACTTTTGTCTTGTTTGGACCCACTAGGTCCATAAAAGTAGCCGTCAAGAGATCAAATGATGCACTGTATTAGATAATTCTGCTGCACAAGGCCTCTTTAAATTGTTGAAAATCAAGGATATTATTTTGGGGACCAAGATGCACCTGACCCAGGCCCTATGATATTCTCAATCACCTCTTATGCATGTGAAAGTTGGACATTGAATAAGAAAGACTCAAAAAGAAACAATGCAGTTGAATTACGGTGCTGGTGAGTAATGTTGAAAGTGCCACGAGTTGCAAAATGAACAAACCAATCTAGACAGAAGTAGAGTGAGAATGCTCTTTAGAGGCAAGGATGGCGAGAATTTGTCTCATGTACTTTGGACACAATTTTTGTCTTTTTTAATTAAAAGATCATTTTATTGAAGGCTCTTACTACTCTGGTTACAATACATATATTGACTGCATCAAGCATGTTTATATACGTGTTGCCTTTATTCTTTTCTAGACATTTACTTTCTATTGAGTTCTTGGTATCAGCTCCTCTTTCTCCCCCCCACCCTCACAATTGCTTGTTCTATTTTAAATTATTATTATTTTCATATCATGCTGACCACGGTCTCTCTTTCCCCATGGTTTCTGTTGTTCTTCCCTCTGGAGAGGGGTGTATGGTTATGTGTCAATCACTATGGTCGGTTCACCCTTTCTCCCTTCCTCTCCCCAACTACCACCTACTCTTTGGTTATCCCTTATTCCCACTCCTGTCCTGCATTCCATGTATCGTAAGCCCCCCACCTCTTATCTATACCTGTGTACATGCTCCAGTCTAGTTTGAATTGAGAAGCAGCACTGATGTCATGATCGTTGGTGGTGAGGAAGTCTCAAGGAACCAGAGGAATAATTGTGTGTTTCATCGATGCTTTACTGCACCCTGGTTGACTCATTCCTTTCCTGGGGCCCCTTTGTGAGGGGACTATTCCATTGTTTACAGGTGGGCTTTGGGTCTTTGCTCTAACCCCCCTCATTCTCAACATAATGTTTTTGATTGTTTGTGTCTTCTGATGCCTAATATCCAGTCCCAATGACTCCTCTTGATCATGCCAGTGGTGTGTTTCTCCCATGTGGACTTGTTGCTTCTCCACTGAATGGCCACTTGTTTAACTTCAAGTCTTTAAAATCTCAAACACTATATATTTTAATAGCTGGACACCATCCATCGTTTTGATCACGTTTGCTTATGCTCCTGTTTTTGGGATACATTGTTAAGAGAGATCAGCCCTTGAAGAATATCATGCTTTGTAGAACGGCAGTGAAAAAGAGGAAGGATCTCAACAAGATTAATCGACTCAGCGGCTCAGACATAGGAACAACTGTTAGGATGGGGCAGGACTCAGCACTGTATTGTTTTGTTGTATACAGTGTCACAATGAGTTAGATGGCACCTGACAACAATAACAACAATAGAACAGAAATAAATTCATGGGAAAACAGAAAGTACCCACAAGACGAGAAGATAGTTCTTTGAAAAGATTAACAAAATTATCAAACCACTACCAAGTTTACCAAAAAAAAGAGGGCGATACAAATATCAAGATTAGGACTTAAAAGGGATGACATAGCAGACACAAATGATTTTAAAAATATATTACATTACTACAAAAGGCTGCATTCTAACAAATTTGAAAACCTATGATGATACTGTGAAATTTCTAGAAACTTAAATTAACCTAAATAAGTCTAAATGAACACAGAGTGATATCGAAAACCTTAACAGACCCATAATCAAAGAAGAAATATCTCAGGTCCTTAAAAACTCTCAACAAAAAATGTTCAGAGCCTAGTGTTTTAACTGGAGAATTCTACCAAGCATTCAGAAGAGAGGACACCAAATCGACACAAACTATTCCAGAATATAGCAAAGAACAGAAAAACATAGAACTCAAATTATGAGAAAGTATAGCCCTGATACCAAAAGGAGGTAAAATTAACAAAATAGAAAAGATAGGTCATTATCCCTTATGAACAGATATAAAATCTTGGGATATAGACCTGAACAATAATTTTTAAAATGTCACAATCAAGTGGGTTTAGAAAAGCAATCAATGTATCAATGTATTAGAAAAGCCATCTACCATACAAAGAAAAATTAGGAGTCACATGAACAAATCAATTGATGCAGAAAAGGCATTGACCATATACAACACTCATTTTTTATAAAGTCCCTTGATAAAACCATTCTTGATAAGACAAAATAGGAATAGAAGGGGCATCTCTCAACACAAATAAATGGCATATACACAGACCCAACAGCCACCATCTCCCTCAAGGAGGAGAACCTGAAAGCATTTTCCTTGCAAATGGAAACCAGGCAAGGATGCCCTTATCACCACTCTTATTCAACATGTGGTGGAAGTCTTAGCTAGAGGTATTAAATAACAACAACAACAACAAAATAAACGGAATCTATATTGGCAAAGAAGAAATGAAATTTTATTGGCAGGTGACATGATTTTATATGTAGGAAATCCCAAAGATTGAACAAAAAAGTTGGAAGCTATCAAAAGATTCAGCCACATGGCAGGATACAATATTAACATAAGAAATTAATTAGATTCCTAAATACTAATGAAGAGAGCTCTGAAAAAGAGATTAAGAAAACATTATCATTGCTACCCAAAGGTGAAATACTTCAGAATAAAACTAACCAGAGAAAACAAAGACTTGTACAAAGAAACCTACAAAATGTATTTTTATGTGTGTACATACACATATATGTATAGTCTATATGTATGCACATATGAAAATACACAACCTACATAAATGATAGTATTACATACATATAAATGAGAAGGTTTAATATTATTATATCAATACAACCCAAAGCAATCTATAAGTACAATGCAATTCCGATGCAGAATTCAACCTCATTCATTGAAAATAAATGTAAAAGCTAATTACTAACTTTATATGAAGAGGGAGACCTAGAGTAAACAAAGAACTTCTCGACAAGAACAAAAAAGGAGGCCTCTCACGCCCCCGCCTCAAAAGCTATTATACAGCCACATTAATCGAGACTTGTTTGGAGGTTCTAGCAGGGGAGCGCGGTTACTCGTATACCCTTGACCGAAGGACGGTCCTCCTATCGGGGAAGGTCGTCCTCTTCAACCGAGCGCGCAGCTTCGGTAGTGACGCACATGGAGCGGTGAGGGAGGAAGGGGACACCCGCCTAGCCAGCCAGATCAGCCGAATCAACCCCGGTGATCAATGGGGTGACAGATGTCGCAGCCAGATCGCACTCACATCCCAGCCACATTAATTGAAACAGCCTGGTGGTACAATGACAGATATACAGGCCAATAGAACAGAATCCAGAATCCAGAAATGAAACCATCCATCTAAAGACAACTGACCTTTGACAACGACCAAGAACATTAAATGGGGAAGACACGGTCTTTTCAACAAATGGTGCTGGCACAATTGGATCTCTATCTGTAGAAGAATGAAACAGGACCCATACCTTAAGCATGTATAAAAATGAAGTCCAGAGACCTAAAGGTAAATCCCAGAGCTATAAAGGTCATCACTGAGAAAATAGGGGCAATAGGGCACAGACACTATCAAATATAACAAAGAAAGCACAAGCAGCAAAAGGTAACATAGATAGAAGCTACTAAATTTCTCCCTTGAGTTGTAGTGTATGCCTAAAATCAAGTGCTCTTGAGCAAGCTAAGATTGACTATAAGCACCGGGGACCACTAGCATTCTGGAACGCTGTTGGTGGCAGGCACTGCTCTTACTGTTGCATGTGCCCTAAGCATCAAACCTGCCCAACTTCATAGGACGTGGCAGTAATTTTAACCCCAATTTACAGATGAGAAAATTGTACTGTAGAAGGACTGGGGGCTCGCTCATTCCGATCCAGGGTTCTAATTCCAGATCCAGAGGGCTGTGGCCAATATGACTGTCAATTCATTTTGATCAGTTCAAAATGGAATTCTAAGCTAGGAGAACAAAGACTGCATTGACTAGATAATATATATTTATTTCCAATAGTCAAATTAAAAATATATTTACTTAGTCCTAGCAATGTACTCATATGAAGTCATGTCTGAAAAAGAAATCCATTTTAATAAGGTATTAAAGTGATTCTCCTCCAGTCTTGTCTCTTCTAGGCAAACTTAGCATTATTTTCAATTGTAAAGAATCCAGTGTTTGGGGCAATGGAAATAAATTGCATTATTGAGTCCCTGTCTATATCAGATCTTATACCAACAACTTTCATATGCCATGGCATTTACCTTTCCTTTTCGCAGAAATGGCGACTGAGGCTAGGACACATGACAAAGTTTAACTCAAGAAACTTCCCATTTTATTATGGGCTGGCCTGAATGCTGTTTGACAGTACAATGGGAAACCCCACTGGCCTCGGATTTGCCATTCTATGCAGCCCTGTAAGCTTTCTATAACTAGGAACCACTGGACAAACCACATGGAAACATTTCTATTTCTATTTTCCAAAGACAGTCGCTGACCTGGAGTGGGTGTGATTAACCAAGGGAAAAGCGGTAGGCAACAGTTAGACCCCTTCTGCATCTGTGGCTTCACAGACAGCTTCAGAGCAATACAAATCAGGTCATTTAGTTTCATAAAAGGATCTTTCTACACTTTGTTTTTTTCCTCCTCCCAGACTATTCAAATATACACACTACAAGTACAAAGTACAAGGTACTATTCAGCTGTAATTTTACTTCTACATATTTAATGTGCTGCTGGGGATGATACAGTTCATGGTTCCTGTTTAGCAAATTAAATAAATCAATGTGTTAAGAGAGAGCGAATTTTCCATGCTGTGTAGGTGAAATGCTTTCTATTTTTGTACTAACTTGAACTTAATGAGCCATTTCACATTCAAAACCCCTCGGTAAGGTCATAATGCCTATTTCTTAATTAAGGTTTGTTTTTTGTTTTTAAGTCAAGTAATGTTAATTTTCTTTCATAGCTCCATATGGATAACAGTGCTTAAAAATCACTAGGAATAAGCAACAGTCTAGATTAAGAACTATTCCAGTTAGTTAAATTGAGATGCTTATAAAGCTTATAAAGGAAGATTAAAAAAAAAAAAAGATAAATAACCTGGTCCAGCATTAAATCAAAGAACCAGGGAATTAGGGTTGCCATGGAATTTAGATCTAAATAAAGTTTATCATATGGCGACTGTTTGGCATTATGCTTTAAAAGACAACATACTAAAGCAAATATGCTTTAAGAAACACAGCTCACTCAGTATGGAGGTTCCATTCCTTGAATTAAAAAGAAAATGCTAACACATCACAGACTACATGAAACGGCTTTGGAGGACAGGGAAGCAGGTACTTCAGGCTCATTTCTGCTGTTCTTGGGGCCATTCTGATTTTTCCTCCCTAATTACAGCAGGCAGCATCGGTGCTTTGTCAGCTCTACCTGCCCTGAATAGAAGCCCTTGTCAAAGATGAAGGAAGAAAGCAAGCTCTCTGGTTGGCAGCGGCCCTGGATGCTCGCCCCCGGCCATACTGTGCAATCACGCTGCTTATTCCACTGTAACAATCAAACGGCGTGAGCAGAGCACCTGGTCCTCCCTGGCCCAGCCTGCCTTGGCAGCTGACTGGCAATCTCGTTGCCAGGTGGTCGTGCTTCAATTACATTAGCTAGCCATTCGAGGGTTAACGAGGACCCACTTTCTTCAAAGTGCCTCAGGAAAATCACTTTGTTATAAAATACAGTAGGCTTTTTGTTGATCATAGAACAATGTTGGTAAAAATCTATTAAATTAAATTCTCTTTATGGGGTTGAACAATGCAATTGCGATAGCCTTCGCTAAAAGTTTGCATGTTTACTTGCCACATTTCTGAACAATTTATACATGAATCTGGCTTTTTTTTTTTTTAACTCAGTGGCCAAATGCCTCTTCGGAATGAAACCACATAGTCTTCATTTTAATATGAGTTAACACTTGCTTGGAAAGGAAAAAAAAACAAAACAAAACAAACAAAAACAGAATTTAATTAAGAAGACATAAAACTACATCTCATTTGGAACGAATTCATATTCTAGTTTTTTTTAAGCGGAGGATTCTCAAATGTCTTAGCATGACTTTACATAAAATAAAGGAAAGGGATGTAAAAGTAGGAAGAGTGAAAACCCAAACCAAAGCTATATGGAAAATCGTTCATTCTGACTCAGAGTGACCACACTGGGCAGAGGAGAACTGTCCGCAATGTCTCTGAGGTGATCAATCTACAGAGCACACTGCTCTGTATTGGATTAGAATTGCCAATCTTCTGATTAGTAGGCAAGACTTAACCCACTATACCACCAGGACTCTCGACAAAGCGCAAAGTGCTTTCATTTGTAGTCCTGGGTACTGAGATTCGAGGTGGACTGCAGGAGTCGAATTAGATGAGTCATCAAAGGCCTCGAAAAGGCTCCTCAAAGATCTGCTCTCTGCATGTGCCACAGTCACAAGCAAATACACAAACAAACAAGAAATCTATTATTTATTTTCATTAAAGAGAATAAACATTCATTATTTTTCAGAGATGAATAATGTCTAAACAAACGTAGAGAGAAGGTGACCTGCATTCTGTGTGAATATTGGTAGCAGCTGGTGACAGTGCAGCAGTTGGGAAGCTGAAGCGTGCACAGTGGTGGAATTGGAGAATCCAGGATAGGTGTGAATTGCTCTCTCATCCACTGGCACGTGTGCTGTGTTTTGGGATAACAACTGTACTTTCCAATGAAGATAAATGCACATACGGCATTTAGGATTACTATGAGCGAACTAGAACCCAGAATGAAACAAGCGCCAAAGAATAACTTTGCTGTGCTGTTGAACTTTCAATAATATGGACTACAACTGGACAGAAAAAAAAATGCTATAATTTGGTTTCCTGATAATTAAAAAATAATATTTTATGAAGATAAAATTTTAGTTCATGATTATGCTTACATACCTAGAAGGCTAATAAAAATAAAATGCTCATAATTGTGTACGGTTTCTCACACAGGTTCCTGGTCAGTTTTGATAAACACTTTGGTTTTGCCTTGTTATTTGTTGTTCCAAGACAGGCTGGTGTCTTGGTCACGATATACAGATATCTTAGTAACACTACTCCTGAAGCACAAAGTCTACCTGGTACAAGACTGGCATGAAGGACTAGAATGTACTCAAGACAACATAAAACCAGTGGCTGACACTTTCACAGGAATAGAGAAAAAGCACATCAAAGGCAGTCTTTTAAAGAGGAAAATTATGTGCTGTCTACTTTAGTCTCTCCGAATATCTATGCACAAACTGAACAGAGTTTTACTTTTCAAATAAATGCTATGGCTTGCTACACAGACAATTTTTATTTATAGTTAAAAGACAAGGAGATAAATGTACACAAAGCCTTTGAACCTTTAAAAGTTGCATCAGGGTGCTGCCCAGCTATTAAAAGATATAGCGTCTGGGGTCTTAAAGGCCTGAAGGGAAACAAGCAGCAATCTAGCTCAGAAGCAACAAAGCCCACATGGAAGAAGCACACCAGCTTGTGATCACGAGGTGTTGAAGGAATTGGGTATCAGGCATCAAAGAACTAAAAATCATATCACTGTGTGCTCATCTTCCTGACATGATCACTGAAGACAAATGTATGTATAAGCAAATGTGGTGAAGAAAGCTGATGGTGCCGGACTATCATCTGGGGTCTTAAAGACTTGAAGGTAAACATGCGGCCATCTAGCTTGAAGAAACAAAGCCCGCAAGGAAATAGCACACCTGATTTTGTGACCAGGAGGAGTCAAAGGGACCAGGAATCAGGCATCAAAGAACTAAAAATTATATCATTATAAATGAGGGGGAATACAGGTTGGCGACCCAAAGCCCATCAATAGGTGAAGTGACATCCCCTTACAGACGGGTGACCGGGAGATGAGCAAGTCAAGGTACAGTGTAGTAACAATGAAATACACAACTTTCCTCTAGTTCTTAAATGCTTCCTTCCCCCACTATCATGATCCCAATTCTACCTTAACAATCTGGCTAGACTAGAGGATGTGCACTGGTACAGACAGGAACTGGAAACATGGGGAATCCAGGTCAGATGGTACCGTCAATACTAGTGATGAGAGGAGCGATACTGGGAGGGTGGAGGGAAGGTGGACTAGAAAGGGGGAACCGATTATAATGATCTACATATAACCTCCTCCCTGGGGTACAGATAACAGGAAAGTGGGTGAAGTGGGACACCAGACAGTGTACGATATGACAAATGAATAATAATTTATATATTATCAAGGGTTCATGAAGGAGTAGGGAGTGGGGATGGAGGGGAAATATAAGAAGCTAATATCAAGAGCTTACCTAGAAAGAAAATGTTTTGAGGATGTTTGCAACAAATGTACAATTGTGTTTTGCATACACTGTGTGCATCTGTGTGTTGTGATGAGTTGTATGAGCCCCCAATAAAATGATTAAAGAAAAAAAAGTTACATCAGGGAACCATGGTACTTAATCACCAATACAAGAGCAGTGCTGTTATAATAGCTACATTTAATACATCCTAACGCCAGTAATTATAATAGATTAAAGAGAGGTAATAATCTCCCCATTTTCCTTAAAGCTGAATAGTTTTTATGCTTTTAACCTTTTGGCAAATTGACAAAGGTCTAAAAATGGTAGGACTGTCATTTGCAAAAAGTTATAAAGTCACAGGGACATGGAGAGGCGATCTAGCAGGGAACTTATTAATTTTCTCAGTGAGACAGGATGCTGCAATGTAAGCCTCTTTTTCAACAGTGACAGTGGAGAGGGTCCTTAGTCAAATGGATACTTAGCAGGCACTGACACTCAGACATGGATTTTTTTGTGTGTGTGAGGAGGAAGACTTCAAAATGGTTAGTTGATGGTAATCTTGTTTATGCTTGGTTGTACTTGAGAAGTTGACTCTCAATAGACAAGATCTGAATTTGTATTAGGGACAAGTATCTCCTAGTTGCTCCATGACAGAGATTTCCAACCTGAATTTTTAAATGTTGAAGGGGTCTTTTCCTTCTAAAGCATTATTTGTATTTTTGTCTGTGTGCTATTAAAAATGAAACCTTACCGCCTTCGTGTGATTTTGTTTTTTATTTTTTTCTGTTGGATTTCCATGTGTGAAGCATAGGAATTGATACATAATGAGAATAACTGACACAAAAGTTTATAGGGAATGCAGGGTTGGGTGATGGGTGACAGGGAGGGAAAGGGGGTTAGGGGGGAGTCAATAATGAAGGCTGAAGGAATATTAAAACTGATTGTGACTGCACAAATCATTTTAAAGGTGATTTAACTATGAGGGGAGGAATGCTCTAAGACTGATATAGTGGTGACTGTACAATGTCTCTTGAAATGATTGAATGAGTGAACTATTAAATTGTATGATATGTAAATTATGTACCAAGAAAACTGTTGGGGGGGAAATGGTTCTCTAACTTCCTTTCCTGTATCTTTGGGTTCTACTAGAACTTTTGGTGTCACTTAAGTGGTATTTTAGCTAGGGAGCTGCTGCTGTCTTTCATACTTTCAAGGCACTTAGGCCTCCCAACACCCCCAATATCCCCCTGCCTACCATCCGCTGGCTCATCTCTTACTACATGATTTTCTCTGGGGTTGAATCCAGCCACTGCAGTAAGACTCCCTGCTACTCTTGACCCTGCCATCACCACTAACCCAGCTGGGTGATTTGGCAGAAGTCAGGCCCATTCTGAGAGCCTCAGGCTCTTCAGGGACAATGTTAAAATGCTGTTCACATGAAGTGCTGACTGCAGTGCTTGGCAAAAGTGAAGCCCTAAATAAACGTTGTTGTTGGGTGCCATTGAGTTGGTTCTGACTCACAGTGCCCCCATGTACAACAGAACAGAACATGGCTAAGTCCTGCGACATCCTCACATTTGTTGTTTGTTGCAGCCAGTGTGTTAATCCATCTTGCTCAGTCTTCCTTTTTCCAGCTGCCCTCTACTGTACCAAGCATGGTAAAGTGCGTTCTCCAGGGACTGAACTCTCCTGAAAACATGTCCAAATTACTTGAGAAAAAGTCTCATCCATGTCTCTAAGGGGCATTATGGCTTTTCTTCTTCCAAGACAGATTTGCTTGTTCTTTGGGCTGTTCATGTTATTGTTAATACTTTTCACCAACACTATAATTTAAACACAAGACTTTTTCTTCATCTTTCTATATTCAGTGTCTAACTTCACATGCATAAGAGGTGATTGAAAATCCCATGACTTAGGTTAGGTGGATCTTAATCCTTAAAGCAACATCCTTGCTTTTCAACACTTTAAAAGAAGTGTTGGGCTGAGCCTCGGTGGCACAGTGGTTGTGCGCGGGACTGCGGCCCACTGGGATGGAGGTTCAATTCCAGCAGGGGCTCCACAAGAGCAAAGGCTGGGCCTCCTACTCCCACCACCAGAGGGCAGTGATGCCCCCAAAACAAAACAAAACAAGAGCTAAAGAAAAAAACTCAAGCCTTGAGTTGTACTATTGAAAGATTTTTATGGGCAAGATATTGAATGATGCAGGAAGATGGTGGGTAAGTGGTTGCAACAACGGGCTGAAACACAGGAACACGTGTCAAGATGGCACAGAACCCCACAAGGTTTCATCATGCTGTACATAGGGTCACTGTAAGTGGAGCTGACTCAAAGACAGCGGACAACAACAAACCTACTGATTCAGTTGTGAGGCTTTTGTTCCCTCTGTACATTGAGTTGTAATGCCTACTGAGAGCTGCAATCCTAGACCTTCGTCAGCAAAAGTTTCAAATCCTCATGCTCCCGCAAAGTGCATATCATCTGCATATCGCCTTCCTCCAATCCCGATGCCGCTTCCTTCTTCATATAATCCAACATCTCTGATTATTTGCTCAGCACGTAGACTGAGTAAGTACAGTGAGAGGCCACAACCCTCGTACACACCTTTCCTGATTTTACACCATGTAGAATTCCCTTGTTCTATTTGCACAGCTGCCTCATGACCCCTGGATAATTTTCACATGGGTATAATGCAGTCTTCTGGAATACCCATTATTCTTAAGACTATCCATAGTTTGTTATGATCTGCGCAGTCTTGAATGTCAATAAAACACAGGCAGTCCACTGTCAATGCAAAGCTGCAACTGCTGTTGGATGATCTTCAGCAAAAATGCAGTTCCATGTGATATTAGAAATAATTGGTCTTGAAGTTTGGGGCTTCTGTTGGGTCACCTTTCTTTGGAATGGGTAAAGAAATGGATCTCTTCAAGTTTGTCAGCCAAGTCCCTACCAACCAAATCTTTTGGAATAGACAAATGAGTGCTTCCAGTGCTTCTTCAATTTGTTGAAACACTTCAGTTCATATTCCATCAATTTCAAAGCCTTGTTTTCGAATAATGCTTTTAGGGCAGTTTGCACTTCTTCCTTCAGTATCATATGTTCTTGCTCATATGCTACCTCTGGAAGTGGCTGAGTATTGATCAGTTTTTTTGTCTTGCAAAACTCCATCATGCGATCTCCAGCTTCATTTCTCTCACCAACGTCATATTTTCCAACTACTGTTCCTCTTTATTTCCATCCTTTGCATTCCATTTACCAGTAATTATCAATGCATCTTGATTTCATGTTTTTATCAATTTCCGACTGAAGATTTCATAGGATTCTTCAATTTCTGCATTGTTAACTTTAGTGTTTGATGTATAAATTTGAGTAATAGTTGTACTGTCTAGACTTCCTTGGATATGGTCAGATATTATCCTACCAAACACAGTATTGTACTTCAAGATAAATTTTGAAATATCCTTTTTGACTGTGAATGGAATGCCATTCTTCTTGAAGTTATTGTTTCTGTTCTAGTAAACCATGTTTTTTTTTAATTTAAAATTGCCAATACCAGGTCACTTCAGCTCATCTACAACTGGAATATCGATCTTTATGCATTCTACTTACTTTTGACAAATTCAATTTTCCTAGATGTACAATTCATACATTCCAAGTGCAATTACTAATATATGCTTCCAGCTGTTTCTCCCCCTCTCACTTAGAATCACCCCCTACCCCCCTAAAGGTCCTAAAGGCTTTAATCCCATAGGCTTTCTGCATCTACAAAATTAAGGTCAACTGCACTTTGAGAAGGAAGCTCTTTCTTTGTCATAATTTCAGTGCCTTCTGACCTGAGGGGATCATCTTCTGGTAATTTCTCTGATAATGTTCTGATTTATTAATGAGGTTTTTCAGTATCTGACACTGTTTCAATGCTAGTCATAAGGTTTTTAGGGGCTAATCCTTCAGACGTAGGCTGCCTATTCTTTCTTCATAGTCTGTTCTTAGTTGTAAAACTCTTCTGAAACCTGTTTACACTGAGCAACTCTACTGGAATTTGAAATATCAGTGATATCGCAATTCCCTATGTGATTTCAATTGCATAGAAGGGTTGAGAAGTATATGTTAAAGACAATTGACATAAAGGGGGAGGGGAGAGGGCAGGATACCTAGAGGTTTGAAAGTGCAGGCTGAGAGGCCTGCAAACAAGAAATATTAGGTTTCTTTGTTTATCTTGAAAATAAATTTAAATGCATAGCTCATGCTTATTTTCATATAAAAGTGTTGCAAATGATTAATCACCACTGAATAACTGAAAAGATCATGTGGGACTTACCTAAACCTTTGGACATAAAGCAAATTTGTTCTCCAATTTGAATAACTCTCATTTAATAGCTGACTGCCTTGGAGTTTTTATTTTTCTTTCACTTTTACAAGAGTGTCTTTAGTTTTGAAAGAGGACTTATGAAGACAGACAATCTTGTTAATACTTACAGTGTAAATTGGAAGGGAAGATGGTGGGACCAATGTTTTGGTTTGAAGTTGACTCTGGGCATGAGGACCACTGAACCTGAGGGCTCTCTGCTGAGAGTTAGGAAGAACATCTTCCCCTGAATCTAATCAGGGCTTTGGTTCAACTCATGGTCTTGATAAGACCACATAATACCAAAAAGGCTATTTCTGCAAATTCTTGCTTAAAAACAAACTAAGATAAAAAAAAGATTAACAAGGCCCTATTCCCCACATCACGTGTCAAGGACAGGAAAGAGAGTACAACTTCTAAAAAGTTCCTCTTTTTGAACAGCACTAAAACCCTTACACATATCCTAAGTAGTCACACAGGTTTTTAGACTGTCTAATAAAAAATTTACAGTCTTGAAAACCTATATAGTGTTGCCATGAGTCAGAATCAACTCAATGGCAGAGGCTTTTTTGTGTGTGTAACATCTGTAAACGATTATTTTCAATATTGATGTGGCAGAATTAGTTATGTTATAGTAATTACCATCATTGCCAATTATCCGTTGCTCTTTCCATGCTATGCTGACTTTCTCCATATTTATTGTGTACTACCTCTCTCTTTACCATCTACCTCATTACAAACCTGGTGGCTCAATGGATTAAGCATTAGACTACTAATGGAGAGATCAGTGGGTTGAACTCACCAGCTGTCCCATATAAGAAAGATGAGGCGGTCTGCTGTGGTGAAGATTTAGTCTTTGAAATCCTCGGAACCAATTCTACTCTGTCCTGTAAGGTTGCTGTGAGTGGAAAGGAACTCAACAATACATTTTTGTGTGTTTGTTTATATCTGGGAAAATGGTATGGAGACCATATCTGAACTCTGGTTTCCCAATTGCCACAAGGCTAGAGTCAGATACGCCTCCAAACTCCACCTTTCTTCATTCTATTCTGACACCAACTGTTCCTCCCATAACACTATTTTGATAACTTGTTGCAGTAGCCCCACAGACCTCATGGATCATACTCACAAGTACGGGAGTTTATAATGGAAGTCAGCAGGTTACCACAAATCAGGATAAGTAAACAGTAAGGATACAGCATTGGTATTATAAGGATACAGCATTGGTCCACAGCATTGCCACTTTTCAGCTAGCAGTCAAGTCTCTTGTCTGGTCTCAGCTACACGGCCCCTGGCTTCTACCTTTCTGGGCCAGGAAGCTCAACTGTAGCTGTACCTCACAGTCTCACCATAGTTTCCCTGATGGTTCTCTACTCTATCTTATGGTATCCCTACCTAGGTCTCTGATCTTGGCCTGGCTGCTTTTCTCTGTCCTAAGGTTTCTGGGGCCCCTGGTCTGGACCTCAGCCACTTCAGAGATCTTAAATGGGTTCCATGCAGGACTCTTCTTTCAGAGGTCCTGGCTCTTCTGTGATCCTGCTTCTGAGATAGCTCATTCTTATATGAAGTATGGTTTTGTTGTTCAGCAGACCATACCCCCGAGGACACAAAGGGAACTTAATCCCACCTTAAACCTGTCCACTAGCATGGCAGAGAACTCCTTCCAAAATGGGATTATAGCCACAGGCATAGAGTCTAGAATTTATAATACAGCCCATAGAATTATGGCAATAAGAACCATATTAGTTGACCACATTTCATTATTTAAAACACAAAACAAAACATTCTCTGATGTTTCTTTGGATTATGGGGAAAGAGGGGAAACATTAGCACTTTAAGAGGGCATACTCACTTAGTTTTTATGAAAAGTTATTTTTAAAGCAAATGCTAGAAAATTTTAAAAAGAACAAAATTCCAAACTAAAGAAAAAAATCCCAAATTATACTACAATTTTCCAAAGTAATTTAACTCTGCCAAACTCATTTATAATATTGTCTAATGAATACATTAATATATCAATTAATTATTAACATGGTTAGATTAGATTCCAAAGACTACAGTAGACTGTTGTCATCTTCTGCTTCACATATTGCCATTACATGAATATCAACATCACGTTAAATGAAGGATGACTACATCATCACATAACTGCTAAACTATATCAGTACATAACTGTCAAATCATTGAGAATTATGAATCAGTCAAGTTGACATGTCACTTTAACCAGGACCGTCAGTGTTACTTTTGCATTGCACATCAACATTCATTTTAGTACTAGATGAAGATCATCAATGTGCAAAATAATGAGATAGTTTTTTTTTTTACTATTGTTGTAAATGTGAAATTTTTAGTAACAAGAGTGTTGACTAGTGGTGAACAGGTATAAATGTAAAACAATACATATTCTCTGAATTAAATATACAAAGGAGCTAAGAAGTAAAAACCTCTGACAACAGAGGAATGAATGGATCATTGCTTTGCTAGAGAACGATATGTCTTGAAATGTGGACAAATTCAAGTGCACACACCTATTGTGATGTCAGGAGGATGACGACTGTTAGTTGAGGTGCACACAATCAAGCTTGCATCAGCATAGCTCTGTCAGATTGACTGTGGTTTGTTCTACATTTTAGATTAACAACCCCATTCCCCTCTCTGACACTTGCAGGTGGTTATCTTTACCCTGCCGTAGTTTTTTTTTCCTCATCCTATTTTCATTCCCTCCCAGTTAACCCCAATCTTTGACAAAGGAATCCCCCCTAACATATTTTCAACAATGAGACTATCCATGCTTAGATTCTGGTAAAACAGGGTCTAGGTGTGAAAAGATTGTGGGAAGAAAGACATTTTTACTTGTCTTATATACTTATAATAACCAAGAATTTCATTTCAAACTCAGGAAGGAAAATAATCTCCTTTTCTAATTCATTTAGCACAGTGGTTCTCAATTGGGGTCAGGTGTTTGCATGTAATTTTGCACGCGCATACACACACATGCCCCATCAGATACTTGGGGGTTGCCACTGGCATACTCATGAAGTGGCTTGCTATATATCCTTTACACCACAGAAAAGTTACTCATTCTCAACTCTCCATAGTGTTATGGATGACCCCAACTTAATAAAATATTATGTTGCTCAATAGGGATTTTATTAGAGTTATTTTTGTTGTAGAAAGGCATTGTCCCTGACATTTACTTTCATCTGATACCACTAGAGGCAAAATGTGAGGCAAGGTCTCTGTAATGAACACATAGTTCCACAGAGTTGGCATGCCTTGCTGGGAAGCCAGCTGGAGGGTAGGTTTGATCTTCACTGCTCACTTTTCTGAGCTTTGGTCCTTCACTTGAGTATCACTGACCCTTAAAGTTTGATTATAATCAGTTCTGGGTAGAATGCAGATCTAGTTCAGTACCAATCCATTGCTTCTATCTTAAAAGTCACGCAGGCAGGGTCATGGTGGCTGTATCTTTTCATCTTGGACACATATCTGTGCTGGCACATATCTAATCCACAGCAAAATCCAGAAGGGGGTTTGGTATAAGGATTAGGAAAACAAATGATTCCCTAATATTTAGGCTCCTGATCTGATCAGAACCAGCCTGTATTAAAGAATGATTGTTCCAATCAATAGCTCCATAGCTCTTTGGTGGTAGTTAACTGAGTGGGGGAAAGTGCAGACTAAAGAAGCCAATTGCTCTTAAATCAAAACGCTGTAGTCCTGCAATTCTCAACTTGTGGGCTGCAACCCCTTTGGGGTTCGAATGACCCTTTCACAGGGGTCACCGAATATATCCTGAATATCAGATACTTACATTATGATTCATAATAGTAGCAAACTTACAATTATGAAGTAGCAAGGAAAATAATTTTACGGTTGGGGGTCACCACAGCATGAGGAACAGTACTAAAGGGTTGCAGCGTCAGGAATGTTGAGACCCACTGAATTAGTTGGAAGCCACCTTTCCACCAAAGGATCAGAAGTGGGTGCGATGCAACGCACACATGTGACTCCCACTCCCGTGGAGCAGTTACCGAGTGAAGTTTGCTTCCATGTGCAGTCATCCTTCCTAATCCCTGTGCACAATTTTGTTAACTTTATAGAGGAAATAAATTATTTTATTTCTACTGATGGCAGATTTGGAATGGAAGATTTAACCACATGTTGTTTTCACATGCCATTTAAAAAATAATTTCACTGGGGCTCATACAACTCTTGTCACAATCCACACGTGTATCCATGATGTCACACACTTTTGTACATTTGTTCCCTTCATCGTTCTCTAAACACTTGCTTTCTATTTGAGCCCCTGGTATTCGCTCCTCATTTTCCCTCTCCCCCATGAACTCTTGACAATTGATAAATTATTATTATGTTGTCATATCTTACACCATCCGGCGTCTCCCTTCACCCACTTCTCTTCTCTGCTGTATGTCCCCCAGGGAGCAGGTTAGATGCAGATCCTTGTAATCTGTTCTCCCTTTCTATCCCACCTTCCCTTTACACTACCAGTATTGCACTTCTAACCACTCATCCTACGGGGTTGTTCTGTCCTGGATTCCCTGTGTTTCCAGTTCTTCTCTGTACCCGTGTACATTATCTACTGGATTCTCTGTGCTTCCAGTTCTCTGTACCAGAGTACTTTATCTAGTCCAGCTGGATTTGAATGGTAGAAATGGGATCATAACAGTGCCGGGCGGTGGGGGGGGGGGGGGGGGGGAAGGGGGGAAAAGAAGCATTAAAGAACTAAAGGAAAGTAGTATGTTTCATCACTGCTACACTGAACCCTGACTGACTCAGAGTCCTCTGTAAAGGGATGTCTGGTTGCCTACAGATGGGCTTTGGGTCCCCACTCTGCACTCTCCCTAATTCACAATGATATGATTTTTTGTTCTTTGGTGCCTGATATCGGATCCCTTTGATACCTCATGATCACACAGACTGTGGTGTTTCTTCCATGTGAGTTTTATTGTTTCTTAGCCAGATGGTTGCTTGCTTATCTTTGAGCCTTTAAGATCCCAGACTCTGACAGCCGGGCACCATCAACTTTCCTCACACTTTTGCTTATGCACTTGTTTTCTTCAGTGATTGTGTGGAGACAAGCTGATGTGCTTCTTCCATGTGGGCTTTGTTGTTTCTCACCTAGATAGCCACTTGTTTATCTTCAAGTCTTTAAGGCTCCAGACACTAAATCTTTTGATAGTCGGGTACCATCAGCTTTCTTCACCACATTTGCTTTTGCACCCATTTTGTCTTCAGCGATTGTGTTGGGAAGATGAGAATCTTAGACTGCTGAAGTATTAGAACAAAGTGTTCTTGTGTTGAGGAAGTACTTGAGTAGGGGCCCACTGCCCATCTGTTTCCTTAATACTAAACCAATAAATATATGTACATAGATCTATTTCCCCTTTGTCACATATATAAATATATTTATCTATGTACATGCCTGTACTTAGACATCGATAAATGTCCTTTGCCTCCTAGTTCTTTCCTCTATTTCTTTTTACTTTCCTCTTGTCCCCTTATCACATTCAGCCCTCCTTTTGGTTTCAGAAATTCCTTTCAGCTACATTGTCCTTGAGCCAGTCCTGCCAGACCTCCTAAAACCCCTTGCCATCAGTTGTTGATCACTCCTTGTTCCCTTGTGTCTGGGTTTGTTTGCATTCACTTCCTTCCCCCAGCCTCCTCATCTCCCAAGTCGCCCCTGGAACTGTCATTCCATTGCTCTATTTTCTGGCTGATTTATCTTGCCTATCCCTACCAGATAGACATGCAGCGACAACTATATGAACTGAAACAAGACAATAAAAATAAAAATAAAACAATAGCTACAGCAACAACGACAAAAAGGCAATAACAACAACAAACCTTTTATGAGTGTTTTCCAGTTGAATCTGATGGGGCACCTTACCCTAGTCCCATAGTCTATTTTTGGTATTCCCTGGGGACTCCTTTGCTCTGCTCCCCTGGTTGCTCTGTTGCACACTGCCAGTGTCTGACTTCGGCATGGCAGGCTCAGGCCGTGTGTTTCCAGTGTTGTCCCCATGGTGTTATGGGTCAGTTGTGTCTCATAGTGGGGCTGGCCCTATGGTCCCCTCTCTGCATTGGCTACTCCAAGCAGAAATCCTCAGGGCTTGGTGGGCCAGATTATGCCTCACACTATTTTCCCTCTGCCCTCATTGGCTCCTGTGATTCTGATTAGAAAAGTCCCTCTCCTTGAGTTCTATCTACAGTATAGTAAATTTTTCTGGTGTGAGGGTGGGAGTGCTGTCCACTTAGTTGGTAATGAGGCTGGGCCCTCAGGTTTCTCTATTGATTCCCTTCTTCCATGTCCGTGTGTTCCCATGTCATCTCTTAACACACATTTGCTGAGTGATTAAAACCATGCACATTTCTAATAAGTGATAGCACACAGAAACTCCCTAGCAGATCCTATGAAATCCTGACAATTATTCTTATGATTGAGCCCATTGGTGTCGTCACTGTGTCAATCCATCTCTGTAAAGGGCTTCTGTTTCTTGTTTCCCCACTACTTCACCAAGAAGGATGTCCTTCTCCAGGGACTGGTCTCTCCTGAAATTATCCAAAGTAAATGTGATGAAATCTCATCATCCTTGCCTCCAAGGAGTATTCTGACTATATTTCTTGCAAGGCAGATTAGTTTGTACTCTTGGTACTCCATCATACTTTCTTTCAATATTCTTCAGACTGAACTAGGTGTTGAAAAATATTGCTGGGGCCATGATGAGGCATTAGATAATCTTTTGGAAATAATGTCATTGATTTGCTTTGGTTGGCTATTACCAAGTTTCTATTTAGGATGGCACTTCAAAATCAAATTCCTCTCTGGAACTCTTTGCCATGGTGTTGCTAAGGGATTCATTCTATGACCCAATTGTCCTGATCCAAAACTTAATTAAACTGATTGGAAGGAATAGCATTTAAATCATCTTGTTTATAGATTTGAATATTTTAAATCAAAACTGTAAGTAAGCAATATTTTTCTTTTTCCTTACAATATTTATTCCAATAAATTAAGCTGACAAAGGGAGGAAGCTTTTCCATTTCTGAGTAGCATAAGGTGGTCGGCTATGAGGGTCAGATACAGTCTTTAGAATTTGCTAACCTGACAGGCAATCTAAAATTCTTACGTAAAGATGCATATAGTTCATTAATTGATTTTAAAAGTTCTTACCACAAAAACAAGATTGGAAACATTTCACATTACTCAACAAAAACAAAAAAACAATTGGGCATGATGCCCAGAAAAACCAGCTGGATACTATAGGAAAAGGAAGAATTAAAATAATTCAAGATGCAGTGACCTGAACAGAACATGGATTCAGGAAAGCCTTGCAAATGTAGCCTTTGGATTTTGACAGATGCCTTCTGCTAGGGTACTGGAACCAGCTCAGTAGTAAGTGGAGAAGGTGTTTACATATGATACACATTTTTGCAATTCAGAAAACTTAGCTGACTCAAATAAAAATAGATCAATGGTTCATCACTGAAGGTAAGGGAGTAGCAAAGGGGGTCCTCACACAACATTTGAGACCTTGGAGGTGACCCGGGGCATACATCTTAAAGAAGTTGGACCCTGTCGCAGCAGGATGACTAGGATGTATGCGAGCCATCATGGCCACAGCAGTTTTGGTAAAGGAAGCAGCAAAACTTACCCTGGTGCAGGACATAGTGGTGACAAGAGGACATTCTGTTGAAAGTTTGCTAAGGAGTCCTGCCAATCAGGAGATGACTAATGCCCGGGTCCTCCAGTACCAAGTCCTGTTGCTTAATCCACCCAGTGTCCAATTTTCTAAGGCATCTATCCTCAACCCAGCCACACTGCTACTGGATGACATAGGGGAGGTGATGCTGCATAATTGTCGAGACACTAAAAGCCATCTCCAACGTTAGACCAGACCTAACTGACTTGGCCCTCATGTCAGCTAACCTGGAACTCTTCTCAAAGGATAGCAGTTTTGTGCAAGATGGCATCCAGCCAGCAGGGGCTCGAACAGCGGGGGAGCGGGGGGGGGGAGGTTTCTGGTATTCCTGGACATCTGTAAGTTTGTTCCTGAAAAAGTGGGGAGGGAGCTGGTTGCTCGAATACATCGAACCACCTACCTAGAAGCAAGTGAATTGTACATGCACTTTTTCAGAAGATTTTTCATTCCCCGATTACAACAATATACCAAGTGGAGGTCATATTTTGCCTGCAGTATAAGTCAGTCACACCTATACTGGGCTCAGGAAAGCTTCCCTGGTGAATATTGGAAAGTGGACTTTATGGAGGTAAAGCCAGGGCAATGTGAATATAAGTACTTACTCATCTTTATAGATACTTTCTCTGGATGGACAAAAGCCTTTCCTACAAAAACTGAGACAGCCAGTGTGGTACGCAAGCTGCTGGTAATTGAGATCATCCTGAGATTTGACTGTCCCCTATGTCTCAGTTCTGACAATGGCCCTGTGTTTGTAGCCCAAATTTCCAAATTGTTGGCCCATGCCTTCCATATCAATTGGAAGTTGCATTGTACATACAGACCCCAAAGTTCTGGTAAGGTAGAAAAATGAATAGGACTTTAAAGGAAATATTGACTAAGTTGTGCACAGAAACTGGTGAAAATTGGGTTAGGTTGTCTTTTGCACCATTGTGGGCTTGTTGCACCCCTACCTGAAGAATCTTGCCCCTAGTTTAAATTTTATTTGTGACACCTATGGCCAATTACCTCTCATCATGTTGGCTGTATATTCTCTGTGTTAAAAATGAAGTTGTAAGCAACCAGTTTATTTATCTTTGTCAAGCAGAAGGGAAACTTAATTGCTAACCCGTGTCAAAATATTATTGTAAAAATATAAATGTAAAACTATAATGTTAAAAGGGATGAACTGCCAACCATTGTAACAGCTTTTTATCTGCCACTCAAAAAAGCAAACCAAAACCATGTTAAAAAAAAACAGATCAACTGATCAACAGCATTCTCACAGTCACTAGGTCAATTCCTGTGGCTTTCTGAGACTATAACTCTTTGTAGGAGTGGTAAGCCTTCTCCTACCCCCAAGGGAGGAGGAACCACTGGTGGTTTTGAATTGCTGCCCTTGTGACTTAAGGCTCCAACAGGTCAACAACACTCTAATATTAGCATCCACTCAGATGAAAAATAAGGTGTGAATGGTCATCCTGAAATTTGTCTCTAATTCTTTAAACTTTCTTTAAATAGAAAGATTTTTTTCCTGTGCACTTTAGAATGGATGGGCTAGGGAAACCTCCTGAATCAAAGCATGTCAATAGCTGTGTAGAGCCCTGTCCTTTATTAACGAAATCTCCAAGGAAAGCAATGGGATCGTGACTACATTCTGGTTAGCAAAATTAGAGAAGGGATTGTGCAGAGACTGTGGGAATTACTCAAAGAATATCCATATATGAGCAGCTTAGTAGATAAATCTTTTCATTTCTGCTACTCCACCAACTCTTAATCCCTTTGCATCAATGTTCACCATACATATGGTACCTAGTATGAAACAATTTAATATTGAGTTTTCAAGTTTATTTACCTTATAATGAGACCACAAGTATACTTTCCCCTTGCCATTCTCATGTGAGTAGGTAAAAACACTTTTTGAAAAAAATGAATACTCAGATTTTTTTTTTAACCATCCAGGCCATAAGAGTTATTATAACCCCTCCCCGCAGAAGAATTTACTTTAGAGGACAGCACTGAAGCTGCAGCTCGGGGAGAGGGACATGTCTGACCAGAGCACACGGGAGCAAGCGAAGGTGGAGGAAGAGAGAGTGGAGCGCATCCTGGCCCACCAACCCTTGAGGGTGATATTCCCGCTCAGAACAGCCAACACACAGAGAGGACCATATGGCAGGCTCCACTGTAGGACATGATATGGTTCCCTCACTGACCGATGATGCTAAGGGGACAACACTGGAGATACAATGTCAGGATTGCACCTGGTTTGACCTCACCACACTGGGTGCATCTTATGGTCCAAAAAATATGGTATTTTAATTAATTAATTGATTTACATGTTATTTCTGGACATTGGTGTTTTCTTCTTGTTGTCATCATTTTGTTTTCTTGTGTCACTTCATCTTGCTATGTCTTTTTAATTTTTTTGTGCATTTTGTTATCTCTCCAGGTCTATCCTAATAAGATAGGCTGGATGACCAATCTGGAGGAGAAAACAACAGGGGGTGGGGTGGTTCTGGGGGGACATGAGAGATGGGGAGGTGAGGGAAAGAAGGTGGTGTTCACCAAACCCAGGGACAAGGGAATAACAAGGGATCTAAAATCAGTGGCGAGGATGGTGTCAGAGGTCTGGTAGGGATTGATCAAGGGTAAGGAAACCAAGAGAAATTACTGAAACCCAAATGAAGGCTAAGCATGATAGTGGCACGAGAGGAAAGTAAAAGGAAATAGAGGAAAGAACTAGGAGGCAAAGGGTGTTTATAGAGGTCTAAATACAGGCATGTACACAATTAATATATTTTTATATGATAATGAGGAAATAAAGCTATGTGCATTTATAGGTTTAGCATTAAGGCAGCAGATGGACATTGGACCTCCACTCAAGTACTCCCTTAATGCAAGAACACTTTGTTCTATTAAACTGGCATTCCATGATGCTCACCTTCCTGACACCATCGCTGAAGACAAAATGGGTGCATAAACCAATGTGGTAAAGAAAGCAGATAGTGCTTTCTACACAGACAATTTTTATTTATAGTTAAAAGACAAGGAGATAAATGTACACATAGCCTTTGAACCTTTAAAAGTTACATCTGGGTGCTGCCCAGCTATTAAAGGATATAGCATCTGGTGTCTTAAAGGCTTGAAAGTAAACAAGTAGCCATCTAGCTGAGAAGCAACAAAGCCCACATAGAAGAATAACACCAGTCTGTGTGACCTGGAGGTGTCGAAGGGATCAGGTGTCAGGCATCAAAGAACTAAAAATTATAGCATTGCAAATGAGGGGGAGTACAGGTTGGGGACACAAAGGCCATGTGTAAACAACTGGACATCCCCTTACAGAAGGGTCGCGGGGAGGAGACAAACCTGTCAGAGTACAATGTAGAAATGATGAAACATATGACTTTCTTCTAGTTCTTCAGTGCTTCCTCCTCCCCACTATCAGGATCTCAATTCTACTTGACAAATCTGACTAGACCAGAGGATGTACACTGCTACAGATAGGAACTGGAAACATAGGGAATCCAGGACAGATGAACCTCTCCGGACCAGTCGTGAGAGCGGCGATACTGGGAGGGTGGAGAGAAGGTGGGGTAAAAAGGAGGAACTGATTATAAGGATCTACATATAGCGTATTCTCTAGGGTACAGCCAAAGGGGACGTGGTTGAAGGGAGACATTGGATAGCATAAGCTATGACTAAGTAATAATAATAATTTATAAATTACCAAGGATTCATGAGGGAGTGGGGAGCAGGGAGGGAGGAGAAAAATGAGGAGCTGATACCAAGGGTTTAAACAGAAAGCACATGGTTTGAGAATGATGAGGGCAAAAAAGTTACAAATGTGCTTGACAAACAATGGGTGCATGTATGGACTGTGAAAAGAGTCATATGAACCCCCAATAAAATTATTAAAAAAAAGAAAAGTTAATATAATGTGACCATGAGTGTGTAGTCAATAGTAAACAGGCTTTAAGAAAAGGCACATGAGCCACAGTGGTGTGATTTTCAAAAATCGGGATTAATATCTGGCTGTATTTTATAAAACAAACTCATTTAAAATATATTAATTACTAGCTATATATAATTTTCCATATAATCTCAAATTTATGAAGTCTTTAAATAAATTCTAACAAAACAAAATAAAATCCAGGCAGAATTTTATAAGACACTAAAAATTACATAGAGATAAAAATTTCAAACTTATATCACTTGAATGTCACACTTTCTCTGGGGAAACAAGAATACAATTTTGACTCCATTACTTTAAATAAAACCTATGCTACACAAGCTCTTTGACAATTCCATACAACTGCTGTGCTGAAAAAAATTAAAAACATTATGATCCTTAAACATTTCCATAATTTTAATTTCACAAAGAAAAATATCAAAACAATAAGTACATGTCTTACTGCCTTTGCAAGAAAATACAGACAAGAGAAAGAGGTTATTGACAGAAAAAGCAAATTTGCCTCTAAGTTAAAGACAATCAAAAATTAGTGAGAGTTTATAATTAGTTCCTCAACAGTGAACATTCTAGAATCTGTACATGGAAATCTGGAATGCATTCAGCAACCTGAGAAACGACAGTGCTTTTCACAGACCAGGAGCACATTATGAAGTTCATTAATTAAATAGTGAGGGTGGAGCAGATGGATGCGACCTCCGCTTGAATGACACTAAATTGGGACAGAGATTATAGTCCCTAATGAGGCTCCAAATAATGAATGATTACATAGCGATCATGGGTAAATAAACCTACAAGAACAGTGGGATTATCGGGGCAACAAGTTCTGAAACATGGTAACAAGAAGACCAACAGGAGAGGAATTACAGCGAAACCTGTGAAAGCTTTATGAGATCTTAAATTCTGTGCACCCCGGTGTGCAAAAAGCTATGGATGGCAATGGCAGCCCAAATGCCACGTGCATAGTCCCTGTATAGATTAAGCCTCCACTGAATTCTTTCTACATCATTAACCAAGGATGTAGATAGTCTTACCGATTATCCTCACCCTTCTCTAGCCAGATGGGAATCCGGTGGCACATTGTTTTATGCTTTGGGTGGCTTTACGAAGGGTCAACAGTTTGAATCCACCAGTAGCTCTGAAGGAGAAGGATGAGTGAGGATTTCTCCGCCTGTGAAGAGTTACAGTTTCAGGGCAATGCTACCCTGTCCTAGAGGGTCATTGTGAACCAGAATGGACTTGATTGTAGCGAGTTTGTTTGTATTTTCCAGCTGGCCCAGGAAAAGTAGTCTATCTTAGGGGTTTGCTTGGGTGCCTTCTTGATAGAGGTCATTATACTGGGGACAGTACATGGGCCATATGGTTATGAGTCAGTTGTGTCCTGATTGCTTTGATTAGAAGGTCCGGGCCAATCTTGTCAGCCCTGCTATCTAACAATGTACGAGTCCCAATCATGGTCCCATTCCTGTTTCTGTAGTCCCCCTGTAACAGTGATATATTGATCTGCCACCAATCATGAATTTGTGACAGTTCCCTTTGTTCTATGCCCTATTTATCTAGCATCCCAACTGTGAATCCTCGGATGCCATTTTGACCTCATGCTAATGGCTTCCCTCATCTGGATGATGTGTCTATGTCTTTGTCCCCTTTAAGCCTTAATAAATGGTCTCCTTAAGTGATATTTGAGATGAGGATCTCTTTTGTACCTAAAATAGACAGGAACTCTGTGGAACTGCTGTGTTTATCTGAGGCTCACAAGTTTTCTGCCTTTGACAGAGTCCAGTCTTACCACTTTTCTATTGCCTTTTTGTTTTAGTAGAAAATGCTTTAATTTTTTTTCACACAACTTTCTAGCTTATACACATTCTTTGCACATTAACAGAATATAAATTTTAAAATGCCTCTGAGGTAGTTTAATCCCAGACCATTGCTAGGGCTGAGAAAATCTGTATGAGTACACAAAGGGAGAAGATTAAAATGAGTGTGGAGCAATAATATGAGACTGCCTGACCATGAAAATGACTGGGATAGAAATCTTTTTGACACATATTAAGTCTATTATTGAGAAAGATACACTCAAGTTTCCTTTTATCTTCATAGAAAAACATAGATGCAAAATGTCAGAACTTGGGCTTTTTAAACTAAAACAGCAGCTATGGAGAAAATGGGGATCTTAATCTTACTTTTATTATTATTATTATTATTATTATTTTTAATCCTACTTTTAAATAATACTTTCATATGTATTACTAATTAATTCTTTTTTTTTCTTTCACCTGCAACAAAACCTGAACTTCTTTTCTTTTTGGAGGTCCTGCATATGGTTTCCTTATTAAGGTACCTTGCACATGCTATCACAAGAAACTGATCCCTGGAAAAGGATATTCTGCTTGGAAAAACAGAGGCACAGCAAAAAAGAGTAAGACCCTTTCCAAGATGATAGACACAGTGGATACAAGGATGGGCTCAGACCACAGAGAGTAAGAGTTGAGACCAACGGGAATGCGCCTCCCAACTATCATGAGCCTTTGCTCTCCAAGAATTTCTGTATCAACTCAAAAGCTATCTGACATGAGTAGACTAGAAAACTATTTTGATACTACAATTTGCTATAAGTATTTGCTGTTGTCTAGAACATAAAAATTGGAAAATGAATATGTTTTCTTTGAAATGATATATTTTCTAATTTATCTATAACACGATCTCATTATTAGTAATTAAAAACTGTGGATCAAGACTCCCCAGAGAGCATGGTGTAGCTGTACATGATAACATACCCCTAGATGGCCACACTAGTTAATGGGGCTCCTCTAACTTCCTTTGCCAAGGCCACCACAGTGATACTCATGTTATGCCCTAATGTGCACTTACTTCCAGCCTTAATTCTTTGGCTTTGATGTTCCCTTTCTCATTATACTTTGCTATATGCCTTTTCAAATGTTTTAGAAAGAGGTAGAATATAAAGATTCAAGATACACACAAACTCATTATCAGTGCTGCTTGCAAAAGAAAACAAAAATGGAAGTGTAGCCAGGATGGAACTACTATTAGCCAGGCAAAAGCAAAATAAGCAACAGCAATTAGGTCCTTCTTTTGGGTTATATTTGCTTGTTAGTTGAATTAATGTTATTAGAAATATTTAAGCTTAATACTTTCACTGCTTTTTAATATGGAATCATAATGTACTCGTACTCAGGCATAAAGCATGCACACATGGTTTCAAAATTAGTATAATTTCCTTTCTAATAAACAATAGTTATGCATTCATTTTTATTCATAGAATACAGGTGAAAGGGCTAAGATCCTCTAGGTAATAATAGTAACAGCATAGAATAGGCTACAATTTAGTAGGAATCTCTTTCTCAAATCTATATGATTTTGATGGCCTCCAGTTCTTAGATTAGAAATATGGGCAAGTAAAAAACAGCAAGGGGCCTATGAATAATGTTGGCCTGGGTTCCCATTCTGGCCCTACCCTGGCTCTGGGGCCTTGGCCAAGACCCCTGCTTCCTTGAGTTTCACTCTCTCCATCTGTGAAGCTGGAATATCATGGGCCTATTCTGCAGCACAGTTGCCAAGAGTGGGAATAATGGATCCTTATCTTCTGTATGCCTTTGATCAGCTTACGCTCTTGCACTTATCCACAGACATTCCAAGCTGTCTTTTGGTTGCTGAGCTTGTCTCAACGTAATAATTTGAACATGCAATCGCATTTCATCCTTGCTTCATAAAAATATGTGGAAATCGAACAAAATTGCCGAGGCACTAGTAACAAGCACAACTCACAAGCTCAGGGCATGGAAACAAATTTACAAATCCTAGGCAAGCTGAAAATGCTTAATTTTAAGTGCCCATTGAATTTTTAGGCTCACTGAATATGCGTCCAGCTTAACTCTAATGGAAAAGGGAAGAATATTATGGAACAAACTGGGGAAAGTGCATTAAACTCTGGGGCTTAGAATGTGTGGCACACAGAAATTTTATATACTTTTGTCTTTTCACAGAATAAAATGTTTTTAAAAATAAATATACATTGCTTTTATAGTTAAAGAATGTGAATATTTTGATCTTAAAAATGAAAGACAAATGAAATATTAATAGAGACTATGAACTCCTACCTTCTCACAAAAAATGTATTGGTAATGTACGCACATGCATGTGTGCATGTGTGACTGGGATGACCCTACTAGGTCTACGTTTCTTTATAAATTAATTCACTCACCAACTTCTAACTGTAAAAGCATTTATGTGAGACTCTGATTATAAAACACTCTGTGATTCTGTCTATAGTTACAAAACTGGCTAATCAATTATAATGATAATTTTTGTCTACACATTTTTTCAATAAAATAGCCAACGTAAGGATTATTTATAAAGAATTGATCAGTTATTGCATAACTGCCTTATTTTAATATATAAAAATTTCAGATTAAGTTTAGCTATGTCTTCTCACAGTCTGGTAAATTTTAGTAAAAGCTCCCCTTTTTTCCAGAAGAACTCACAAATTCATTCTACCATTTGCAAATGATCTAATTAGAAGACCTACGTTATTTATCATACTAGGATAGACTACGATATCACACACCACAAGAGAATTAATATTTGCTTGTAACTTTAAAATATTCTAATATGCGCGGCTTGTGAAACTCCACAAATAAGTTGTTAAAGCTCTGGGAACTTGTTTTTTATGAAACTTAAAAAAAAGAGAACACTAAATTCTTGTAAACCTTTCAAGCTACTATAGTGCTTTCTGCCTTGCTAACAGTTGCTTTAGAAAAACCAATCAAACACTTGTTTGCTTAATAAACTCTTCTATTGTGTAAAAGGAAATCAAAGTTAGAACTTAAAACTTTCTCTTCTTTCGAAAGGGGACCCCAGAAATTCAAAATAACTTCAAACTAAAACACAAAATGTCAAGTGGTTTTTTTTTTTTTTTCTGCTTTAGGTTTTTGCTAAGTGTAACACAATTTATGTAGGGCTCCACAAACAGCCTTTTTGGTGTTTGCAACATAAGAGGTTTTAGCTGGAGGGGTTAAAAGTATGGGTGTGGGCATCGGCTTTTGTTTGAAAAATTAGCAATGCTGTGAGTCATCTAGCATTAGCAGCAGAAGAGGTTTGCATCTTGTATGGATCCAGACACCATATGCCATGCGAAGGTCTATTACTTTATTTGGGGCCGCTGCTGACAGGCAGCCACGTGGGTATCCCCAGCGGAAGGGCTGTCTCCTCCCAGCGGCGCGGACAGGAACCCAGTGAGCTGAACACGGCCGACATTGTCCTGAGCAGCAGGAACAGCTGGTAAGCTAGCACGCAGCAACTGCCGCGGCAGGAGTGTGGATGCTAATGAAGCTGGCTACAACACTGGTCTTGCGAGGGGCAAGCAGAGGGTCTGCAGTATCTGCCTGCATTCCCACAAGAGCCGCAGGACTAGACTGCTAGCCCATGCCTTTAGTCTCATGAAAATAGGGTGCTGGCATTTGTGGCTGTCGGTCACAACTTAGATGATCCCAACAGATTCCAAATGCCGATGCTGGTCTTTAAACTTTAAAGAGCCGTACCAGGTAACGGAGCTTCGATTCTGACCCACTAGGTTTGCAAAACATATGGATAAGTGAAAGCCCAAAGTCCACTGGCAGAATACGCACATGTGTTAAGGTTCTGTTTGAGGGTACAACTCACGGCCATGGAGTGAAGGCCGACTCATCGTGACCCCACAGGGCGGGGTAGAACTGTTTCTGTGGGTTTCTGAGGCGGAAACTCTTTGTGGGAGTACAGTCTCATCTCTTTCCTGAGGAGAAGCTGGTAGTTTTGAATTGCTGACTTTGTGGCTTGTAGCTCAAAGAGTTACTAGAGCTCCAGGAAGAACATTTATTAAGTCTTAAACAGGCATAAATAGATGAGGAAGGCTATTAATAAGAGGTCACAATGGCATTCGAGGGTTTGCAGATATTTGGAAAGGGCATTAGAGACCAAAAGAAACTGTCAGATCATAGGTGAAACTACAGAAGCTGGAGTGGAACTATGACTGGGGCTTACTCCACATGGGGACTCTGAAAATAGATTGTGGACTTTCATTGTTCTCCGTGCCTTCAGCCAACCAGGTGCTCAGAATGTAAGTCTAATACACCTCCACTTAATTCCTTCTACTAACCAGAGGTGTGGATAGTCTTAGTGTCAGGGCATGAGTGAGTTAGAACTTGACTTTCCTTCACCTCTAAGCAGTCCAGGTAGGGGCAGACTCTTTTTGGCGATTGTCTGGGTGTGTCCTTAATGGAGACTATGAACCCATGTTTTGAACTTTCAGAAACTTTATTGTCTTGCTGTGTGTTTCCTCAGCTGTAAATTATTAAATTTGTTCGTTTTTCTCTTCTATTTGCAAATACGTTGATTACTTTCTTTGCTGCTTCATGCTGGGTTTCTGGCTTTGTATGCCTAGGATTTGAATAACTCTGAATCTTTGAAAATTGGTGTTTTGTTTAGCTTTTAACAGAGGTTTCCTGCTTTCAGGGCAGGGAGTTCTAATATTGTGTTGTTCTGCACATGTTTGGTGGGGGTGAAAAAACATGTTTATAATAGCACCCCTGGTGGTATAATGTGTTCTTCTTTGTGACCTAGAGAAAACTGGGAAAATGGTGCTTTGTTCTGAAACTTTTTGTGTCCACATTTGGACGTTTGGAGGAGGTATTTCTATTTTTCAAAGAGCTCTGGGCCACTCTAAGCCCATGCTTTGCGCGGCGAACTGCAAAGTCAGCAGTTTAAATCTAACAACAGATTCGAGGAAAAGGGTGAGGCTTTCTACTCCTGTGAAGATTTACAGTCTCGAGAACACAGGGGTGGGCAGGGGGCAGGTCTACGCAGTCCTCTCAGGTGGCTGAGTCTGAATAAACTGGATTGGGCTGAGTTGTTGGAGTGTGTGTTTGCCAGTGTTGTGAGAGGGATTTTCGTGCACATTTGGGGTGTTCGTATCCAAAGGACGGGAAGTGGGCGAGAGTCCACAGTGTCCCCTCTTCTTGGACATGTGTTATCAGACATGTCTTGGTCAGATAGGATGTCTTCTCTCTACTCGGGCAGTAGAAACCGGCATGTCATTACCAAGTAACCTTTAGACGATGGGCGGGACCCTTTTTCTACCAAGGGCCATTTGTATATTTATAACATGATTAAGAGATCATACAAAATTATCAACTTAAAATTAGCCTGACATATATAGCCAACATTAACTCAACTCATAGAAGTCCTAATGGTTACAGATTGGGCTGTAGGCCACATGGGGTGCAGTTTGAAACCAGCAGTCTCTCTGCAGGAGAATGACTCCCAGAAAGAGTTACAGTCTTGGACACTCGCAGGCGCAATTCCACCCTATCCTATAGGGTCACTATGAGTTAATATTAACTTCATGGTAATGAGTTATTGCTGTTGTTGTTTTTTAATACAGTCCAGGCTGATGTTCTCCACCAATTTAAGAATATTTTGAAGAATATTTTCCAGTAATGTTAAAATGGGGTAACCTAACTGCAGCAGTTTAAAATTATGTAGCTACTTTTGACTGTTCACACTGCTTGAGGATGTCTGCAGTTGCTAGTCTCTGTAACGGGAAATGTCAGAAGGGGAAACACAGGAAGAGAGTGACTTTATAGCCTGTTAAAGAGTGGATGTTTCACCTTCACACACAATGGCACTCGCCCTGGATGTGTTTATATAATAACTGAAAATAGAATAATATATGTCCCTTCCTCAGGATTGCTGTGAGGATCATACTGGATCTATATGTAAAGTTCAGCATACCTGGGACAACACAAGTTACCCCAGGTGACTTCACAGTAGAGCCTCATCATTGACCTGGCCATGGGGATGGTGTTTAATCACCTGGCCTGTTTCATACTTCCCTGCAAGTAATCGGTCTATTTATGAGAATGGGGGAGGTAGACAGGCAGATCATGATTAAAACACTGAGCCATGGACCTGAGGTATAATTACTAGTGAAGGGTTACTTTGGGCCCCTAGCAGCATCTCGATCCCTGACGGCTCCAGGTTTACTTAAGACTCTTTTCTAGTGTTTTCTGAAACACGTCTTCCTTTGCTTACATCCCTGCAACGCTAACCCCCTCCAAATGGCAGATCAAGGTACCTGCTTGGGACATCTCCACTAAGGCTCTGGATGGAACTACACCAAGGCCATCATTCAGCTTCATGGACCACTGCTTTCCTCTCTTTCATGCTCTACAAAGAGTCACAGAGGATAGTGCTGGACTTCCCTGAAGAACCCAATGAAAAACGACTGATTTTGGAATTGTAATTTTCAGAGCTAGTGTCTGTGAATGGCAAGGAGATTATTAGAATCTTTCAAAGAGTTTGAAGTGAAAAGTATTTCATTGACTGGTCAACTCCAGAAGCAAACTTATATTTTCACTTTTACCTCCTACGGTTGGATAAATGCAAATACAATGAGACTGGTACCTGAGAAGGGACTTTCATCTCCTTGAAACCTTCCTCAGAGCCAAGCTCAATTATGTAGTCTTTGAACGTGACACTGCACTGTCTTAGAAAGGGTATGTGAGGCACGGCTAAGTGATAGTGAGCTTACTACTCTAAAATTGAGGTCTCTGCCATCAAGTTTAAAGATTGAAGTAAAGATCATCTACCAAGAGAACTAAAAGTGAATTTAAAGATAAGTATCCTAAAGACCTACAAGTAAAATTCACTCTGTACTTTTTTGATTCAGTCAGCAAATTTTCATTTTGGGAAACTGAATTTTTAGAAGTTCAACTGGGTGATTGAAGCTGGGTTGTCCCGGGTTGTAAGTTTTAGGCTGTTGACTGCATCTGCTACTTGCTCTCGGGACGTGCTTTTATTCATCAATTCTGAGCCTCATTTGAATTTACTGTCTCTCCTTTATTTTCCTGCAGCTCCAGAGTTAACTTCCTTTTGTAAGTTCTACTCCTTGTGTTACAAATTCTGCAGCCCAAACTAGGATAACTACTTAAGGAAATAAATGCTCAGGGGGTGAATGAAGACCTGCAAGGGACCTTTTCTTAGAGCTTGCGCTGATTCAGAGGATACCACTTAGAAAGGGCATCTCTGGTCAAGAGGTTCCCGCAGTTTGGGAACAGCTCACTCTTCACCAGCCAGTCTCTCACTAGTCCCAGAGTGAGGAATGACAAAATACTCCTGATCTTCTAGCACGTTTCGTGGGAAAATAGTTGCTAAGAATATAACATGATCACTGGAATGTGGAAAAATTTTAAAGAAAAGTTTTACTCTTTTAAATAGTCCAAGGATAGAAATAATTATGGGACAAGGCTGAAGACTAGATTCAGTGATGGTGAGGAATCAACACATGAGGAAACTGGGAGAACCTGAGAAGGCTAAACTATAACACCCCCATCCCCTACCTCAGGGCTCTATTCTCTTGAATCATGTTTCCTAGGAATGGAAATCCATAGAGTATGGCCCTAGGAAGGGTCCTATGAATACAAGACATAAGGCTGCCACCTACATAGTCCCATGCAATGTCACCTGAGTGCTCTGCCTTGCAGAATGCATTGCAGGTTGCTGCAGATTAAATCGATCAAGAGCTCCAGGAAGAAATGTCTGGCTGGGAAAGTGTAAGGAAAGCAGCAGATATAGAGCTTTAGTATCAATTTGGGGATGGGAATGGGGCTGTCAGCACTCCTGCACACCATCCAATGCTGGGACCTCCCTTCCCTCTTCTCCTGTGTTGTCAGGTGCTGTGAAGTTGGTTTCTATGTTGGATAAACTTCATGAACCACAGAACAAATCACTGTCTGGCTCTGTATGAGCGTCACAGTCACTGCCATCTTTGAACTATCTTTGAAGCCACTGTATCAATTCATCTCATTGAGGGGCTTTCTCTTTTTCACAGACCCTCTATTTAGCACGTTGTCTTTCTCCAGGGACCATGTCTCCTGATAACATAGCTCGAGTACAAGGGAAGTGGTGTTAGCAAACTTGGGAACAAGGGGACAACAAGGGACCCAAATGCAATGGCGAGGAGGGATTGGTCAAAGGCAATGTAACCGAAAGGAATGACTAAAACCCACGAGAAGGCTGAGCATGTTCGTGGCACCAGAGGAAATTAAAAGGAAATAGAGGAAAGAATGAGGAGGTAAAGGGCATTTATAGAAGTCTAAATACAGGCATGTTCATATACAAATGTATTTTTATATGATGGAGAAATAGATCTATATATAGGTTTATTTATAGATCTATTTATAGGTTTAGTATTAAGGTAGCAGATGGGCATTGGGCCTCCATTCGAGTACTTCCTCAATACAAGAACACTTTGTTCTATTAAACTGGGAACCTTCCCAAAGTGAAGACAAAGTGGGTGCATAAGCCAAGGTGGTGAAGAAAGCTGATGGTGCCTGGCTATCAAAAGATATAGCATCTGGGGCCTTAAAGGTAAACAAGTGGCTATCTCGCTCAGAAGCAACAAAACCCACATAGAAGAAGCACACCAGCCTGTGTGATTACAAGGTATCAAAGTGATCAGGAATCAGGGCTCTTGCCTGGTAGTTGTACTTTGTTTATTGAGGAACTGATACTGTTCTCCACAATGGATGTGCTATATTGCTTTGGGTTCCAATTTGCCCACATCCTCACCAGTATTTTGGATTTTTATCTTTTCTTTCCTCTAAATTTTAGAGGGAAATGTGAGAATTACATGGCATTTTATTGTGATATTGATTTGCATTTATCTGATGGCTAATGGCATGAAACCTCTTTTTATGTGTTTGATTGCCATTTGAATGTCTTTTTTTTTTTTGGTGAATTATCTATTTAAATGCTTTGCTAACTTCACGATTGGGTTATTTGCCTTTTTCTCCCTTTTTCTTCCAGTGGACTTGGTACCCTTGTCAAAAATCAGCTGACTATAGATGTATGGGCTTATTTATGGATTCTCAAGTTGATTTCATTGGTCAATGTTTCTTTTGTCATACTAGTATCAGGCTGTTTTGATTACTGTACCTGCTGACATTTTATATGTATTTTGATTATTAGATTCTTATAGGATATATGATTTCCAAAGATGTTCTAGCTAGTTTTTTTGGCCTGCCTTGTCCATTTACTCGGGGGCTTCCAAGATCCAGGCTAGAATATCCATGTACCTTTCAGATGGGTCTCTTAAGAAACTCATGCGTGGCGCTCAGAGTAGTTGTCTAATAAGTCCCTCAACCAGGAAGTTGCTGTTCCAGCTATTCCAGCACAGCTATTAGACATGTGAGACAGGGGACCTTTAGAAATTGTCTCCAAGTACCAACCATCACACTGCACTGCAGCTAAAAGGGAAAGCAGGGGTGAGGAGACGGCCTTACAGAGACCAGTCAATCTATAAAATGGTGTGAGTTGTTGGTTTAGTCCCTAATTTTTGGAGTGGGATTGTTATGCAGCAACATGTAGCTAGAACACAGTGTCCATAAGTTGACTACTAACACAGCTGAGGCAAAAAAGTTTTGCCCTTTCTTGCCGTGTGCTCCTACCACCTCAACGTCAAAATGCCTGCAAGTCTTTCAACTTTTTCTTGCAAATGTTGTAGACTCCAAAGTTGTTGTCATGTAAGGTCATTTATTGCTGCTTGTCTTTGAATATAGAGTTAGGAAATTATGTTCAATGAAATGACACTGGCACATGACTGCTAGATCATCAATCAATGGTCCCTGTTCTGGTTCAGCATATGAAATATCCCTAAGAAGGGAGGGAGGGGGAAAGAAGGAATGAGTGTTAAGGAAGGGGTGCCATGCTTGGAGACAATATTTCCTGCTCTCTTGCATGAACAAAGAGAGTATTACCTGTGCAGAATAAACTGCAAAGTGGTAAGGGATATGGAGAAGGTAAAAGAGTTTGGTGTATCACAGGGGTTGCTAGGATAGGTACACATGTGTGTGCATGCTTGCAAAAGGAGGCTGAGAGTACCTCTTGTGGAAGTGAGACAGCGAGTCAGTGGTGACCTGAGTATCAGCATTTTAAGTGGAGTCAGGGAGATGCCTAGGTCTCCACTCTAGGAGTGTGAATGATGTGGGACCCCTGGCTTGACTTATTCGCTGGTAAGACACCTTTGGCTTCTATACTGAGTACAGGTGGGGGCAGGGGCAGGAGTCAAAGTTAGGAGAGTAGGGTCAACAGGGCACCATCGATCTGTTTTTAGGAAAAAGGCACCCACTCTGAAATCAAAGTCAGAGTGACATTCTGACTGCAGAATTCAAATAGTGGAAAGTAACTGCTATTTGAAGAAAATCTGTCAGAGGGGGAATGTCTGGAAGAGGTGTCAAATCTTGTCTTCAGCTCGCGCACTTAGTATTGAAGATGGCCTGTGTCCTTGGAAAGCTTTCCTATCTGTACTTTCAAGAGTCTCATAGGCAGATTTTTCTGTTTCAAACCTTGTAGATGGAGAGTTTAATAGCATTTGAATCTCTTTGTTAAAAACACAAATATGTACAACTGCTGTGACATTAGGAAAGATGGAAAAATCTCAGCCAAATGTCAACAAAAAAATTCATACAACAGTTAGTCAAGGGTGAAAATGAAGTGCCCTGATTTTGTGGACCCAGCAGGAAACTCTTTACTCCATGGGGCATATGGGTCTTTACAAGCTTTTCTTCTCAAGAATTAAAAGCTACTGAGCCTTGAGAGACCCTATTGAATCACAGATCTTTAAACGAAGATTAGAAAAACAACAGCATATTTAAGGCCACTACACTCTTAATATCTTGACAAAAGCGAGACAATTTATATTATTAAACAGAAAATGCTTCAGGTCATTATTTAATCTTTATCCTTACCTTTTCAAAAATTCTGATTACTGAATACACCTTCAAATGCTATATTACAGTAACAGAACTTGTATATGCTTTAAGAAGAAACCAATCTACACCTGTCTGAATGGCATATTTAAAGTTCTTTGTGTTTTTTGTTGTTGCTGTTGTTTTGTTTTTAGGATATAATGAAAACAGTTGGTAGACTAGATGTAGGACCTTCACTCACTATGACCAGACCTCGGGAACAGAATGAGGAAGAATGATAGAACACCTATACTAGCTACCAGGTACCTGGTTCATGAGTGAAAGAAACAACCAAAAACCTCTTTAGTATCCTGGAATATGTGACACACACACACACACACACACATCACTGCCATGTAGTCGATTCCGACCCATAGTGATCCTGTAAAAAAGAATAGCTTGTTCCCTCTGGGTTTCTGAGACTTTAACTCTTTTTTTTTTAACTTTACCTTTTAATAGGAGTAGAAAGACTTTTATTTGTCTGGTGGAGTAGCTGGTGGCTTCAAACCCCTGGCCTTTTGGTGAGTAGCCAATAGAGTAACCACTGTCCTGGGTCCTGGGTCCTGGACATTTATATTATCAATTATAATTAATGAGTTTCTTTGAGTAGAAGATAAACAATGACCCAAGTTTTGATAATCCAACCCAAGGAATTGCAGATACAGAAGCAGGGGCTTCAAAATTCATGGAAAAATGGAAGAAGAAGTTAGTGAAGTGATAACTATTAAGCCAATAGGTGACATGATGTGATTTCTGTTTTAGTGGAAAGGTCTGACTGCCGGCAAGTTTTCCAAGAACAGAGAGAAGCAGGGCTATTGTGAGGAGGTTGCAGTAGTAATCCAGGGACAAGATGAAGATGGCTGAGACTCTGAGAGGAGCAATGGGATCGTGAGAAACAGTCAGATTCTGGTTGTATTTTTTAGAAAAATTATATAGACACATGCACACCTGCATTGGAGCTTAAATTCTGAGTTCTAGGTTTGCAGGCTATGGATAACTGTGAATCCACTTGCAGAGTCCCGAATGGTCAAAGTTGCTATCAAATTCCTTCTGCCTATTAACCAGGGATGTGAAGAGCCTTCCTCTCCTCAGTGCTTAGAAAGTGCACTCTCTCCTCAGCCTAGCGAAGGGCAGGTTCCCTACTGTGCTTGCCTGGGTATGTCCTTGATGGAGATCACCATAAACTCACCACTCTCTAGTTGATTATGACTCAGTGACCCCACAGGGTAGGATAGAATTGCCCCTGTGGGTTTTTGAGACTCTAATTCTTTAGGGCGGTGGTTCTCAATCTTCCTAATGTTGTGACCCTTTAATACAGCTTGTCAAGTTGTGGTGACACCCAACCATAAAATTATTTTCACTGCCACTTCATAACTGTAATTTTGCTACTGCAATGAATCCCAGTGTAAATAGCTGATAGGCAGGATGTATTTTCATTGTTACAAATAGAACATAATTAAAGCATAGTGATTAATCACAAAACGATATGTAATAATATATTGTGGAATATTTATTTCTAATTACAAATAAGTGAAATTTTGTTTTGAAGCATGATGTACCATGGGTAACAGGTACTTCACACCAGGTACTTTTATGTGGCATATCTGCATGTGGGCAGACCTGCCTGGAGATGGATAGGTGTATTGGTTCTTAAGATCAACAGAAATATAAGTTTTCTCATGGTCTGAGGTGATTCCTATAAAAGGGCCTTTTGATCCCTGAAGGGCTTGGGACCCACAGGTTTAGAATTGCTGCTTTAGGGGACTAGGAAGCCTCATGTTTGAACCACTAACCTTGCAGTTAGCAGCCCAACTCACAACCACTAGGCAACCAGGGAGATGTCATACTGGGGTTAATGGTTCTCAGTTGGGTCCTCACTGCCTTTGTTGGAAGCTAATCTTGTAAAGTCCTTCAGCATAATGTCTGTGTCCCCAAAACGGTCTTTTCCCTTGTAATTGATGCGCATCCATCTGTTGCCAATCAATCCTTTGTGCGTTTTCTTTGCCCGCCCATGGCATTCTAAAGTCTCTGATTCTCAGGAAACCCTCGGGCATCATGAGGACCTCATGCTAATGGTCTTCTTCAGCCGTGAGATGCTTTTGTCCTTGTCTTGCCTTTGTTCTGTGTAAGGGTTAGTACATGTTCTCATTAAATTCCGCTTGAGATTTGGGGTCCACTTTGTACCCTAAGGAGCCTGGTGGCACAGCAGGTTGTGCATGTATTGGGCTGATGAGTACAAGGTCAACAGTTCAAAACTCTCAGCCGCCCTGTGGGGGAAAGATGAGGTTTGCTACTCCTATCAAGACTCACAGTCTCAGAAACCTGCAGGGCCAGTCTACTCTGTCTATAGGAGCTCTCTGAGTTAGAATTGGCTAGCTGGGCATGCGTTCCATTTGGTTTTTGTACCTTAAAACATATCTCTCTAGAGGCACCATATCCCCTGCCATCAAGTCAATTCCAACGGATAGCCTATAGGACCTTATAGAGCAGAAGAGAATTGCTCTATAGCTCCAGTTCTCAACCTGTGGGTCATGACCCCAGGGGGGCGGGGGGGGGTGGTCGGATGACTCTTTCACAGAGTCAACCAATTCATAACAGTAGCAAAATGACAGTTGTGATGCAGCCACAAAGATGGTTTTACGGTTGTGGGGTCACCGCCATATGAGGAACTGTAGTAAAGGGTGGCGGCATTAGGAAGGCTGAGCACCGCTGCTCTAGAGGGCCTCTGAGATTACAAATCCTTACGGAGGTAGACTTCCTCATCTTCCTCCCAGAACCACTGACCTTGTAGTTCGCAGGCAAAAGTTTTACCAAATGCACTCCTGGGGTTCCTTAATTTTATGTATACTTTATTTTAAAAATCCTTACATTAATTAGTCTGTAAGGAATTATTATTCCCATTTTATAAAGAAATGAATGGAAGTTAAAAGTAAAACAATTAGTTATCGAAACTGAAAATTTCTTCCTAGCATGTTGGAGACCAATTTTCACCTTCTACTTGCAACTTTGAGCACCAGTGCGAAAAGACACATCTTAACATTTATCTGACACTCACAGGGCAACTCTATGCTAGAGGGAAAATAATTCAGGGTCTTAACATTACAGAATCAGTAACTGTGCATGATATAAGGACAAAGGTTTCAAATGACTCTTAAGCTTTATCCCACTGAAAAAAACTGGGGAAGCCTAGTACTCTTACCCATAAATGTGTAAGGGGTTTGACAATCAGTGTGAGCAGCTAAGCCGCTGTGGAACTCCACAACATAGCTTCTCTGCTATACTAATTCATATTTATGACCTAAGTAGCAATAATTGGGGCAAACTAATCCAAAAGAAAGGGGGTATTAGAGGGTATGGAACCTTATCTCCCAAGAAGACATTAAATTGGGAGGCAAGCACAGCCCCATTGCTAGCTAGACAGGGGGGAAAGGATGAAGGTGGAAGGAATTTCAAGCATGCAAGAGGCAAAGGCACATTTCCCAGCCCAAAGGAAGGTAAAGGGCAGGAAAGATATATTTCCTTATCAATAGAAGAGAAATAAATGGTAAAAGGGAGAAAGTGATTTTGTCCCAAAGTTGTTGAATTGACCCCTGGTTTCAGAGTCTGTTTATTAAGATCCAGCAAGGACTCTGGGGTGCGTGTACCGGAAAAGGGAAGGCATACTAAACAAAGGGGGCCAGTAGCAAAAGACCTTCTGACAAGCCTGCCAATGGCAGAAGGTCTGCCATTAACAGGATTAAACACTTAAGTTTTCATCCCACGGCAGCCAGCTAAGATAATTTTGCATGTGTTTAATAGTGAAGCAACCTGCCATAAATTTACTTGTTTGGTTCAAACCTTTTCTCTGACCCAGGTTTGAGTGCTGTCCCTTGGAATCAGGGAAAGAACCAAGAGAGGAAGGACTGGAAACCTTGTGCTGCCAACTGGTAGCCTCATTCTGATAGAAGCTAAAATATGAGGCACAGAAAAGTCTGAAATTATACACAAAGTATAGCAGGCTAACATGTTTTCCAGATTCAGACTTTCTGCACAAGCATATACACAGTTGTATGACAAAAATGATAGAAACCAGTTACAAAGTCATCCTTTTTCTTTTCATTCAGATCATTTAAATTTAATGTAGACTCCAGAAAGACATGTGTGCTGCTTTATACAGAGTATGCATATGGGTTATATGTAACAGTGGCTTTTGTTCCTACATTGAGTAGCTATTATTTCTAAGGTATTCTAGAAAGGCTCACCTTTACTTAAAAAATTCTGGGAAATAGTCCTTAAATTCAAAACTAATTTATACTTCTTCCTCACACTTATATTAAACTTGGTTTCCTGGAAATATAAATTCTATTTAATGAAATTTCATTCATTTCTTTTGAAATGTTTGAAGAAAACACCCATCCTGTTTATTTTCTCATAGGCAAGCAGAACTGTCATTGAGAAAATAGGACACTGTGACACGCTGCAGCTCTACATGGGGAAAGCTCTGGTTCTCAAATGTTCAAGGCAGCATATGATGGTAAGTAGCAGCAGCTCTCTCTAGAGACTCACTCCTTTAAATTCCACACAGGGCGGCAGTTTGGATGGAGACCCTAAAATCTATTCTGTCCATCTGTTTTATTCTTCTTAGAACAACTGTCAAAAGTTGCACAGGGATCAAGTTGCAAAAATACTAATTTGACTTTGAAAAGTGGGCCCTCGGGGAACTCGGGAACTCTGTTTATAAATTCAAAATCCCATCAGCCAATGTGCCTGATCTGCCCTTTGTGGAGGTATGAGACTCTGCTCTTCCATGCATACATCTGCCTCCTATCCAAGATGCTTTGGTAAGCTTACATCCCGCTTCATAGGCAAATGAAGGGAGAACCAAAGGGACTTGGCATCTTAAGTGGTGTGGCTAGTGCCTTGACAAACGGATCCTCACATTTTAAGAGCCGGTTCCTTAGGTTGAGGTATAAGGAGCAGAGCTTTGTGACAGTTCAAGAGTAGACAAGGTAGAGAGCCACATTGTCTATTACCTTTTCAATCTTTGGATCAGAAAAGAAGGTATAAGGTTGAAATATTTAAAGATAAAAAATTATAAACCACTAAATATGGCATTGTTTCACCTTTTACAATTTTGATGAAACAATTATTTGTAAATAGATCATTTGGACACACAGACTATTACAGATGGGTGTATAACTAATAATGAGAAATCCCAATCTGTTGCAAAAACTGTGGACTTTGGGGATCATGGTATTCTGTTGGAATTTAAAGCAGCTGTGTTCTGCCCCAGGTGGCTATGTTATAAAGGCATGGGCAGAATACAATGTAAACTATAACAGTACACCTTGACTCATTTATTGCCTCTGTGCAATGGGCGCTTTATTATGAAGGTATGAGAAAAAGAAGGGAGAGAGTAGCACGAATCCTCCCAGCTCCCATTTGTTCCCTCACCCTCACCTCAATGGTCACTATCAACTCATAGAGAATAAAAGTTGAATGCTTTGAAAGCAGTAGATGCCAGAACAGTATTTGTAGTACAACATTTAAAGTTTGGTAAAAATTGCACAAAAGCAAATAGGAAAAGGACACTCTTTAAAGACAACCACGGTGGCTTGTGGGTTGTACTTCAGTATTCCACTTTGAAATTTTTACTTGAATGTCTTGCAAATGACTGCAGATTCAAAGTCTGTTTAGCCCTTGCCACATACATGAGGCAGACGTGCACAGAAGGAATCACCATTTGGACTTGCCTGCTTTGTCCTCTTTGGCTTTGCACAATCTCTTATTATAATAAAGCCTGTATTATCCTTTTGGGGGATTTGAATAACAGAATGTCTCACTTTCAAATATATTGCATATAATCCCGGAGTCTAGTAAACATTCTGCGGATGCTGTTTATGGCATTATGTTCTTTTCAAAATGGGGCCGATAATTAGTAAACTGAAATTTGATTAATGTTGGATTAGGAGGCTCTGATGTCTGGCTGCAATGTGCTAGTTCAGACTGTGAGAACTGGGAAAGCCTATCGCTAGGAAACTTTTTCCTTCCGCTTTCCTTTCCAGAATGGAAATTTAGTTTAAAACCATGACTTTAAAAAAGAGAAGTCAGCTTGCCTTCAAGAGTTTGGGTTTTTTTTCTTCCTTTTCTTAATTTATTGCTTTCTCACTTTGAAGTTGGAGCCAATTTATTTAATAAAGGGCAAAATAAAGTAGAAATAAGTCTCTAAGACTATCAAAAGTGAACTTGTCTTGATTTCGGCACTTGCTTGGATGAACAGTTCATCAGGCTATAGGGCAGATTTTGGGGACTATAAAAACTTTCTCTGAAAACAAAGAACCCTGCCTAACATAAATCAAAGCATGTGAAAATGGACCATTGATAATATTTAAAGAAAAAAATTGCTCTTCCTTGTTGAGTTTTTAGAATCGATAATCTGGTTTACCTATTGTTGAAGAATGTGCAAGATCAGGTATAATGACTCCTCTGTCATCCTCAAAGTAACTGTCTGAATGCTAAAACAATAGTCACTTATGACATAATATTTCTGATTATCCATATGCTACTAAATGGTAAAGGCCTAAAAATCCTAGAAGCACAGGGGAAAAAAGCATAAATGAGAAAACACCATTTTTCATACTTTTAACATAAGCGCCATTTTCACTTTTTCAATAGCAAAATGTATTTGGGAGCAACAGTGGAATTTGTGTCATCATGACCAAATGATTACGGTGCAGACTGGAGATTCTTCTGGGGCCCAGGGGCTTCTGGTCCCTATGGAAACAAAACCTGAGATATTGTTCTCCACTCAGCTGGAGGACAGAGCTCCGGAGGCTTTTGTGCTAGGTAAGATTTCTTCTACAACCATCTCACAACAGACCCTCTAGCTTCCTCCGGACTCTTTTCTAATTGAGATGCAAATTAATCGCTCTGCCTGATTACAGTTCCCTTAAAGCAACTGACAAATGCAGCTGTAACCAGAGTTTTCGAATTTTCCAACAAGTGACTTCAGCTGTCAGTATTTGCATGCGCTGCCAAGGCCTCGTCTGCTCTAGGTCGCAGAGATGAGGAAAGCTTCCCTTAGGCATTGCATGTGTTTTATTTACTTGTATATAATTTACATACAATTAAAAAAAGTAAAACAGCAACAAACCACGAGGACATATTACAACTTGATTCTCTAGGACTTAGATATAGGCAATGATAAGCAACATTATTAAAGTAAAAAAGCCGTGCCACTAGAATTCCAAGCAAAATCCATGTCCCTGTGATCAGCATATTGTCACAGCCAAGTTCTTTCAATTTTTGTCTTATGCTTACCTAGGATACTTAAAAGAAAAGCTTTTGTGCCCATGAGGGATGAGGGTGTGGGCAGAATTTTGAAGTCAGGGCTAATATCAAATTTGTAATGAACCTCAAAGGGACATTTTCCCAAATTATTGAGGCTTTGCTACAGGCTTACAGAAATGCTGCAAAAAATATTTTAGATAGGTCAAATGTTTTAAGGAAGATTTGGAAGACCTCAAAAATGAACCAAGTTATTGAATGCCTGTTGGTGTTTGATCAACTGTAGTTGAGAGGATGTAGCTGAGAGGAATTACTGAAGCTTAATAAAGGGTGAACATGATGGTGGGACAGGAGGAAAGTAAAACAAAAATAGAGGAAAGAACTAGCAAGTAAAAGCTATATAGAGAGAGGTATAAATATAGACATGTATTCTATAAATATAAGAATATATAAAGATAGGGAATTGGATGATGTATTTATATTTGTACAGTATGTAAAGCACCAAAGTATCAGATGGACTTTGGACCTCTATTTGTCTTCCCTCAACACAAGAACACAGTACCACAAAAACATGGTACTGTGTGATACTCACTTTGCCCATAGGACCCCTGAAGACAAAACGTGTGCATAAGCAAATGTAGTGAAGAAGGCTAAGGGTGTGCGGCTACTAAAAGATAGAGCATCTGGGTTCAAAGAGACTCAAAGTTAAACAAGCAGCCCTCTGGCAGGGAAGCAACAAAGTCCACATGGAAGAAACACACCAGTCTGTGTAATCATGGGGAGTCCACAGGACCAGGTATCAGAAGATCAAAATCAAACAATCATATCCTTGTGAAGGAGCGGGGTCAGTATGGAAATCCAAAGCTTGTCTTTTAATAATTGGAAATTTTAGATAGCTAGAAGCAGAACTAGGGATTGTCTCCCTGGGGGGCTATATGCTAAAGCCCCCTTTCCCCCTTACAGTAAGTTGGAAGCTGCTTAAGGCCAGAGGGCAGGCTCACATTCAGGTATTTGAGACAGGAAGCCTGTAAACCTGGGTGGGACCCCCATCCAGGTCAGGTGTGCTTACTTCAGCCAATGGGGTTAACCAGTATTCGAATGAGGGTGAGGCAGGCTGAAAAAGCCAGAAACTTTGATACTACTCCCCCTCTCAGCAGTTACTACACTGACCAGCAGCAGCTATGCTGTAATCTCTCTCTCTGTCTCTGCCTCTGTCTCTCTCTCTCTCCTATTCCATTTACTGTGACACTTGAAACTGCTTCTATCCTTTATAAAAAACTCACTTGGATCACAAACCAGACTTTTGGGTGAATTTTTTCTTGTACGAAGTCAAGGATCGAGGTATTTCTAACCCAAGAGAGCTAACAGAAACCCCCTCACAGAAGGGGCACACAGAAGGAATGACTCATCTAGGGTGCAGTGTAGCACCAACAAGCACACATTGTTCCTCTAGTTTTTTTCATGGTCCCAGTTTGACCTCACAAATCCTGTTAGGCCATTGCATGTACATTGGTACAGATAATAGCTTTTGACACAAGAAATCCAGGATAGGTAAACCCCTTAGAAGCAATAATGGGAGTAACAATTCCTTGAGGGTACAGGAAGAGAGGGAGGGAGGGGAAGGGGGAACTGATAGCAATGATGGATGTATAACACCCCTTAAGGGGGATGAATAACAGAACTGTGGGTGAAGGGATACATTGAATGGTATAAAACATGTAAAAAAATACACATTAAGTGTTCATAAGGGTGGTAGGGTTGGGGGGAGGAGAGGAGCTGATATCAGGGGGCTCAAGTAGAAAGAAAATGTTTTGAAAATGACAATGGCAGCATCTGTACAAGTTTGTTTGATGCAAGTGATTTATGGATTGCCATATCTGTAAGAGTCCACAGTAAAATGATCAATTAAAACGAAATGAACTAAGAGAGGGAAGACTGTAACCCTAAGAATGAAGTATAGTTGAAGCCTGGAAATTGGTGAAAGCAGACCACAGAATTACTATTGATGTGATAGCTGTTGAAGTTGGGCTCTTGGGCTTGCATATAATTTGCTCTTGGAATTTTAAGCAAGTATCTTGGCTTCAGCAGATGTGATGCAGAGACGCTATAGCTGATAGAAAAATTGAAGCAAATGAAGATAACTTAATGGGTCAAATTGTACTGAGGACAAGTTTGGGATTTTCGGGATGGAGTATGTGGCCTCTAACTCAAACCTTAATGCTGGGGAGATGGGCTCACTAGGTATGCTGTGATGAATGGATCAGCCTTGCAGAGAAAGATCGCTGTCAGCAGGAAGGGTAGCCCAGGGTGGTCAGGTGTCCTGATTCATGACAAGTTGAATATCTCAAAATGTAAAAAAATACAAAATCTCTCAAATTTTCAATATGTCTGAACTAGATTAATTAAACTAAACTCGATTAATGTAATCGATTAATGTTTTTGGTAAGAGTGGGAGACAGCAGTTCAAAAAAGTCCCTCTGTGGTTGGACTTGGTCTGTGGGCAGCTAGTTTGTAAACTCGGACATTTAAGGGTTTTCCTCAACACAGCTAAAAGCTGCTCACTGCCCCTCCTTCTGCAGCTTGGTTTTCTTTTGAGAAACCTCTCTGGCGGTGGAAACAACACCTGGCAGTTTTAAGAGCTTCTCACCCCTGAAGGCATGATGGGTATGATTTCTCTGGACTTGTTAGAGGGTAGGCGGGGTCTCTCCTAATGACGGTCGCTGAGCATTGAGAGCTGGGACTGAGGCCCTGGAGCTTCTCTCTAGAAGCTGGAGTTTTGTGCTTCCTTGGCTGCGGCTCTTCAGAGTGAGAGGTCTTGCTGAGGTCTGCGGTGCATCCATCACTCCTTGTCTCTCACTTCTACTCTGTGGGCAGGCAGTCACTGCTGCTTTTTTTTTTTTTAAATAATCAATGGCTGCTAAAGTCCACCGCCCTCATCTGGTGCTTGCGTAGTTGATCTATATCTAAGTATCCAAATTCACATTGCTACACTTTTAAACTAGTTGGATTGGGGCGAGAATTCTAGTCTGTTAAGGAAAATCCTACTTTCTGATTTTGCCTTATGTCATATTAGTGAAATGTTTTCTTTCAAGTAAAGTTGTAATATATATTCTAGATTTTTGTGAAAGTTACTTATCAAAAATTGAATGGAAAGAGCATTGAGTAAAGTCACATCCAGACAATGGTCCTTATCACTCAGTGATCCATGAAATTAATACATTTTAGCTTTCACCACAGGGAGGTTTCCCAAGATCTGGATTCCTCTCTTATCTGTCAACTGATCATGTGATCTTATCCTCAATTTTACCCAAACCCAAATTTTCATTTATAAATTTCTCCAAGTCACTGAAAATAGTACTTATATAAAAACAATGGGATGAGCTTAGGATATCTTATTACTTGTAAATGTCTTCTTTCTGAAGGTTCATAAACTTTAATAATCTAATCTGAAAACTATGAATTCATCCAAAATTCCAATATTCATTCTTTAATGAAAATAAGAAAAACACTTCCGTGCTTCCAGTTTTAGGGACTTTCTTTCTTTTGCTTGATTTCTTAGAAAATGATGGTCCTAAAAACAGAGCTGTAAATTTATTCTACAGCCAAACATACGTGGACACGAAGGCTGGATCTCACTTGCAGAGGACAATTCTTTAATTTTTTAAATTGAATTTTCTGTCATGGGAATCTTAATTCCTATACTAAACTACATTTCTACCTTTTTCATTTGCATAAGATGTGATGGAGAAGATAGGAGCACTGGCTGTCTGCTGACAATTACAACTTTCCAACAGAGTCAGGTGCTCCTCTCTTAATCTTGATGCATATTTTAAATACAGATTCATTAGAGATCACATCAGCTATTTTCTTTTTTTTTTCACATCAGCTACTTTTCTAGGCCTCACCTTTTTCTTTCTCAGTGAATTTTAATTTCATAATAATAAATTAAAAAGCTCACTGTTGAAACCGTCTCTTGCACTTTTATAACCCTAACCTATTTCTTTTCCCTAACTTCACTTAATGAAAAATGCTTTGCAACTGTCTAGGGTACAGATCAGCTTGCATTTTTCTTACATTCTTTTTTTTTCTTTTTTTAACATTTCTATTGGCACTGCCTTCCACATATCACACAATTCAATGGTTCAATCATAACAAGGAATTATTTCCACAACCAACTTTAGCACATTTTATTTTCTTACATTTTTACACAAACTCTATTAATTTCTAGTAAACTCTAATCTGAAAATTTTATGAATTCTTAAATTTCTGTAGCTTATTGATTTCTGGAACATTCAAAGTCATACTTTAAATTCCTGTGGAAGGATCTTATGTTGTAATTCCCCGTATTCGCTTCTTCTACCTGAGATTGTCTGCCAGTCAATAATTGATCAAATGCTTGCTGATTTTAGGAGAATGTACCCTAGATCTATTACTAAATAATGAAACAATCCCTATTCCAGCCTCTGAATCTGTCCAGTAATTTTGACTAGGAAAGTTTCGTCCATTTCCATCCATCTGGGGTATGATTCCACACTGACTATCACTCTTGTAAGCCCATTCCCATGCAGTTTTCTCTTCTCAATCATGCAGGTGCTACTATTATTTAATATGATTTCACTTTTTTTTTCTGATAGTAATCCAGTTATTTCTCCTTCTGTAAACAGAGACTCAGAGATGCACTATGGGTCAGCATTGATTAGATGCCAGTGAGTTAATCTACTTTGAGTACATAAAATTCTTCAGTGAAAACTTGAAACTGCTGATGGATAAGACCATTCCAGAGCACGCATTCTTGCCTGATCTTTCTCCTGAATGTGACCCATTTCTCTTCTTCTGTGTTAGTCCGGGTAGGCTAGAGGAACACATTTCATAGACACTCATATAGATATAAGGAAAAGGTTTATATACAAGAGGAACAGGACATTGAGCCCAGTCCAGTTCAAAGTCATAAGTCCGATATTAACCCATATGCCCGAAATCAATCTATAAAGTCTCCTTCTGATTCATGAAGTCACAGGTCAGTGGGTGCAAAGTCCCGGTGCTGGCATGGGTCTCCACATGGCTCCTCGCTTCCAGGGCTTAGGGTCCATCAACAGCGGAAGCCACTCATCGCTGTCAGAGGTCTAAATGTGGCCGTCCCAGCTTCAGAGGTCTGGTTCCTTCAGCAAAGCCTTGTGGTCTCTCCGCCGGTTCCTCTAGCTTCTCAGGCGCTGCCATCTTGTCTTGTCTATAATTCATCATCTCTGAGACTAACTCCCAACAACTGGGGAGATAGCTTCTTATCTCCAGGAGGGAAATATCGCGAGATTTCTCAGACATAACAGGAGAAAGCCATGCCCACACAGAGGCCTCACTGGCTACTCAAAGGCTATCTCCAGATTAACAGGCTAGACTCGACTCCTACATTTCAATCATAAAATTAACATAAGCAGATGACCGTCACACCTTCTTATCTTATTCCACCAAGTCTACACTTCAAAAGCTGATTTTTCAGAATGTTCTGCCCTAGATCCCTTCTGCTTATCATCTTCCATACCCCAATAAATCTAGCAGGTCCCACTGAAACAGTAACAGCTATCCAATTCATTCTCTGTCCCTTAAGCTCAGCCATCGCTAACTCTTAAGAACTTTCCCACTTCCCCTTAAATATTTTCATCACTTCTTTCCTGTGTGTGTGTTTCTGCTACTCTGCCCCATACTAAAGCATCTGTGGTTCTCAAAAGCAAAGTACTCTTTCAGAGCTCAGTCCATGAGCAAACACTGTATGCTGACTTGGAATAGTCTATTCCTAGTTCTATTTCCAGTGGCTCAACAGTGGCTGGCATATGGCAGAGACATAGTGAATGTTGACAAATGCATAACTGGGTCTGAAAACTAAAACACACACATGGCACCAATTGATTCCTCTTCTGAAGTGAATGGAGAAATGAATGGAAGAAATAAAAGGTCTGCTCATGACAGGGTTAGGTCTAAATGTATTATCATTATTTGATTTCCCTTTAGAACCATTTTAAAGCTGCTTTAGTTAACAAAAAAAGTGAAGGGGAAATACACTTGGATTAAGCCCCGGGTGACTCCCCTCTAGCTATGGACCAGGGCTGTGAATAGCCTTGTTAACATGCAGAACGCACTAGAAAACGGGTTGTTGTAAATACAGTTAAGTTAAAATCATGTGATATTCCTTGTGATTCATTTAAATTGGTTCTCATTTTTTAAATTTTGTTTTCTTTTTGATTGAAGTTCTTATCTTTTCTACTTTGCTGTTGTGGTTTGGTAAAGCTATAGAGGCAGTAACTGGATTAATGGTTCCTTAGGGGTATGACAGGAGAAGGTGGGGGGAAGTGTGGGGCTAGTAACAATGTGTGCAAGAAAGAAAATATTCCAAAACTGATTGTGGTGATGGCTGTAAACTCGTTTTGATATGACTGAAGTACTGTATGATATGTGAATTCTATGCCAATAAAAGATTTTTCACCAAAGAAAAAGGTCTGCCAAGAAAAAGAAACACAGATCCCACTGGAGAAGAAAGAAACAGGGTTACAGATTTAGAGGAATGGGTCATTTCTGAAAGTATTTTAATTGAGAGGAGATAGGAATGATTTTTTTTTTAAAAAAAACAGGCATGGATCTAGTAGAGCGCCTTTAGTATTATGAGTGGAAGAATTATGAAAAATATCTGTTAGTTGAAAATCAAACTAAATTTCATTTGTGGAAGAATAAAGCACAAATTACTTTTTATTAAAGTAGCTCTATTCCCTTCATCAAATGTTGGTAGTTCTAGATAGTACAGATGACAAATGGCATTGAGACTATTGTTCTACTATAATGGACATTTATTTTAAAAAGCTACCATCTGTTCGATTCAAGGTGAACTCCATCTAATGGACATACTACAGATTGTATGGCCACTATTTCCCTGAAAAAAATTATGTGATAAGGAGAAAGTAATGATTGTCTCAAGTGGTCTTGGAAATTTTACTTGCTACCCTGGTTTGATTTCAGAAGCTTTAAAAACAAAACATGTGGACAACTTCTCAATTACAACACATGAGGGACAAAGCCGATTACTCAGGAGAGACTTAAAAAGCAGTTGATCAGAGAGATGGCTGATATGATGGCTCAGAGGTTCCACTTGACAGATGTGGTTTAGTCCACTGAGGACATTTTAATGGAAGTCCAGGATGGACAAAGGTACTAAACAGGAATGGCACTGAGTGTGTTCTCCAAGAACATCACTATTGTGTTTGTGATATTTTGGATCATGTGAGCCAATGCTCCAGAGTTCCACCTGCTTGGTCAGGTATCTCAACATAACGTAATCAAGAAATCTTTTGATTTGACCTGAATTTACTGCTTAAAACCCAAACGAAACCCACTGTTGAACTCCATAGGTTTACCAAGGATGTAAAGCTTTATGGAAGCAGACTGCCTCATCTTTTCTTCCATGGAGTGTCTGGTTAGCAGGCTCAAACGACTGACCTTGTGGTTAGCAGCCCAATGCTTAACTCACTGCATCACCAGGAAGAAAGAGTAGGCTTTCTACTTCCCAAACAAGTTATTGTCTGGGAAACTCACAAAGGGCAGTTCTACCCTGTCCTGCAGGATTGCTCTGAGTTGGGATTGATTTGATAGAGTGAGTTTGGTGATTTGAGTGGTGTTCTTACAGGCCCTCGCTTACCTGTCATCCCTAGCATCAGCTAGCCCGGAGCGTCTGCTCCAAGGTAATCTACCTGGGAATAAGTACTCTGAGGTGAAAGAGTCAGAAAGGCCTGGCTTCCAGAAAACTACCTCGGCAAGAACCTGGCTCTTGGGTTCCATATGCACCTTGATAAACCTGAGCATGCATACAATCCCTAAAAATGCAAGTCTACCACCACTTGAGAATATAGGGATGAGAGAATAGAGCTTGTGGTTGGGTCCTTTGTCTGCTGTGAGCCTCTGTGGAGATGGTCTCTTCTCAGACAGGTTTAACCAATAGGACTCTTTGTCTCTATTTATTTACTGTAAAGAACTTGTTAGCGTTAGTGTAGATATTATTTGTCTCCTTCCTCTATGAACTCCTATGACCATGACTCTTGATATATTACTTGCTCTATCTTGGGGATTTGGTAGACAGTGAGCCCACAGTAACTGAGAGAAACCCATTTTTTAGGTTATTCAATGTTTGGAAAATCCAAATCTAAGATAGCTCAATAAATGACCAAATTATAGACATCAGCTGCAACAAACTCAAATTGGTAGAAACTTTTGCCAAAGCCCAGGATAATCTAATAAAATGCTAAAAGTTCAAATATTAAATATTTAAAATAATTATTTTAAAATATAGCCATTCTTAAGATAATAAAAAAAAAACCTGATTTTTTTCCTTTTTCCATTTCTCCCATTCTTCTTTTAAACCTTGTTTCTGGTTACAATATTAATTAATACTTTTATGAGCAGATATCAAAGAACAAAGTAGCTAAGTGATTGTACAGTTTTTCTCACAGACATCCTAGCTATAGTACCTTAAATTTGCTTAACGTATAAGACTGAACAAAAATATTTAAAAAATTCTGAGCCCCGGTGGCGTAGTGGTTGTGCATGGGACTGCGGCTCACTGGGACGGAGGTTCAATTCCAGCAGTGGGGCTGGACCTCCTATTCCCACCACCGGAGAGCAGTGATGCCAAAAAAAAAAAAAAAAAAAAGATAAGCAGAAATGTTGTCATTTGTTTTTTCCATAAATCTGTATATAAATTATCCTCCTAGATATGAAGTCAGCTATTTTATGGTACAGTCTTTACTAATCCTTAATATCATTAGTAACCTTAGCTGGTCATGCAATTAACAAAGGTGTTTCAGAAGTGACATAGAAGACTATGAACTTGTAAAAATATGTTTTATTCTACACCTAATTACTTGAGTGGTGAAAGTAATACCCAGCAAAATAACTGTGGATGCATTTTATAAAGATACATATAATAAGTAGAGAAGGTGATGTAACAAAAAATCACAATTGACATATTTTTTGTTTGTAAATGATTTTTGTTGTCTTTATTTAGCATAATTAACTGAAAAGTATCCCCCCCAAACCTCAAACCAAACTCACTGATGCCAGCTCAGTGACCCAATAGGACAAGGTAGAACTGCCTTTGCGAGTTTCCCAGATTGTAATTTTTTTATGGAAGTAGAAAGTCCTGCCTTTCTCCAGAGGAGTGGCCGATGGCTTCAAACTTTTGACCTTGAAGATTGTAGGTCATCTTTGTCATCAGGGCTTCGACTTGTTCTAATTGACATGAAAACTGAGAAACCAATTGCTGAATGTTGCTATGAGGGGCTACAGAGTCGATGCTGATTCACGCTGACTCTGTACAACAGAAGAAAACACCACCCGGTCCTGTGCTATGCTTACAATCCCTGATAGGTTTGAGCCATTGTTGTAGCCACAGAGTCAATCCATCTTGCCGATTGTCTTCTTTTTTGATGCTCCTCTACCAAGTATAATGACCTTTTCCACGGACTGGTCTCTGATAACATGTCAAAAGTCTCTGACACACAGTCTCCCTATCCTTGCTTCTAAGGAATATTCTTGCTATACTTCTTGCAAGAAACATTTGCTTGCTCTTCTGCGGTTTGTGGTACTTTCACTATTCTCCACCAGCACCATAATTCAGATGCATTGGTTCTTCTTCAGTTTCCTTCTTCATTGTCCAACTTTCACATGCATATGAGGTAACTAAAAATATCATGGCTTGGGTCAGGCACACCTTTGTCCTCCAAGTAACCTCCTTGATTTTTCAACACTTTAAAAGAGGTCTTGTGCAGTAGACTTACCCGGTAAAATGTATTCTTTGATCTCTTGACTGCAGCATCATAAGCAAAGATTGTGCATCCAAGCAAGATGAAATGCTTGACAACTTCAATCTTTTTCCCATTTATCATGATGTTACCTACTGGTCCAGTTGTGAGGATGTAGGTTTTCTTGAAGTTGTAATCCATACTGAAACTTGATGTTCATCAGCAAGTGCATCAAGTCCTCCTCATTTTCTGCATGCAAGGCTGTATAATCTGCATATAAAGGTTGGCAATAAACCTTTCTCAAATCCTAGTACTATATTCTTCTTCATATAGTCTAGTTTCTCTGATTATTCACTCCACATTAAAAATTGAGCATGTATTGTGAGGATATAATCCTGGCACACAGAGATTTTTTTTTTTTGGTGGCATCACTGCCCTGGTGGGAGTAGGAAGCCAACCCTTGCTCCTGGAGAGCTGCTGCTGGATTTGAATTGTCAACCCTGTGGGTCGCAATCTCTCTTGATTTTAAACCATGCCGTATGCCCTTGTTTTGTTTGGAGAACTGATCCTTAATTCATGTACGGCAGGGGTGGAGGAACTTTGTTCTGCCAAGAACCATTTGGATATTTTTAATATCATTTGAAGCCATATAGGTTAAATATTTAATGAAATTACCCCTAATGGAATGGCAGGAGCTCTGGTGGTGTCGTGGTTGTACATTGGGCTGCCAAATGCAATTTCAACCACTAGCTGTTTCCCAGGAGAGAGATGGGGCTTTCTAGTCCCGTAAAGAGTTACAGGATGAGTAATGCCCACAAACAGAAAAGTTATAGGGTGGGAAACACACAGGGGCATTTCTACTCTGTCCTGTCAGGTCACCGTGAGTCAACATCAATTCTTTGGCAGTGAGTTTGGTTTGGAATGTGATGGCGAGGACTGCTTCTTTTTGGTGAAGTATGTGTTGTTAGCTGGTGTTACTGATGATTTCACAGGACCTTATCCAGTCATGGGCCAGATAGACCCCATCCCTGATGTTCAGGTTGTGCATGAGTAAAATGAAGTCTTCTTCTCAGGATATTCGTCGTTTGCTATCCACCCAGGATATTCGTCGTTTGCTATCCACCCAGTTGAATGCCTTTGCAGAGTCAACAAATCAAGTAACCATCACTCTGGTATTCTCTTTTTTCAGCCAAGATCCAGCTGACATCAATAATATCACTCGTTCCAATCCTCTTATGAATTCAGTTTGAATTTTCTGTAGTCAATGCACTGCTGTTGCCATTGTTGGATGATTTTTAGTAGAATTTTATTTGCATGTGGTATCAATGCAGTCTTTCTATAATTTGTCCATTCTGTTGGGTTACCTTTCTTTGGTATGCATACAAACATGGATGCCTTCCAGCCAGATGGCCAGCTAGGTGCCTTCCAACTGTCTTGGCACAGACCAGTGGGTGCTTCTAGTGCTTCACCAACATTTTAATTCTTATTTGGTCAATTCCTGGAGTCTTGCTGAATAGGTCTTATGAATGTCTGCCAAAAAACTCTTTTTAATAATACGTTTGAGTCAACACTTAACATAAGAGTAAGTCTAGAATACTGTAAAAACCACTGCAAAGGATGTCTTATCTAAAATATTCATCTTTCACCTAGACAAAGACAAGTGAGTATGTAGAGTGAAATAATACTATCTTGGACCCCACGAGAGGGACCAGATTAGACTAATGGCTATTTTCTACTTTCAATTTCTATATTAATTCCAAGTTGCCATGGTTTTCTTTTAAACTAAAAGTAGAATATTAGTCAATGGAATGACCAGGATTATAATGGAAGGTAATTTTCATGGACTTTATTTTTTCACTAATATATCTCATACACCCCATCTCCATCCTTCAGTAACATCTCGCTTAGTATTAGATTAGCTAACATACAGACCAATATCAACTAAAACTCATCACCATCATCAACTAAAAACAACTCATTGCCATTAATTTGACTCTGACTCATAATGACAATAGTTGGGCCTGTGTTATGTTGCTAACAACAAGATCAGCATTTTGTTATCACCAGACAATCCAAGAGAGAAATATGAGACTGTCTACTTTGGGAAATAGAGGAAAGAAATAGGAGGCAAAGGACATTAATAGAGGTCTAAATACAGGCATGTACCTATGTAAATATATTTACATATAATTATAGGGAAATAAATCTATGTACATATATTTACATATGTTAAGTATAAAGGTAGCAGATGGACACTGGGCCTTTAATCAAGTACTCCATCAATGCAAATACATTTTGTTCTAATAACCCCGCATTCTGTGATGCTCACCTTTCTGACAAGATCACTGAAAATAGGTGATAAACAAATGTGGTAAAGAAAGCTGATGGTACCTAGCTATCAAAAGATATAGCACCTGGAGTCTTAAAGATAAACAAGCAGCTATCTAGCTGAGAAGAGACAAAGCCTACATGGAAGAAACACGCCAGTCTGTATGATCATGAGGTGTTGATGGGATCAGATGTCAGGCATCAAAGACCCAAATCATGACAAACAAACAAAAATCATATCAATGGGAATGAGAGGGGGCGGGCAGAGTGGAGACCGAACAGTTCATCTGTAGACAAGTGGACATCCCCTCACAGAAGGGTCACAAGGAAGAGACAAGTCGGTCAGGGTGAAGTACAGCACCAAGGAAACATACCACTTACCTCTATTTTTTTAATGCTTCCTCCCCTCCCTATACCACTATCATGACCCCCAATTCTACCTTACAGGTCTGGCTAGACCAAAGCTTGTACACGGGTACAGATAAAATCTGGAAACACAGGGAATTCATGACAGATAACCCCCTCAGGGGGCAATAAAGAGAGCAGTGATACCAGGAAGGTAAGGGGAGAGTGGGGGGAGGACAGCAGAAAAGTGGGTGAAGGGAGACAGTGGTGGTAAAAGACATGAAAAAAAAATTATCCAGGGTTCATGAGGGAGGGTAGGTGGGGGAGTGGGGAATGAGCTGATACTAAGGGCTCAAGTAGACAAAAAAAATTTTGAAAATGACAAAGGCAACATATTTACAAATGTGCTTGACATAGTGAATGTGTGTATGGGTTATGATAAGAGCTATGAGTCCCCAGTAAAATGATTTAAAAAGAGAGCTATAGGCCAACAAAGTCCTAGGGGCAGTTTTACTCTGTTCTGTAAGATTGCTATGATTGCATCCTTATGTAAAGAAGCTAAACTCGGTATACCTAGTATTATCATTGACAATTAGGAACGAAGAACCAAGTGTCTTTTGCATGAATTATGACAAAAACACTCATTTTGATCTCTTTTTCCTATAAGAGGTAATGCCATGACTTAAAGATTTCAGTACACCAATTGATGTTTGACATAAAATTTATAGATGTGAAATTTCCCATTTTTACAAAGAAGTAATTAGTTAATGGTAGATAAATGGTTGAGAAAGTTACAAGTCATTTTTACTGATTAGTTCAAATAAAACTTCATTCCCCATCCCTTTTCCCTCTCACCCCAAAAGATGCAATGGCCTAGTTGCTAAGCATATGAATCAACCACAACATGATTAGCATTTGTCATATTCTTTCACTTGTTAAAGTCATTTCATTTGCTGTCAGTTTCTGGTAAGCACTATGAATGAGATTGTACCCTGTTACATTTTACTTTCTACCTCATATACAATGTACTGCAAAAGATAGGGAATGGGTGAAGATGTATCCTTTGAGAAGAACCCCAAAGAAAATTCAAGCATTTCGTAATACCCACTGCTTCTCAAACACCAACCTATTTGACTACATTATGAAAAGCTCTCTACATCTTAAATTCAATCCCACACAAATTTATAATCCCACCAAATGCCCTACCACCGAGGCTATTTTCTGACTCACAGTGACCCAACAGAGTACAATTGTTCCCTAGGGATTATAAGTCTGTACACCTTTATAAGAAAAAACTACCTCAGCTTCCTATCAAAGAGCAACTGGAGGTTTGAACTGCCAACTTTGTAGTTAGTCGTCAACACATAACCCATAATGCTACCAGGGCAAAATCATAATGCTTAAATTAATTACTTCTATGAATACCAGTTATTTTCAGTATTTTTTTGTCCCTCTTCTACCCAGTTGTTAATACTTACCTCTCATGAAAACATGCCAGTTATGTGGGTTCTGGGGTGGTTAATAAGTCCCAACTTTAAAGCAAAAAGATACAAGCTCTGGTAAAGTGGAATGAGGCCCTTGACGGCCCTGCTGGCATTGATGCATGTGGCGCAGATAAGGCTTGAGAGCAGCTTCCCACTCACAATGGCTCCATCAAACAGAGGTCCAAAAAATGGAACCTGTTGATTCAAAATGGAAAAGCACTTAATTTCCAAAATTCAGTAAAACCGTAAATACAAGAGCCACTGAATGCACTGTAATGATTGGGCAGGGCTGTCACCATTTTAAAGCAAGACACAGGTCAAGAACGTTCAAATTCAGGGCAATCGGATTGCTCCATTCTGCTTCTGTCCTCTGAACTCATCAGTAAAAGTTTCATGATAAACTGTCACCAGATTATTGTTTGTCCCCCTCTGGGCTGTCATTTGCAGAAATGGCATCACTCTTTTTATGTACCATATAATCTGCACAAATATAGTATCTCACTATATAACTTTAATCTTGTATTAAATCTTGTATTAATCTTGTATTAAATCTTGTATTTAATCTTGTATTAGCCAGTACTGAAATTTACAATGTTCTTGCCTGGATCCTGATGTATATATTTTTTAAAAAGCTGTTAGCTTTATTTTTAAATATCACTTTAGTTTTCTTTTGCAATACATTTATCAGATATTCACTAAATTTGTCAGATGTATTTATCCTTTAACAGTTGAAGCATTAAGCAATGGCAGTCTTCACTTTCCATTCTAGATAATGTTATATTCATTGTGTTTCAAATTGTTTTTTTTTGAAAAAAAAAAGTCTACGCAAAAACCTTTGATACTTTTTTACTTGTTAATCCTGCAATACAATTTAATATGAAAATGTTACTGAACTTGAACAACAGATGCCGGCAGAGTGATCAATAATAGTGATGTTCAAGTGGCTAGGCTTGAAAGAGCTTTGATTTTAATCCATTGTTAAATCCATTTTAATATCTGCTATATCTTTCTTATAGTATATGATGGCTTCTTCATAAACAACTTGAAAAGTTTCACACTGAATACTGGCTTGTAGTCTCTTATTATAACCACTTCTTTCAAATCATTTGTACAATACATCGCTACCTGTTATGGCACAAAAACTGTATGAAACCAGCATGCAGTATGTTTATGCAACCATGGTAATCAATGATAAATCCGACTTCATTTATTTGGTTTTCTAACTCATTGGCTACTCTATATCTATCTAAAAGGGGATAATCACACGCTACATCATAGCCATCATATAACTACCCTTCTTTAGCTGAATTGTCCATATTAACGTATTTCAGTCCTGAGCTTGATACCAGTCCTTTGTTTAATGTAGTTTCTCCCTGCTCCCCCGCTCCAAGCCCTGATGTACCTAGCCACATGTCCTGATTAGTGAGTAAGATCTGTATATTAAATTTTAAATGAGATGACCAAATGCCTATGAACCCATTTCTACCACGTGGAAAATTTTTATGCATTAAATGATGTACTCCCTAAAGATGTGTTGGAACCCTATCCCTCAAATCCGTCGGGTATAATCTAATGTAATCTAGTACAATTACTTTATATCTAATGCACTAGAGTAAAACGTCATCCAAGGGCAATGTAATGTAATGTAATGAATCCATCAGTTGAAGTCGTTAGTGTAGGGTGGATCCTCAACCTAATCAGCCTGAGCTATGCCATCCAGCTGGTTCTGACGTCTACTGACTCTACGGAACAGTTCACAGCACTGTCTGTCCTGTCCCATCCTCACGATTGTTCTTATGTTGAAGCCCATCTCTTCAGGCACTGTGTCCATGCATCTTGTTGGAGGGCTTCCTCTTTTCCACTACCCTTCTACTTTACCACATGTGCTGGCTTTCTCCAGGGACTGGTTTCTGATAACATGTTTAAAAAACCTGAGATGAAATCTCTCCAGACTTCCTTCTAAGATGTATTCTTTGTTTTTGTCACCAACAGTTTTATTGTCATATAATTCACACATCACACAATTTAATAGCTTAGCCACATCAACAAGAGTTGTATAATTGCCACCAAAATCCATTTTTCGAACATTTCCTTTTTTCGTATAATTATCCTTATTGGCTCCCCATTATTGTTTACCCTCCCCTGTCATATCCCTAAGGAAGCATTAATACAGTTACTGTCTCTAAAGATTTACCAATCATGGATTTCACATACAAAAAATTTTTTTTAAAACCCCAAATATAAAACTATTAAGAATAACAAAGTAAAACAGATATTATCACAATTGAAAAGAAAGCAGGAAATATTAAGAATGAGAACAAATTTAACCATTTAAATTGGAAAAATTTAAATTTATTCTCATATTTAGCATTTCATAAGGGAGATCAAACTTCAGCCTAACTGCATCTTTGTCAATCCACTTTCCAATGCATTCTACACATTATCAAGGCTATTCATCTACTTGGTCCATGTCAGAGAGAATTCACCAGGGGCTTAGTCCATTTCCCATTCACTTAAAAAAATAAAACAAAATAAAACATCTTTAAAATGGATTGAAAGGAAGATCAAATGATACGACATGACATTTTGACCTAATTCTGTTTGTCATAGTTTATAATGCTTCCTGAAGGATAACAGGGCTACTCACGTCCCTCAGCTCTTTGGAGGGGATTCACTGAGGCACAATCCACGGGTAGATGCTGCAAATGGATTGTGGGTTTCCCCTCTCATCCATAGCTTTCTGCAAACCAGGTATTCACAATTTAAGATCTGACGCCATTCCCACCTTTAAATTACATTATTTACAAACCTTGGATCACACAGACTGGTGTGCTTCTCCCATGTGGACGTTGTGGACTACTCACTTAGGTGGCTGCGTGTCTAAAAGAAAGCCTTCAAGACCCTCAGACTCTATCTATTCTTTCTTATCGCTGGGAACCATCTAGTTTCTTCACAACAATTTGCTATAGCACCTTTATCTTCAGTGATCTCTTCAAGAAGTCAAGCATCAAACAATGAGAACTAATTGTTTTTTGATTGAGGTCAGAATTCAGTGTAAGCCCCAAATTGACTCATGAAACTTTGGCTTATATATGTTTTGGGTTCCCCTTAGGGCTATTATTATCCCTGTCATCAAATCAAGACTGACCTAAAGCAACTTTAAAGGGTGGAGTAAAGCTGTGTGAGTCTCTAAGGAACATTCCTGCTATACTTCTTCCAAGACAGATTTGTTAGCTTTTTTGGAAATCCATGGCACTTTCAATATTCTTTGACAGCATTGTTTACCATTAGACAGATACAAATAGATGGGGAAATATATCGAATCTGATGATGGAGATAAACAAACCCACATGAATGGAGACTCCAAGGCTTTCTGATATTAGAAGGTGAAATAGACAAAGATAGAATTCTCCCAAGAGCCACACCCCATATTCATACTTCTCGCCCCTAGAAATACAAGAAAATAACATCTTGCTCTTTAAAGTCATCCACTTGTAGCATGTCTGTTTCAGCAGTACTAGGAAACGAAGCTAGTGATCCACAAATGTTGGTGTCCATTTGGATGACCTTTTACACATTTTCCTATCACAATTTCATTAATACTATTCTTTAATATGGAAAATATAAGCTTCATGAGGTCCAGTATTTGGTCTGTATTATAACGCTTGTATTCTTTAAATGAATGTTTAGTCAGAGCCTACCAAGTGGAGTCCCGGAGTTGTACACAGAGTAAACATGCTCACACATGCTGAGCTGCTAGCTCAAATATTAGAGATTTGCATTCACTCCGAGGCTCATCAAAAGAAGGGTCTGGATATCTACTTGTGAAAAAACAGTCATTTAAAATTTTCTGGGCCAAGGTTTACTTGATACAGGGTCACCATGAGTTGTAATCAACTTTCCAGCAAATAGTTTGGTTTGGTTCATCATGTGACAGCACTATTATTAGTGAATAGTATAAAAATCCCTGCCTTCACTGAACTTAAAAGTTACTGGGGGGGGGGAGTTCAGAAGATAAACAATATAAATATGATATATTACATAGTACATATATATGATGAAAAATAAAGCAGGGAGAAGTAATAACCATTGGAAGCAGAAGCTTCTCATTTCAAAACAGGAAAGAGTTTTACAGAGAAGAGGATGTTTTAGTAGGAAACTGAAGGAACTGACTGTGAATCAGAAGTCATGAGGACACCTGAGAGAAAGACATTCCAAACAGAGAGAACAGCTTCTGCTGTGGCAGTGAAATTAGGCAAATGCTCAAGGTAGTGGCTGGAGTTGAGTAAGAAAGCAGAATAGAAGGAAATAAAGTTGGACAAGTTACAGGAGGTACCTTATAGAAAATTTTAAGGATTCTGAATTTCTACTGAGAGAAATGAAAACCTTCTAGAGATTTCACCAATATGAGTGTTATAATATACTAGATTTTAAAGATATCATTTGGCCAATGTATTGGGGAAATTGCAAAGAAAACTTATGGGAAAAAATCAGGGAACTATTAAAGAAATAATAAGGCAAGAGAGGATAATGGCTTGAACCAGAATGATAGCAGGAGATGTGATGAGAAACAGTTGGTTTGGGGTACTATTTCGAAGGCAGATGTCACAGGATTTGTTGACGATTGCGTACGAGATGAAAAAGAAATATTAGTGATGATGCCTAAGTTTCTGGTCTATTGGAAGGTTGGAATTGTCTTTTCCTGAAATGGGTCAGAATAAGAGAATGGAGACATTAGCTTAATTTAGATGTGCCAAGTTTGAGATCTCTGTTAACTGTCTGTGGGTGATGTATCAATAAGGCAGTGGATATGCAAGTCAGATAGTAGCCCTGTTAAGAGAAACAAATATAAGAGAAGTTATGGATAGATGTTTCCAATCATAAAATGAAATGATTATCAAGAGTAAAAAAAGAGGTTAAGGATGACATATTGAAGCACTCCAATTGTTTAGAAGGCAGATACACGGGAAAGGGTTGGCAAAAAAGGAATGGCTGGAGACAAAGGAAAAAAACACACACACCCCAAACTCAGTTATTAGCTATGTACCTGGCACAGGCAAGAATGCAAATATTTGGTGAATGAATGAAATTAATTGAGACTTTATATAATTTAAATAATAAATGCAGGTTTCCAGTCTTCTGACTTCATTCAACAATTACTTACCTATAGAATGCTTCCTCTGTGATTGGTTCTATGTCTAGGGTTTGGGATACAACAATGAGTTTAAAGACTATTTCTAATGAACTGACACTGAGATATAGTCAAATCAATAGGTCACTACACAGCACTGAGAGAAGTACATTTGTAACAAGAGTAAGTTGTTACAAATACTATGAGATGCTATGAGAGAGCATAGCTGGGCTTCAGAAAATGAGCAAAGGCTTCCCACAGGGAATAAAACTGAAGGGAAATGAGGAGCCAACAATATAATGCTGAGGAAATAGAAGTGGACCTAAAGAAAAGCAAATGACGTTAAGGAGTTCTGAGAGACAGAATCATGATGGATTGGTACTGAGTGGACAAAGGAGTGAGTTCAATGGGGAGCTCAGTGACATCACTGTGGTCAACAGAGAAGGAACATCTATCTATACATGAGGGAACATGGGTAAAGATGGTTCATTTGGCATCGGACTTGTGGATTGGATATATCTATGGCAGTGGTTCTCAGCCTGTGGGTTGCGACCCCTTTGGGGGGATGGACCATTTCACAGGAGTCACCTAAGACCATCAGTAAACACATATTTATGATGGTCTTAGGGATCAAGACACAGCTTCTCTGTGTGTTTCCAGGCGGGTCCACCCACATGTAGATAATGCCTACATATGAGTACCCAGGGTGATGGCATCATTGTGCCAAACACATAACATACATCCACACAAATACAGGTGTATGTGAAGAGATGGTGCCATAATGTGCATATGTGGACCAGTCACACATGTGTAGAGAGCAGCTACTGTGTAGAAAGCAGTGACTGTGTAAAAAAGAAGTTGCTGTGTTGAAAGCAGCAGAATTGGAGATAAAATGGCACGACATAAATTATAATTACTGGGTAAATGTAAAATTATAAACTGTAAAATTATCAATATATATTTGCAGTAGTTGATTATATATATATATATACATATACACACACACATATATATATCTGTACCATGGGAACTTAATCTGGATGCTGATTGGTCTCTTTATATTCAGCTGTGGTTGATGTGAACACTGCCCCCTTGTGATAGTAACAGGTATGTAAAAAACAACAACATAGAGAATGGTAAATCGTAGGAAACTTTAATGAACTATGTTGACTGAGCTATGCCATGTATCATCTTTTGCATTTGTAAAGCTATTGTTAAACATTATTTTCATTAGTAAAACATCCCATGGCAGTGGATTGTGTAGAGAAGAATGGTAAGAAAAGAAAATATAGTCAGGATTTTTTACGGTATGGTTTTACCTCAATAATTACAGTAGGAATTGAAAAATCACCATTTGTTATTTGTTGTGAAGATCTATAAGCTGAAATCTATGAAACAAACTAAAATGCCATTTTGATAGGAGGCATCCGAGTTTTGCTGTTAAGGATACCAAATATTGTAGAAACAAAGCTGATGGGTTCAAGAAAGCCAAGCTTGATGCTGGTGGCAAGTGAAACATGCCACAAATGAAACAGAGCAGCCATTGGAGGTTTATATTTGGTGGCACTCAGAATCATCAGAGCTATAAAACCTCTCACCATTGCTGAGGATTTACTGTTGCCAGCAGCCAAAGACTTTGCTCGAATTAGGATCAGAAAATAATTTGTTCCAAAATTGAGTGCAATTTCCTTATCTAATGACACTCTCTACAAAAGAATAGATGACATGGGTGTTGATATTCTTGATAAGGTAATCCAGGAAATTAAATCTTCTCCATTTCCAATATTTAGCATCCGGCTTGAGAAATCTACAGATGTTGCAAACTGTTCACAGTGACTGGTTTACGTGAGGTATATTAATGATGGTGACTTTAAAGATGAGTTTCTTTTTTTCAAATCTCTTGAAATGATAACTACTGCACATGATGTATTGGACACAGTTGGTTCCTTTCTGAAAGAGCATAATATATCTTGGGAAAAGGTTTGTGATGCTTGCCCAGATGTTGCTCCAACTAAGGTAGGATGTCAATCTGGATTTCAATGTTTGGTACTGAATGAGTCACCAAAAGCCATTGTCAGCTATAGCCACAAAGATGCTGCTACAAAATTACAAGAAGTAATGAAAAGCATCATAAGTTCTTTCAATTTTGTAAAGGCGAGCACTTTGAACAGCTGACCATTTTTGCAACTGTGCAATGAGTTGGATGTGATGAATAATGCTTTGCTATTTCACACTGAAGTGAGACGGTTGTCAAGAGGAAACGTCTTAAAATGTGTTTTTGAGCCTCATGATGAACTCAAAACGTTTTTTAAATCAGAAAGCAACACGTCAATTCAGAAGCACTTTTCGGCGATAAAAGTGAACTGCAGAAATAGCTTACTTGGTTGACATCGTTGCCATCTTGAATGAATTAAACTTATCACTGCAAGGACCAAAGGTAACCTGCCTCAATTGTTCTGAAAAGATCCGGTCATTCCAAAGGAAACTTCAGCTTTGGTTAAAAAAAAAAAAAAGGATGAAAATAAAATGTACATGTTGCCTCCCTTATCTGCTTTCTTTGAGGAACATGACATTGAGCCAGACAAAAAGGATGATGATGATAATTCCTGTGAAAGAACACTTACACATGCTTGCAGACGAAATTTCACGGTACTTTCCAAATCTACCTGACACCCCCATTTGCACTTGCCAGAAGCCCAGTCCCAGTCAAAGTTGAAGATGTTCCTAAGACAGCCAAGAGAAGTCCATTGAACTTATTAAGTGATGCAGTGAGAACTGATTTCTCTATAATGCGAGTTACAAAATTCTGGATCAAGTGTTCCCAGCCATATCCTGTTCAGCTTGAGACTGTGGTGTGCCTTCTTTCATTTCCAACAATATATCTTTGTGAAATAAGGTTTTCCAACTGGTTGGTTATTAAGTCTAAATGTAGAAACAGATATTGTGGAAGATGATCTTTGTTGTGCTCTTGCAAAGACAGCCTCAAGAATTTCTGATCTGGTGAGAAAGAAGCTATGTGAACCTTCCCACTGCCACTGGCTTTTTATGCACACTGCCGCAAAATGAAGCAATGTAGTTTACTGTTGTTAAGACTGTTAGCCATGCTACACCATGCGTCAAGAAATAATTTCATTTATTTGTAATTAGAAATAAATACTTCACAATATATTATTTGGTATTGCTTTTGTGATTAATCATTATGCTTTATGTTCAATTTGTAATAATGAAAATACATCCTGTCGGGCTGAGCCCCGGTGGCGTAGTGGTTGTGCGCGGGACTGTGGTCCACTGGGATGGAGGTTCAATTCCGGCTCCCAGGAGCAAAGGCTGGACCTCCTACTCCCACCACCTGAGGGCAGTGATGCCTAAAATAAAAAAAAAAAAAAGAAAATACATCCTGCATATCAGATATTTACATTACAATTCATAACAGTAGCAAAATTACAGTTATGAAGTAGCAATGAAAATAATTTTATGGTTGGGGGTTACCACAATATGTGGAACTGTATTAAAGGGTCACAGTATTAAGAAGGCTGAGAACCCCCGATCTATAGTATTTTTAATCACCATGCACACATGTAAAACCTAGATATAGGGAAGACTTATTTAAGGATTATTGACGTAGATGAGTTGTGCTGGCAAAGAGTTTACCATAAGCTACCAAAAGGAAAAAGTAAGCTGTCTTGGGAAAAGTAGTCAGAATGCTCCGTAGAAGATAGACCCCTCTCACATACTTTGGGCACATGAAAATGCAGAGGAACAGTGAAAAAGAGCAAGCCCCTTTAATGAGATGGACCAAACCTGGCTGCAACAGTGGAATAAAAGAAGGCAGGATGGCGAGGACAGCGGAGGACTAAATGGTGTTTTGTTCTGTTGTACAAAGGGCTGTTGAGTTTGAGTTGATTCAAAGGCACTGAACAGTAACAACATGTGACACTCAAGGGCAAATATCTTCAAGATAGAGATGAAATACATAAGTCTGGCGGTTAGAAGCCATACTGTATATACTCGTGTATAAGCTGAGTTTTTCAGTCCATCTTGATGCAGTTTTTGTGGTAAAATTAGGTGCCTTGGCTGACATTTGGGTTGTTTATACTCAACTACATACGGTATCTCCCAGAACTATCTAAAACAACCCTACCAATGAGCTTTCTATGGGAACTTAATAGGAGTATTCATGAATCAGACACATAAAAATGAGGAAGAAACACAATGACCACCATTTATTGGTTTGTCATTTCAAATATAAGCCTTGCTTGTATGAGAAGGTATGGATTTGATATAAGCATTATATTAATAATATTACTAGAATGTGAACCTGAAAAGGACAGATTCATCATACTCAGGTATAACAGACACTTCAGTTGAATGAGAAAATGCTCAAAACCTATCAGTAAAACCAGATATATACATTAGAAGGAACAGATGTGTAAACACTAGGATGAGATGACAGAACATCACTCTCGGTTTGAAGTGATCATGCTTGCTTCTTTCTGTACTTGGTGACCAGCCAGTTTCCAGAGTCCAGAGGCATGCCAGCAATGTCTTTTGCTGAGTGAAGTGCCTTGCAAGATGATAATACAATACCTACCCTGATTGGTTACATTGACCCCTTTGCTTAATATTCACTTTATTACTTATGAGATTTGAAGATGTGACTTTTTCCTCTGGGAGCTTAGTATAGTCCCTCCTGCACAGGGTTTCTCCATTAATGGCCTGTGCAAAAAATGAAGGAAGGGTTTATAGTTTAACTTTCCTCCCTATATACATGTATGACTATCAGTTACACTGAATAAAACTCAAGCATTCCAAAGACAATTTGATATCTCTGTATGCTTTATGAAATCAGAGGAAAACAGCATAATGTTAATTTTCCCTTCTTATTATCTTCTAGGTTCCACATTCCAGGGTCTCTAACCAGTGGAAAACTTGGTATTACTCTCGGCATTTCTCTGTGACATGTTCATGTTACTTTTTGACACCCTTTTTCTTTGGATTCTCTCCTCCCTCATTTTATAACTGAGAAATGATAACTCCTGAAGTGTAACAGGGAATTCTCAAAGAGAGAGATTGGCAGGGGAGCAGTATATCCATCAAGATACAGATTTTATACTGGGCACAAAAAATAGCGAAGTCTAGGAGCAGCAGTTACAGGTTGTAGTTCTGGGAATCCTTGTTTGGCAAGAATATTTTAAAAAAGACTACAAAGATTCAAGCTAAACTCAGAGAAGTTGAGTTTTTTTTACAGAAAAAAACATGCATTATAGAAAACAGAAAGGAAAAAGAAGGCAAAAAGAGCATTAAGGTGGGTACAGATAAAATGCTCAGTAACCTCAGAAATCTGCCAGCAAAAGGCAGCCCCAGAAAGCCGCTTGCTAGTTGTGATGAAGGTCTGTGGGTGTTGGCAGAGACTTGTAGTGGTAGGAAAGGCACAATCCTGGTAAATGTGATTACCGGAACAAAGGGGTGAAGTATGACTGGTCCTTTTTTGGAAGAGGAAAACCCACATTAAGAGAATTTTGGCTGGGACAGTGTTCTCCAAAATGGATTTCATGAATAATTTAATAATTTTTGGTGTTTTACACCTGCCTAAAATTAATGATGAAAACATTACAGAAAAATAAACGGAAAGATTGTAGGCATAAAAAGGCAAAAGGATGCATACACTTTCTAAGCGAACTCTTTCCACAAAGTGGGGAAGTTGTTGGCTGGATCATTAAAGAAAGCAAGGTAGATAGAGACGCTTGGAGAAAAAGAGATAGTTCAAGAATAGGTATCTTAGAACATTCATGGAGTACCAATATCACTGAGAGATGAAAAAGTCTGAAGAACAGTCCTGGGAACCCAGCTCAGGTTGGACTCAATGCCAGCAGAAATAATTATTTCATTTTTCATGTCTCTGCACTGGTTAAAGCTCAGAACCATCCCTGAGAGTAGCTCGGTTATAGTGACTGTAAAGCCAGAAGTGCCCCATAAATAAGACATTAGGACGATCATCGAGATGAGATGTAAGACTTTGCAAGACTTTGGAGCCTCACGTCATGGAGATTTCCTATGGCTGACAAAAGATGTGCAGTACCACTTCAAGAGAGAAGGAACAGTCTCAGACACCAGGAGGCCACATGCATGAATTCTACATATAAGCTTAGGAAAGCTGCACTTGTTGGGAATTTCATTAAAACTACAAACAACCTTGAGAGGGATGATGACAGTAAGTGTGCAAATGTGACCTGCATACAATTGATGTATGTATGGATTGTGATGAACCCCCAATAAAATGATTTATTAAAAAAAAGGGGGAAAGAGGGAGCTTATTCCAGGGGCTCAAGTAGAAAATATTTAGAAATGAATATGGCAACATCTGTACAAATATGCTTGATACAAATGATGTATTGAATGTGATAAGACCTACATTTTGATAAGACCAAAATTGTTGGGGAAAAAAAACTACAGTCAAGTTTCCTTATTTCTGAGAAGGTGCTCTAAGTAACTCTAACAGCTCAAAGGTTATAATGCACAAAAGGAGAATGGAAGTCACACTGCAAACAATAGAGGCCCTAGATGTAGTTTCCTGAAAGATGAGAAACAGCAAGTCTCAGCGTTAAGAGACGATAAGGGAACAATCATGGTCCCTCCATGAATATCTTCTCAGCAGGGTCTTCATTGGGCTTCCCTGGGCTTCCCTTTTGCCATAATTCTTGGATTATGGATTTCATAATTCTTATCAGCTTGAGATGAATGTTTATATAATGGATAGATTTTTATTCATTAAATGGTCATATTTAGAAAAGATGATAAATGAATCATTGACAGGTGGTCAAATAAAGCATAAAATCCCTGATTTTTGATGATGGCTGTATCACTGTGGCTATTGTCATTAAGTCCCATTAACACTGGACTGGGTTCTGGCCTGGTGCTCAATATACATTACCTAATTCTCACAATCCCATGAAATCAGAGCTTTTACTCCAGTTTCACAGATACATGAAGACAGGAGAAGTGAACTGCTGTTTTGAAGTCCATCCAGGTCAGTACTTGGGCCTCAAGTTCTTCTCATGTCCTTACGGTCATGTGACCTGCCCTGCCACTTCATCTTGTCTCATCTTCGCTACCTCTCCTATGTGCCCTGAATGACTAAAGTGGCATCTTTCTGTCCCAGGTCCTAACCCATAATACTCAGGCTGCCTCCTCGCTGCTCTTGTCACCCTCTATCCCAACGATAAGACTGGCTCTCCTTTTCCATTGGACAAAGATCAAATGGGAACTTCCCTGCCTACCTTTGTCCTGTGTGTCACCTGCCTTATTCCTTTCTAACACTCATCTCTACTTGAAAGTTTCTAGTTCAGTCATTTACTAGTTTAATGGTTATCTCCTCTAATACATTCAGATTTCGTGAGGGCAAGATCCCATCCTTGGACACAGTACTTTCAGGTTTTTTGGGGGGGGCAGCATAATTCAAACACATCAACTTTTCTTCTGGCTTTCATAGTCCATGTCCAACTTTCACATGTATATAAGGCAGTTGAAAACACATGTAATGATACTGAATGCAGAAGATTGAAGGCCAGTGGATGGAAAGTTTTGTAGAACCAGTGGTGGTGGAAGCATCTCAGTGCTGGCCTGGGTCTCTACATGGCTCCTTCTGCTCCAGGGCTCTGGCTCCATCAGTGTGCCTTCATGTGGCTTGTCAATAGGAATGTGAAGCAGATAGCGTGTGTCTCCCACCTTCAGGGAGGAAGATAGGAGTTTCCAGAATCCTGAGAAGGCCATGCCCACACAGAAGCAACATTTGTTATGACCTGATTGACAGACTAGACTCCACCCCTTCACTCAAATAGACAGGATATTAAGTAACTGCCACAGCCCTCAATGTAATATCCTTTCTTCTCAACAGTTTGAGGAGCTCATGTGCAGCAAATTTACCAAATGCAATGTGTTGTTTGACCTCTTGACCGCTGTGTCCATGAGCATTGATTGTGGACCCAGGCAAAATAACACCCAATTGTGAAAATTTTTGTTTTCTTTACATTGAGTGGTAACCCACACTGAAGGTTGCAATCCTTGATCTGCACCAGCAAGTGCTTCAAGTCCTTTCACTCAGCAGCAAGGTGGTATTATCTGTACATCAAAGGTTACTTATAAGCTTTCCTCTAATTCAACCCAATGCCTGTGGCACAGAGGAGCTAATCAGACCTGAGTAGTCCAGAGAGAAGCCAAAGAAGGATGGGCACTGTCTGTCAGTGTTATTAGTGCTCAGTAGTAACCATTTATTCCTCTTTAACAGCACTGCGGGGGTTGGTGGATGATTTTAATTCCACAGAAGTAAATCAAGGAGTTATTCAAATGGGTGGAGTCAGTCAATCAACATAAACAATGTGAATAACCCTTTAATTCCTCTATAGTTAGCAAAGTTTAAAATTTTTTATTTAAATTAGAATTTGAAAACAAAGCAAAAGCTACTTCCTCTCATGACTTACAGTAAAAACAGTCCAGTGCTCAGCGAGGTGGCACTGGGATACAAGTATTCATGAAGAAAGCAAAACCCACAAAGAATCCCCAAACAACAAATCACAAATGAGTTACAAGTGGACTATAGAAAATACACCTTTGAGGATAAATCTGTAATCTGGGGATGGAGGTGGGGGGCAGAGGGACTTCTTTTTTCCTTCACAGAGAGGATCTATGTGACTCTGACACCTTGAGTCGACCTGGACTGCTGGGCCAGCTGATGACACTTGCAACTGAAGAACTCATCGGTGCAGATGCGTGCTGAGCTTTGGAGGACACACCATTTTCTTCTTGACATGGCCTTCCTGCTGCTGTTGCTCAGAGGCAGGGGAAGAGAGCCATCTTGCTTTCTGACACAAAGCTGGGTCTGCCAACTGCCATTACGTGAATATTTAGACAAGCAGTTTCTGGCCAACCACAGTAGATAAAGCATGAGATGAATAAGAGGGAGAACTATGTATAAAACAAGTTTTACTAAAAAAAGGAAAATGATGTGATAAATGAATTGCAAAGGAATTTTTCAGTAGCCAAATTGTTGTTTGAGATAAAAGAAGACCTAGGAGCTAAAAATAGTTAGGTTTCAGATTTCCCCCCATTTGTATTGAGGCTTATCTTGCACCCAAATGCTCTTTATTATTCTTTGGCAAGAGCTAGGGGGTCACTTGCATAATCTGTCAAAAAAAACTAGACAAAAAGAGTAATACAAATCTCTGTGTCCAGGGAATTCCTCTAATTAGAAGTGGCAATGAATTAGAGAAAGAATTTTAATATAACATCTGCAAATAACATCTGCTTGAATATATAATTCCCCAAAATCTCATTCATTTACTCTACAAAAAAAGGTTGCTAACATAAAACATGCAGCATTAAATAATTTACCAACTTGTTTTACTAAATTCTAGTTGTCTATTACTTTCACTTTTCTTTTCTAAATAGGTAATTCTTTACAAATTCCAAAGTTAACAACTTATTTCCTATGAGAATTTCTCTTAGTGTCTTTTTAAAGTATATGACTTATTCTAAAAAAAAAAAGTGATTTTGTTGGGGTTGGGATGAATATAATTTTAAAATGCTTATTTCAAATTAGAAAAAGAAGAAATGTACATAACCATGTTGCAAAGTCCAACACATTATATGATAAAGTTATTAGTAGTACGCTTCCTTTCAAACCCAGGTGTCCTGCTGGGCTCCTTGGAGTTTCACGTGTAAAAATGATGTCACTATTGGCACAAAAGTCTTAACCATCATTTCTGGACATCTATTCCAGGTGAAGCTACTAGACAGGATGACATCCTGAAGAAGGACACAGACATACAATAGCTGCTGAGGTTCCATGGGGGCCCCAAACCGCTGTGCTCACAACCAGGTTGACAGGACACTTGAGGAAAAGGGGTCTATCATTTTAAAATAGCCCATAAAACCCTTACCCTGAAAAGACTATCCAGAGATGTGGGATAGTCAACCTCAGTTTGATAGCCAAGAAAGCTAAGATCTAAGAAATTAAGAGACCTACCTATTATTAGGTAGACTATATATTATTATTATTAGACCTACCTACTTATTAGGTGTGCAAGCATTAAGGCTGAAACCTTGGGATTCCAGTGGTGACCTACTCTATTTTTCTCTTTCCATATTTCTAAGAAATCATTTAATCACCACCAATTTCTTCTCCATGCCCAGGTCTCCAAGAGTCAAACAAGTGGAGTGTAAAAGTCATTAACCTATGTTTCATTTGGTAAGAGCGGCACTGGTGGGAGTAACAAGGAAGAACCTCCCCCAAAGCTCCCTCCCGTGTGGACTATTTCTGGCCAGTGCTGTTCCATAGCATCGGGCCTTCAGTCAGACAGCCACAGTGAGTTATCAGAGTGCCTGGAGAGAGATGTACCAACATCTACTGACATGCTCTTTCACAGACTTAGGAAAACAAACTTTCTAAACACCAATATTAACTTTCGGTTAATGAAAGAAAGGGAGTAATCTCTGCAATGTAAAGGCTTAAGAACACTTTTCTGAAGAACAAATTAGGCATTTTAACTACTCCTCAAATCACTTATGCTCTGGTCTATGTGCAACTCTTCCTGACTGCTGACTTAATACATAGAGTAAGTAAGAAAAACCATAAGCCCAAAGATAAAAATTTTCTAATTCATGAAAAGAATACTATTTTGTCAATATTTATGGAGCTGGATTAACTTACAATGTTATTAAACAATAAAACAATGCTACTAAGAACGCTGAATTTTTTATTTTATTTAATGAAACAAAAAATTCAATAAAAAGCCCAAACTCAAATAATGAGCAGCCCCTCTTTGACATGAGGGCTTTATGTACTCTCACAAGCACACTCATACTTGTCTAATATACCATTTTTCAAATGCTGTTTATTGTTTAAAGGCTGATTCTGCCAGGCACATAATTTGTATCTTTAAAGGACGTGTATGAAGTGAAAAAGAGAAGTATGTTAAATTTCAAAGGACTTGGAAGCAATGCTGTCTGTGCGTTTGTATCACAAATAGCCCTACATTATTACATATGCTATTAATGAGGCAGAGTGAATGAAAGCACAATTTGAATATGCATGACCCTATGCAATGAGCAGCACTTTTGTGTGCCGATGGTCTCCCCATCTTCTAAAAACGATTAACGTGATTTTTTTTTTAGCAGAATGCCTGCTTAGTGAACAGTAAAAATAAATTTACTTAGACCAGATTTGCAGTATCTTCTGATAAAATATACAGGTGACTCCACCTACAATTTCTCAAACTGGTGTATGTCCTTCTCCCACCATCCCACAAAAAAATATTCCTTAACTCCAAGCAGCTGCTTCATTACAATTTCTAAGCAAAAATAATGATTTTGGTAGAGATCTCTCAAAGTAGGCAAGGTTAAATAAGTCTTTTGAGTACAAAGCCTTCACTTCTATAGCAAGGAGCACTAGTTAAAAGACTGGGGAATGGGTAAATTATTGCAGCAAATGGCTGAGAATTAATCTCTGCTGACTAGCTGTAATCTAACGAGGCGTCTGTGTCCCAGGGAGCCTGCAGCATGTCCCTGGCGGTATGCGCAGTGTGTCGAGTCTGCATGGCACCCTTTGTCCTCGCTCACAGGCGGCCTTTCCTCTCATTGTCCACGATATCCTCATGCATCTGGGACGCGTGGAATGCATTCATACTAACAGACTTACCATTGTTTTCTCTCCGAAGCTTTGTTGAGCAAAGACTGCATCACGGTTACTGATAATTATATTGCTTAATTAATCAAGACAAAAAAATTGCAAATCATTGCCTGGTTGCCAAGCAGGGAGATAAAAAAAAAAAATGACAACACAAGCTGAAGCAATATAACAAAAGTAACAGCTATCTGATCAAAAATTCTTATATAATGAAGCTATTAGTGTTAAATCGGTTAATGTTAACATTGCTCCAGGTGTCTCTACTTAGATGCAAACAAAAAGGCTAACATGGATATAAAAGGCCAAATGTTGCCATGGATTTAGTAACCTGATCGAGGAGAGCCTTTTCATTTGATTAGGGAATGCAGTTTAAATACCAGGGACTGAAGCCAAACAAACAGACTTTCCCTCCATGAGCCTCTTGCATTCACCCCGGGGTCAGTGGTTGGTGAACAGAAGGTCAGCCATCCTTGCCCTGGAAATGTCTGGATTAATTTTATTACATTGTAATGGCTTGTGCTTTAAATGTATGGATAACACTAAATATCCAGTTGACCATTATGCTATTCTTCCCTTCGGATTTTTGGAATTAGAATACTGAAAAAATGACTTTGTTTGATTTATTTTGTCAGAAGTTATGACCACATTTATAAAACTCACACACATTTTATAAAGAAAAATTTAAAGGTATATTAATGTTTATATCTATGCATTGTAAGTGTGCTACCATATTTATAAATAACTTTTCATGCTAGCAAGTGAAATTCAAACAGTTTTTATATTTGTGATTTACTTCAAATATAAAATGGATATTTTGGGGATGTTACATGACATTTTTCAGGCCTATGTTAGTCCATGGTAAATATTAAAGCTAGTTAATGTATGCCAAGAGCACATCTAAAAAACACATGATTAACAAAACATATTTTTCTTATTTTGAAAGCTATAAGATAATGTTTTAGTTTTATAAAGTTGAAATTTAGTTTAATTATTAAAAGTAGTGCTTCTTATGGGCAAGTATAGTGTTTATACAAAATCAAAAACTTCACACCCATTTCATATGGAATAACTTTTGGCATGTTCACTTGTGGAGTAGAAAAAGGAGTCCCTTTATGTTAGCAATTTGAGCAATAGAATATAATCCTCAATCTTATGGAACCATGGGTTTTATCAGGCTTTTCATGAGCTAGAGTAGAACTTTTCTGAATCCAGGAGTTGACCCATAGTGTATCCTGTTAACGTGCTAGACCTGGGCTTCATTATTTGCTTTACTGCCATGGTAGGCCCGTAATAAGAAAAAGGGGTGGCAATAACAAGAATAACTACTAACACTTTAACAGCCTCACTATGGTCCAGGCAGCATATGAAGCACTTTCCACTTCATAGCTCATTTAATCCTCCTCAGAACTGTATTACTTTAGGTGATAATCCAAAGTGAACAATCTCTTTTCCTTAAGGAAACAATTTGGAATGAAAAAGAAGAGTTATATTTCATATCATCTGACAAATACCTCCAATAAGTCCTTTTTTTTTTTTTCCTGAGGAGTGGTGGTAAATGTCTAAATAAAACTTAAAAAAACACAAAATGTCTTTTTTAAAACAATTCCAAACAAAAAATAAATCTCTATATTAAACACAGAGAAGACTTAGGGGTGCAGTGGTTAAGTATTTGACTGTGAATAGGGAAACTGGCAGTTTGAACCTCCTAGTGCTCTGTGAGGGAAAGATGTGTCAGTCTGCTTTGGTCCAGATTACCAAATTGGTCTTAGAAACTGTCCGCCAGTCCTGCTCTGGCCTAAAGGGTCAATATGAGTTGGCATTGACTCAGCAATGGATTTCTAGTAAGCACAGCTAAAATGCCACTGAAGTATAACAAGGATAGAAACAGCAGCCAATTTAGTACACACACCCAGACAATTGGGTTGTTACATCCAATTCCATGATCAATGCCAATTGACACAAATTGTGAAAAATCAATGAAAAAAAAATCACATATAGGCTCTTCACGGATGTATCTTCAGCCCTTGGAGTGACGTACATCAGCATTAGTCGGAGGTTCAATAAGCTCCAACAGTCTGGCAAGGACACATCCACATTTCTAGTTAGCCGCAAGATGCTAGATATGGTATGCAGTTTATTCCACTCTTAGTCTGTATCAAAGTGTCCAACATTAAAAGTTACAATTTCTAAAGCATAAAGTTCTAAAAACTTAACACTTTAAAAATAACTAATTTCCTTATAATTTTCAGAGGACCAATAATAAAACAGAATATTATGTTCAAGATGGAAGATTCTTTTATAATTCTCAATTCATATTTATTTCTCATATGACACATATAACTCAGGTATATAAGACATTCACCAGTTGAAAAAAAGTCCCTATAACACAACTATATCATTGTTTATTAAAAAGAATGGATAGTAAGTCCACACAATAAGACGATGAAAATGTACCTCAGGTTTCTTCATGATGGTGATAAAGAACATGTGATTCTTCATTGGGTAAATAATGATTAAAACGTCTCCAAAGGCCGTTGGGATAATTCCCCTGCGGTAGTCCCTGGAGTGTTCAGACCAGATGATGTGGACCTCGTCATTCCCCAAGTGACGGAGCTGCAACAGCAAATTGGCTCTTTATTAATCAGAGTGATAACAGCAGTTTATGAGGGTCGTGACTTACAAATTGAATTATAATACTCAGCAGCATAGATATTTCACTTTCAAAAAAAGACTACAACACCAATGTCTTTTATGAGGATTTTCAAAAGCAAAAGTACCTGAACATAAAAATAATCTTTATAAAAGATATTGGCCCTGAGATCATTTATGTAAGCAACACATGTAATGTTATGACTAGATGGGGATATGACGTGCGCCTTTCCAAGGGCTAAAAATAAAGTGATAAAATATAGCAATTTTTTGGCAATTTTTAACTACCTGTAAAAGAATGTGCAATGCAATAATATTAATTATATTTACCATGTTGTGCAACCATCAACATGAACCACTTCCAAGTTTTTCATCACCACAAATAGAAACTTGGGACTCTTTTAGAAATAAATTCTCATTTATTAGGACTCTAAGGTACTAATAAATAATGACAAATTTTGTGTATAAGAATTTTCTTTTCTAAGTATTTCACACAAGGAGGAACATACAGTATTTGTCCTTTAGTATCGGACATATTTCATTCAACATAATACTTTCAAAGTTCACCCTTATTGCAGTATATATTAAAATGTTATTTCTCTTTATAGCTGATTGATAACGAAATAATTTAAAAAATGGAATTTTACTTCTGTATCAGTCTTATGCTTCACATTTGCTGACCATATTTCTAAATAATGATATGAGTCTTTTATTTTACATTATAGTAGACCTTCATAAGACTCTTAATTCAATAGTCACTAAGAAATAAAGAACGTGATTATAGGAGAACTTAAGCCAATATATCACATTTTTCAATGACTATATAAGCTTGACTTAAAACAAACCTTTGAGAAAACGTATGTGTAAAATTACCTGTCTAGAAAACAAATAAATATTACTAATAGTACCCAGCTGTGCTAGTCCGGATAGACTAGAGGAACAAATTTCAAAGCCATGCATATGGATATAAGGAATGGGTTTATATTCAAGGGGAACAGGACATTGAGAAAACATCCCAGCTCAGTCCAGCTCAAAGTCACAAGTCCGATATTAACCCATATGCCTGAAATCGGTCCATAAAGTCTCCTTCTGACTCACGAAGTCACAGATCAGTGGCTACAGAGTCCCGGCACCAAGAGGGTCTCCCCATGTCTCCTCGCTTCCAGGGCTCAGGGTCCATCAACAGCATCCCGTGGTGGCAGAAGCAACTCATCACTGGAAGAGGCCTCCATGTGGCTGCCCCAACCTCAGAGGTCAGACTCCATCAAGGCAGAGCCATGTGGTTTCTCCACCAGCTACTACAGCCTCCCAGACGCCGCCATTCTGTGTTGCCTGCAGTTAATCATCTCTGAAACTAACTCCCAACAACTGGGGAAGATAGCTTCTCATCTTCACGAGGGAAATATCGTGAGATTTCCCAGGAGTCTCAGGTGAAAGCCATGCCCACACAGAGGCCTCATCGACTACTCAATGGCTATCTCCAGATTAACAGGCCAGACTCCACCCCTACATTTCAATCATAAAATTAACATAAGTACATAACTGCCACACCAGCTTATAAAGAATGCTTTACTGTACAGAGAGTATACATACACATCTTGTCTTATTTAACCTTTCCATTTACTCTGAGGTAGACCACAATAAAGATAAACAGGGGTTGGGGCTGTGCCCTGGTGGCATAGAGGTTGTGTGCGGGACTGCGGCCCACACGGTTGGCAGTTCAAATCCAGCGGCAGCTCTCTAGGAGCAAGGCTGGGCCTCCTACTCTCACCAGGGGGCAGTGATGCCCACAAAGAAAAGATAGGGGTTTTGGTAGGCTGAGGCATCCACCACCCAAAATGCATATGTGTTAGAATGAACCCAAGACCTGGGCTACTATTTCATAACTACCAAAATCTGTACCCATAGCTATATGTGTTATCATAGTTCAAACAATTTACTCCACTTGTCTTATCGTTGTACATAAAACAACTGAGAATTCCAAAATCAAATCACACACTGGCTAGAAGGCCTCCAAGGAAGAACTCTTTGATAGTTTTCCCAGTGCTGAACTCTCTTAGTTACACCTTGATGAAACTCCCATTAACGACAGTACCATCTCGAGCTAGTGACACCATCTGGAAAAAATGTCAGCAAGCTTGAATGCATGCTTAAAAGAAACAGAATATAATGATTAAAAATGTTAGCCAAGTTTGAAGGTGTGACAACAACTGGGTGAAAGTTCTTTGATATCTATCAGGAACTCAAGGTTTCAATCCTCTCACATGATACCTATTACATCGAAACCCTATTTCTATCTTTCTAGAGTGCTTTAATTTAGCACTAAAAGGGGCTAAATTCAGAGGCATTCCAATAAAATACAGATATATGTCAAAGCTATAGTTTTTGTCTTAGAGATATAAAAAGAAGTTCTAGATTACTTGATTTTAAATCTGTTGAGACATTTACAATTTTCTTTTCAGCAGAAAGAAAGACAGAGGTGACCCTAGAATGGCTTCCATTCCATTTATAAGGTTGTAAAGGATGCTGTTTGCTACAATGTCTTCTGATTCTTCACTCCCTGATACTTCTGAGAACAACTGTACATATCAACTATTTAAAGAGATGTGTAACTGCAGCTTTTTATCTACTGCAAGGGAAGCATGAGTCAATTGTTTCTGAATATGGAGTCTGGGGCAAATGCAACCTTGGGTATACAAGTCAATGTAATGGCTTCTAAAATATAAAATTACCCAATATATCTTCTTCCTCCACCCCCATTCAGACAGAAAGAGCCTCAAAAAAGTTTGTGGGGAGAAGGTATTTAAAAATCATTCATTTTTCAATGAACTTTCTGAGGTCTATGAATCAGAATGGCAGTGACTGAATACTTAAAAAGAAAAGTAAAAATGACACTGGGTCCACCTCACAATATTGAAACTTCTCCATATGTATTTCCATTTTGTTGTGTGTGTGGCATCACTGCCCTAGTGGGAATAGGAGGCCCAACCTCGCTCCTGGAGAGCTGCTGCTGGATTTGAACTGTCAGCCCTATGGGCCGCAGTCCCACACTCAACCATTACGCCACCGGGGGCTCAGCCGTATTTCCACTTTAGATACCTTTCTTTTCTTTTCTTTTTTAATGAAATCATGCACAGACCTGAAATCTACTCCTAAAATTCAGTCCTTTGGGAGTGAAAACATGAGTAGTAGTGAATCGAAACTTAAGGGATGGTGAGGAGAGAAAGAGAACAGCAGAAATTATTGTGGAAGCTATGGTGGCCCAGAGTTAATGCCTTTACCTCTTGTCATGCAAAATATGCCAACCTTCTGGATAGTTCTACGAACCTTGGAAGACATATCCGAATGGCAACAACTCATCTATTAAACACACAAATGTGCTGTTACCACCCCATACCAGCACATTAAACCACATGACAGTTCCTTTGATCCAGAAATTTCAGTTACAAGGTGGTAGCTCTGAGATTACACAGTGATGACAAAAATTCTACAATTATTCTCCCCTTTCTGTACTGGGTGCTTTAATTACTTAATCAACGTAAAGTTTTTCATAATTTTATTTGCAACTGTATTCTGGAAACACAACCCAGGGAGAATATTATCATACTAATAGACTCATACTATTAAAGCAGCAATTATGAAGGAAGAGGTTTTTTTTTTAATGTGTCAGTTATATAATATTCATCATGTAATAGCTTCTTTCAATATTACTTGCCTCAGACCTCTGGACATATTACAATTTAATGAACTAATTCACAAAACTAACAGCTAAGACTAGCGGAGTAATTGACTGAAATATGTGGAGCAAAGACACTCATTTACTTACAATATGAACGTAAGTAACACAAATTAACCTAATGTGGCCCAAGTATTAGTGATATCAGGGCACAATGGAATACTTTGGAAATCTCAAAATGTTGCTTAAGTCAAATGGGTATTGTTACATAGTTGTCATTTTGTAAATTTTGAAAAGTTTTAATGATGATCACATGTAATTAATTATTAATTATCAAGTTAGGAATCCCTAGTGTATGTGCTCAGTGCATCAAAGTTACGTCTATCTGATTCTGGAATAATTCAGGAGATGGATGGTTCTCTGACACGAATGGAGCTGTAATTCACACCAATGCCCCTTTCAGCTGCATAACATGTTTCAAAATGTGCTCGTGCTTGCCAGCTTCAGAACAAATACGCCTGTTCCTAAGGCTGAAGAAATCAACGACACTGTGTTCTGCTAAATCTCCTCCTGACAGTTTCCAAATGCCTCCACCCAGTCCATTCTGCCTGCTGCTGCCATTTCACCACTCCACTGGTGACACTGGTCATGGTACACACCTAATAGGCTGACCTCCTTTCTCGACTAATTGCATTACATCGCCAGCTGGCTCCAGAAAGAGTCATCTGTTTGATTGAAGAATTCCTGCTCCTCAGTGGCCCCGGCTGCTACGTTTACTAAGTAACAGTCAGGCCTGACATCCCCATTGTTCAGCTGACATTGTGCCCATCCTGAAATCGAAGTTTTATTTGTAAATTAACCAAGAAACTTCCTGCCAGAACAGTGCTGCCTGGAGACTGATAATGTGGGTCTTTCATCCCCTTTCACTCGTACTGTCTCATTGCCAATTTGTTTTTGATGCTGCTGGCCAGCCTGCGGCTATAAAGGCCGTGTAAGACATAAGTGCAATTACAGTGCTGGAGTCAAATGAATTGGACAAATCCAATAGCGAGGCTCTGTCCCCACTCTGCAAACCCCTACAGCAGTTAGATTAGCTGTGAAAAATCTAATCTAGCTAGAGAGAACACATTTCTGCAGAGAAGGATCAAGAGTTCATTGTAGGGCTCCAACTGGATGGCAGAATTGAAAACGTTCCCCAATGACAGAGGCAAAAGAGCACAGAAACCACCGTAGAATTTTGTGGCTCCTGTTTAAGCTGTCAGGGACAATTTTAGTTAAAAGAACACGTGAAACTAAGGACTGCTGTTCATAATGAGTGATTTTTAGTCAAGCTGTGAGATATCTTGATAAAGAAAGTTTATCACCAATGGCGCTAAATCTTGGAGCTGTAAAAGGTATTTGTTGAATTTTAATTATTACAGTACGGAATCCTTTCAGCTAGGCCAAGCCACAGAACATGACTGGTGGCATGGCATTTTGTCAAGAAAATGGATGAAATCTTTAATCAAAAGAATGGAAGACAAACTCTACTGCTCAAAAGAAATAATTAAGAAGGAAGGCCCTGAGTATTTCTGCATCCTGGCAAGGAGGATCACGGGACATCCCTGACACACAGAGAGGAAGGCCCCAGGTGGTCTTGCATCCCAGTAAGGTGGACTGTGGCCATTCCAGCAAACCAGCAAAGAAGGCCTCAGCTAACCCCAAACACAAGCACAGAAGATCCCAGTCATCTCAACAACTTAGCAAGAGTCAAATGCCCCTGCACAATGTAGCAAGGCATTCAAGAAGGCACCATAATGCCACAGAACAGCAGTCCATTTTAGTACACAGAGAAAAGTCAAGGAAGACGATCACAAACAGCTGAAAAACACACAAATCTAAAGAATTTCAGTGAAGAAAAAAGTCTGGAATGATCATAAGTAGAATTCAGCATAGTGGTGCTTATAAACCTACAACAGAAGGCAAAACAACAAAAAAAGATTAGAAACACCCCACCAAGTAGATCACCTTAACCTCCAATATCAAAATAATGAAAATAGAGAATACAATAAAAGAGTGCAGTAAAAAAATCAAAGAAATAAAAAAACCAAATCAGTGAGTTAAAAGACAATCCTTTAAGATATAACTGACAAGAGAAACAATCAACAAAAAAGGAAAGGAATGTGAAGAAAACCTACAAATCATATGGAACACCATCAATATTAACAACAAACATATTAATGGGTTCATAGAGGAAGAGGAAACTACCACCAACAAAAACTACTGAGAAAATAGTACAAGACGTTATGGACGAGAACTTCCCCAACACCATAAATGAAGAGAAAAAAATACTATTCAAGAAATTGATAACCCCAAACAGGATAGATGCAAAAGGAACAATATATTGTGATATAGTCTAATTAGATTCTCCAATACTAAGAAAAAGAAGAAAACCCTGAGCAGCTATGGAAAGCTGAGAATCCTCCTACAAAATAAAATCAGTAAGAATAAGTTTGGATTTTTTTTTGCAAAAGCATGCAGATAAGAACATAATGTACTGCTATATATAAATTACTGAAAGAAAAAAATAACTGTCAAGAAGAATCCAGCAAAATTCTCCCTCAAATATGAGGGAGAGTTGATGGGATTTCCAGACAAGGAAAAACAGAAGAAATTTGAAAAACTAAGACTATCATTAGAAAACAAAATTACTAACAGAAACAATTTGGATAGAGAATCAACAACAAAAGCAGACAAATGTGGGAGCAACGGACAAGTCAATGACATGTAGGGATGATAACACTAAAAACAGTACTCAGAACAATACAGAAAAAAACCAGGAATAAGTAAACCAATAGTACAGCCAAAACAAATCAGAAAAACAGAGAGCAAGAGAGCTAACCTGGCGGTGTAGTCATAGTCTTGCTTAATCCCTCTCCCACAAAAGACAGTGGATAACTTTCAGCAGCCTGAGCTCTCTGTACTTGACGTGAAGAGCAGAAACCTCTGCTAACTATATCTCAGAACCTCAGAGGGAGGAACTGACACAAAAAAATCATATAAAAACCCTTGGATTCTGTGCTGTTTGACAGGATGCTGTGGGGCAGCAATTTTGCCTGGCTCTGGACATTGGTGATGGGCTTTGCTAGTGAGCTGATTGCCCCTCTCCCTCTCTCTTCCTGATAATAAGCAATATTCTACCAACATAACCGGGAAGGGCTAAGTCCAAACTTGGATGCATAGGCTCTGAGTCTTGGGGCTGAGAGAGTCCTGACCCACTCACTGATTACCAGCCAGATAGGGAAGATTTTGCATTGCTGTGAACTGGCTCCCAAACCCTGGCCTGGCTAGAACTCCTGGAGATTGGACTGTGGCATAACTTCCCCAGAGGAGTGGGATGGTGGGCAGACCCTGGGAAGTACGGAATTGGGAGGGTGTACCTTAGAGGGGAGAATCAGGATGGCAGTGATTGAGTGCTACTCCGTACGTAGGTCCAGGATTCAAAGTGCTAACATCTGCCTGCCTGCAGAACGATACTAAAATAAAAAGTGGACCAAACTATGACTATACAGAGCCTGCCAAATCAGTCCTGGTCAGCAGAGTTGTAAACAGTCTTTTCTCTACTCCATGGCATTGACCTTGTCAATCACTACTGTGCATTCCCTGGCAACAAGAAAGTCAGCCTCGAAATCAGGTCTACAGGGCTGAGCCCTGGTGGTGTAGTGGTTGTACGCGGAACTGCAGCCCACTGGGTTGGAGGCTCAAATCCAGCAGCAAGGCTGGGCCTCCTACTCCCACCACCAGAGAGCAGTGATGTTCCCCCCAAAACAAACAAACAAACAAAAAACAACAACAACAACAAAATCAGGTCTGTAACGGGAAAATATATTTAATTGTTTTCTGCTTTGGTTCCTCCAGGGGTGGACTGGTTCTTAACCAGCTGGCCATGCTTAACTACTATGAATTACACAATAAGTGCACTGGGATTGTTTTGTATGCAGAGACAAGCACAGAATAAACAAAAGAAAATACAATAATTCTATGTCTTGAAACAACAATCTCTGCACACTTTAAGAAATGAGAGAAAATAACTCAATTAATACATAGAAATGTGGACTCTGTGGAGATCTTAAATGAGGAGAGAACCTTGGGAGCCCCCATTAGAGAGCTCTCCAGCAAATTTTAAGCAACTGGAGGGGGGTAGTGATAAAAAGAGAAAAACAAAAACAAAAAGCAGAGGCACCTATACAGGCACTCATGAATGTTCTAAAAAACCATTCTGTAAAACCAAATGAAAAGCTAGAAACAATTCAACAACTCTAAATAGACATTCCAAAGGCAAACAATAAAATATTAGAACTAAATAACACTAGGAGAGTACAGAACAGAAGGATGGAAGCAATGGAAACAAAAATCAGTGATCTCATACACAAATCTCTGATGACCAAAATACAAGAAGATTGTGTTAGCTACATAATCTCATGTCAATTTGTGATGTGAGAGGATTAAAGTGAACAGGTGGAGTCTACTCTGTCATTCGGGTCATAGCCAATGAGACTGGCCTTCTCCTGAGAATTCTGGGAAATCGGTATTTCCTCCTTGGAGGCAGGATATATACCTCTCTTTCTGTGCTCACTACCTGGAGGATTTTGTAGTTAACAAGACACATGTAATTGCACTTGTGCCCTGAGCTGGAGAAGCCCTGTAGAGACTCCTGCCAGCACTGAGATGTTTATAACATAACTGGATTCAGTAGACTTCCAACCCACTGGCCTATGATCTTCCTGCATTTGGCGTTATTGCATGTGCTTCATGAGTCTGAAGAAGACTTTATACATTGATATTGGACATGTGGGCTAATATCACTTATGGACTTGATCTGGACTGGGCTGGGACATTTCCTTAATTTTCAATTGCTCTTGTATACAAATCTTTTTTTTTTTTTTTGCATCACTGGTGGGAGTAGGAGGCCCGGTCCCACTGCTGGAATTGAACCTTCGTCCCAGTGGGCCGCAGTCCCGCGCACAACCACTACGCCACCGGAGCTCAGCTCTTTTTCTTATACATACATATATATGTGTCAATGAATTTGTTTCTCTATTCTACTCAGACTAACACAAAGATCAAGCTATAAAAATGACCAGAAGAAGCCTAAGAAACCTAAAAAAAAAAATCTATTCGAAACTTTCAAAAAGAATAGCACATATTGATAAATACTATCCTATAACAGAAAGAAGAACTATTAACTATAGGGACGATAGTTCATTAATTATTAAGTCAGAATTTCCCCAATACAACCAAACATAAAACAACTATTCAGGAAGATCAGAGAAATGCAAACATAATTGATCCCAAAAGAAAGTAAGCATAAATTATTAAAAGAAAATTTCCAACTTCAAAGAAGGAAACAATTCAAAGAGACACAGGAACAAAGATTAGCAAATTTTAAGCAACTGGATCACATATAAGGCCAATCAATTGGGGTATTTTCCAATTTTTTTTAATGAAACCAAGAAGACCAAGAAGACAATTGATATATATATATATATATATATATATATATATATATATATATATAAATCAGTCAACCAATAATCTTTTATCCAACAAAATTTTCCTCACATCTAAGGGAGAAAGATTATAAGTTTTGGACAAGGAGAAATGAAAGCATTTAAAAACATGACCACTTTACAAAATTATTAAAAGCAGCTTTATGGTCATGGAATCATAACAACTGCAACCTAAAATTGTCCAACACAACATTATTACTTAGAAAATATACTACTTAAGCAATATTAAGTAATACATAGAGACCAAGACATAAGAAACCACATATAACAATGTCACAATTAAGACAAAAATAAAACAAAAAAAGCACCAAAAAAACAGAAGTAACAGAGTAGATAATAAACAGTCAAATGGATTAAAAGTTTACTTTTACGAACAGTAAACAAGAACAAACTGTTTGGAATTTGGAAAGAAAATTACAAGAAACAATTCTCACAGAAAAGGTTAACATCTCAACAAAAAGTGAGAAAAATAGTAAGTAAGCCCTAAAATAAAGGTAAAAGTAAGCAAAGGGAGTATCAACCAGACAAAATCAACCCAAAATTACCCTAACAGTCGTCAAAAGAAAATAGTAGTAATATTAATTTTTAATAAAATAGACCTCAAAGTGAAAGAGAGTGAGAGGAAAGACGTTGTCCACGAAACCTTAAATTAGACAAGAAATCATATCAATCATTACTTATATGCTTCAAATGCAAGACATTGAAGACACATTAATCAAGGTCTTCCAAAGATAAATCAACTAGAAAGAAAATCAGTAAAAATACAAGGCACAGAAAGACTAAACAACACAAGTGTTTAAATCAAATTGATCTCTTAGACATATATAGTATACATCACTCAATTAAAAATACCTCTTACATTTTTTTCTGGTGTCACAATAACTACATCAGAATATAATATATATTACATTTTGGGCCTTAAAACAAGCACCAATAAATTTAAAAACAAGCCATGTTTTTCCAGATCAGAACACTATAAAATTAGGAATCAACTGTAAGACAATTAATCACCCCCAAAATCAAATACCTGGAAACTGAACAATACTGAACAACTCTTCACTTAAAATCAAATGAGTAATTGAAGAAATAAAGAACACAATACAAAAATTCTTTGAAACAAAAGAGAACAAAAATAAAACCTATCACAAATTTTGTGACACAGAAAAAGCAGTACTTAGAGGGATTTTATAGCAAAAAGTGCGAGACTGAGCCCCGGTGGCGTAGTGGTTGAGTGCGGGACTGTGGCTCATTGGCTTGGTGGTTCAAATTCAGTAGCAGCTCTCCGGGAGAAAGGCTGGGTAGCTCCCGTGACCACCACAGGGCAGTGATACCCCCCCCCACCCCCAAAAGCACACATATCAAAAAGGCAGAAAGAATTAAAATAAATACCTTACAAATAAACTACAACAATTGGGAAAAGACCAGAAAAACAAACCCTCATGCACTAGAGGAAAAAAATAATAAAGATTAGGGCAGAAATAAATAAACCTGAAAAAAGGGAAAAAATTAAAAAAGGAGTAAGTTTATTAAAAAGCTAAAACAAAATTGAGAAACTACTGGTAAAACAAACATAGGGAAAGAACAAATCAAACAAAAAGCAAATTTTATGAATAAAAAATGAAATGGATGACACGACAGGAACAAATGAGAAAAAAGTAATCAACAGAGTATATTAAAAATGTTTTTCCAACAAATTAAAAAATCTTTAAGAAACAGATAATTTCTAGAAATGCATTATTTACCTAAATCACTACACTGAGTAGACAATCTCAACAAGCCAATAACAGGAGAAGAAATAGATCTAGTAATAAAAACATTGCAACTTTAAAATGGCTGAGACCAGATGGTTTTACTTGAGAATTCTATCAAACATTTAAAGACGAGTTAACATCAATCCTATATGAAGGATTTCACAATATACAAATGGATAATATGCTACCAAATTAATTTTATGATACCTATATCATACAAAGACATAGCCAGAACTTAAACTTAGGGACCATTATTTCAGCTAAGATTAAAAAAAAAATTCTAGCCAACAGAATTCAACAAAGCACCAAAAAAAGAAAAGAAAAGAAAAAGAAAAAAAATTCATCATGATCAACTGAAATTCATACCAGGATGGTTTCATATTAGGAAAAAAAATCAAAGAACTCCCTACATAAAATAATGCATAAGAATCATATGATGATATTAATCAGTGTAGAAAAGGCATTTGAAATTAGAGGTGACATCACAACCAATCCACATCTGTTAAAGTGAATAATAATACATTAATTTGAAAGACTATACTCCAACTTCAAAAATCTAGATGAAATGGAAAATTTTCTCAAAGCCACCATCTACCCAAATTAACCCAGACTGATCTAGAAAACCTCAAGCCATCCAATACAAAAGAAGAAATAGAGTAAGTCATTAAAAGTTTCCAACCAAGATTAGTTCAGGATCATAATGGCTTCACAGGAGGACTCTACCATGTATTCAGAGAAAAGTGGTCACCAATTCTATGCAACTATTATAGAATATAGATAAGAATAGCAAATTCCCAAACACATTTTACAAAGTGAGTAAAAACCCTGATGCCAAAACCAAGTAAAGACACCAGAAGGACAGAAAACTACACAACAGTACTAACTATGAATACAGACACAGAAACTAACAACAAAATCCTGGCCAATAAAATCCAACAATATATCAAAAAATGACATCATGATCCAGTATGATTCATACCAAGTATACAAGGATAGTTCAATATTAGAAAAATAATCAATGTAACTCACCACATAAAACAAAAACTTAAATGATCATATCAATCAAGATAGAAAAGGCATTTGACAATTTCCAAGTCCTACTCTGGAACACTGAAGAAAAAAGAATAGGAGGGACATTTCTCAACATAATAAAGGTCATATTTGAAAAACCAATGGTCAACATCTTGCTCAATGGGGAAAAAATGAAAGTGTTTCCCCTTCAAACAGGAAAGAGAAATATGCTCTTTATCATTTTTTTCATGATTAAAATAAAGGGTTTATTAAGGAAGTTAACAGGTTGAAAGCTTTGTTTTTGGATAATGCCTTCTGAGTAGTTTGAACTTCTTCCTTTAGTCCCATTGGTTCATGTGCTACCTCCTGAAAGGGCGGCTTGTTGACTAGTTCGTTTTGATACATTGACTGTGTATTCTTTCCATCTTCTCTTGACACTTCCTACATCGTTCAATATTGGGCCTCTAGAATCTTTCAAAATTGACATTTTAAGCTTGAATTTTTTTGAGTTCTTTTAGTTCAAGATATGCTGAGCATGCCCTTCCTTTTTAATTTTCTGATTCTAGGTCTTTGCACATTTCGTTATAATACTCGACTATGTCTTCTCAAACTGCTCTTCAAAATTTTCTATTCAGCTCCTTGACATCATCCTTTTTTTCATTTGCTTTAGTTATTCTACAATTAACATCAAGCTTCAGAGTCTCTTCTGACATCCACTTGTGGTTACATTTACAAATTCTATGACATCATTTCCAGCTTCATTTTCTACAACAAAATCCGTAGATTCCCGCTTTAACCCTTCCTGTTTGTTTCCGACATTTTCATCCCAATCACAAATAACTACACATGCATCTTTATTGCATGTGTGACCTATTTTAGACTAATGCCTCTGCGTGAACCAGTGTCCTTTGCAGTGAAGGGATTCTGTTAGTGAACACCACCCAGCAGAGAAATGAGCCCAGTGAGTGCAGGGCCAATCCAACTAGATGCATTATCTTATCAATTGGCCTTATCACCTGAGCCCACCACTAGAAAGAAAGCAGCAGTAGATCTAACCAGACAGGATGTCCAGCTGGTTCCAGGGGAATTGTTAAATTCTGATTGTTAAAATTGTTAAAACTGATGTCTGGACCCCTAGAAGAGGGAACAGGATGAATAATGTTAGAAAAAACTAACCTACAACCTCAAGGTGTTCAAATTGTTATGAGAATAATTGATCAAAATTATCAAGAAGTAACCAGGAAAAAGTATAGCAAAGTGGAAAAGCCCTACAATGTATAGAACCCAAAGAGTAGTAGTATGGCTTAATTAAGTCTGTTGTCACACTTAATCTTATGAACTTATGGGATAAAGATTAGTTAGATAAATGCAGAAAAAGCAAAAACAAAATAGCCATAAGATTAAGTGGACAATGAACTGAAAGAGAAAATAGTTGGGCTACAATATACTGTTACCAGATTATGGACTTGCCACAGCAATTGATGCTGAAATATTTTTGTATAATGAAACCTTACATGATTGATCTTTAATTAGAAGCCTTTTCCAGGAATTTAAGGAAAACATCTCATCAGATATAAAACAGCTAAAGAAGGAGACCTTCAATACTTTTAATGATAGGTTGAACATGTTCCCTAGCACAGACACCATCAAACAATTGGAAAATAGTTTAGAAGACTTGGATTCAAAAACATGGATTCAAAGTTTATTGCACAGCTTTGGCACTGGATTAACTGTTTTGTTTTAGTCATGATTTTGGTTCTTGTAACTGCTATCTATTGCTGCAGAAAGCTTCAGTGTGTAGAGAAAAGTCAGACCACCTACGAAGCCCTTTCATATTTAATACATAGTACAAAAGGGGGAATTGTGGTAAACTGAGGGACTGGATGAGAATGTAATATGGCTAAATCATTCATGTTCATAATTACGGGTCTGGAAAACTGACTCTGGTGGGAGAAGACTCAGAGTTATGAGATATAAATAAGTCTTAATATCTTTTCTCATTACTGAACATAGTTCCTCTAATAACACTCCTATAAAAGAACTGTCATAAAGGAACTACCATATAAAATGAAGCATTCCTGTGTCTGGCTACTTCACAATGCCTAACGGTTTTCTGTAGATAAGAGCAATCAGGTTCTATAGCCAACCAGCCATAAATGTAGCAGCCCCCTGAGGAGGGCTCAGGGGGTGGTTCAAGGTCAACTAACACTATGTCAGGAAGATGACTCACTTGATTGTCTATTATGTTATTCATTTATGATATTACCAAGTATATGTTAGCTGTGTGACATGCATGCCTTATGAAAGATCTGTGAGCCTCACTATGCATATCCACTGGAAAATACTTTCTCTCTCTCAGTCTTGACATGAGGCAAGGAGCCTCTGTGCCCCGCTGTCTGTCTTTAATATTTTTTACAATCACAAAGTCACTCCTGAGGACCTGTTCAAGTGTTGGGGACCCCCTGCCCTGGCAATGATGGATTTAGAAAGTTCCTTTTTGACAATGAATATTACGCCATTCCTCTTGATTGTGGCAAAATAAATTATAGGATTTTTCTGATTTTAAATTGTCAATTTTAGTCATTTCATCTCACTAATGTCTAAAATATTCATCTTCATGTATTCAATTTCATTCTTGACTAAAAATCAGGTACTATAGCTATCAAAAGAATTCGTATAAAGGGTAAACTGAGAGTTCAGATTCATGAACAGCTAAATTTTTTTTTTTTACCAAATTTTGGTAAAATTTTTTTCCCCAAAGACACAATGAACAAGGGACTAATCTCTATAAATTGATAGAAAACTTCAATCCATGATTAACAGAAAAAACTCCAAATAATCCAATTAAATAGTAAGCAAAATAAAAGAATAGTTCATAAAAAATGACATTCCAATGGCTAGCAAACACATGAAAAAATCTCATTATCACTAGTCATCAGAGAAGTGCAAATCAAAACAATGATGAGGTATTACCTTATACCAACAATGACAGCCCAATTCAAAGAACACAAAACAATAAATTTTGGAGAGGAAGAAGAGAAACTGAAACGTCATGCATTGAGCATGAACTTCTAAATATGTACAACTGTCATGGAAATGAATATGGTGTTACCTAAAACAACTCAGAATAGAAATCCCATATGACCCAGCAATACCGCTGCTGATAATGTACATAAAGAAATAACAGATGTAACAACAGACTTATGCATTCTCTTGTTCATGGCAGCACTGTTCATAGTAGCACAAAGCTAAAAACAGTCCTAGAGGCCAACTCTAGAAGAATGGGTCAAGAAGTTCTGGTACACACAAAGAATGGAATATTATGCATCATTTAAAGCATCAATTAAACTTTAGGCACCTCACATCATAGATGGACCTAGAGAACACTACGTGAAGTTAGTCAAATACAAATGGGCAAAGATAATATGAAAATACTACTATATGTCACAAACATCAAAGCAAAGACAGGAATCTGTTCTCACATTATAAAATCATTTATTCTAGCTCCCTAAAGTATGTGGTGGTGTGACTCTCTAATCCTTGAGAGTCAATTATTATTATCTTAATTTGTATATCTTTTTATTGTTGCTGTTGTTGTTGTTTTCTTTTGTTTTTTGGGGGGGGGCATCACTGCCTCTGGTGGTCGTGGGCACTACCCAGTGCTGCTCCTGAGAGCCACCACTGGATTTGAACTGCCAAGCCCGCGGGCCGCAGTCCTGTACTCAACCACTTACGCCACCGGGGCTCAGCCCAATGTGTACATCTTTAATGCCCCTTTTTCAGAGGAGCCCTACCTTCAGCTAAGGATAGTTTTTGTTTAGCAGGGGAAGGCAGAACAAATAGTTCCTGCCACAGAGCCTTGTCCCACAGTTACCCCAATTAATAAATACTCCTGAAATGGTGATCAGTGAATTTCAGTGGGATTCCATTGCCAGAGGATGGGGGTGTATGTCTGCTTTAAGAAAGACATTTCAATTCTGTTGGTGGGTAAACCTAGGAGAAGCAGCCTGCCCTTGAGGAATCATTTAATATTATTTATATATACACCTAATTCGAAAATCTACCCAGTATTATGCTGCTAAGTCATGCATTTTTGATCTAATATACTTTCAGCCCTTGGTGACTCTGGCTATTTGTTACAGATTACCTGACTTTCAGCTTGTCTTTTTGAGGCATACAGCATTCTTCATACTACCATGAGTGCTGTCTGATGTGGTAACCTAAGTAAATGAACTTCATCCTAAACACACTGGCTGCAGATTCAAGGAACTGAAATATTCCTTTGGCCTTTGAGCTGAAATACCCCAACGGAGAAGAAGCAGAGAACTGCCATCCCAAGAGTTTAGATTTGAAAGGCAGTGAACTTGGGTTCAAATAGCTTGCTTTTGAGGTTGCCTAATAATTAGCAACACAAGACTACCATACACTTACTTTTTAAACTGTGGAAGTGAACATCCAATATAGTTTAGTTTAGAAAGTGTTCCTACATATGTTTATTTTCCTTCCCTCAATAGTACTTTAAGTCTTATACCATTTGCTAGATTAATGATACTATTATTAAAATTACCAAATACCTCATGAAAGTTGGTTATTTCTCAATTAGGTAATAAATAATATTGCTACTAAAGTGGACCAGGAATATGTATAAATTTAAGATCTATGAATGGATTTTGAGGTTGCACTTAATTCTTAAGCCCCAATCTAAGAATAATTAGTTCTCAAAACAACTAGTTCTCAAAAATGTGGATACTTGCCTTCATGAACTGATGATATTGTTGCTATAACGAAGTGGTTAAGAAATCACATGGTGCTAGTTATCAGAAAGATTATCCTGTGGGGTTCTTAAAGGCTTGTTTTAAAACAAGCAGTCATCTCCGTGAGGTGTCAGCATATTCTACATGGAAGGAGAACACAAGTTCATGTGATCCAAGGATTGTAAATAATAAATATTCAAGATCAGAAGAGGAACTCATGTAAGAGGTTAAATTCTGAGCACCCCATTTGCAGAAGGCACTGGATGACAGTGATATCCAAAAATCTCTATTTGCAGAGTCATAATCAGGATTAAGGCTCGATTAAATTTCCTTGGACCATGAACTAGATATTTGACTAGTCATGTCTTAAAACAGAATATACTGGAAAGTAGACATTACTGCAGGTTAAAATTTAACATATTATGATGACAATATATGTTTGAGTGTGCTTGATATGATTGATGTATGGATGGTTATAAAAGCTGTAAAAGCCCCCAGTAAAGTGATTTATTAAAATAAAAAAAATTTAAAATATATATCATTATTTTCTCTTTTAACTACTTTGAAATCTTTTCTAGTTACTTTTATCTTCTACTTTCTCTTAGATTGAGGTTTTCTGCATTTTTTGCAGTTGCTTTTGTAGATTTTTTAATATAAAATCAAAGTTAGGTAAATCTATTGCAATAGCAAGGAGATTAATAGTGCCTAAGTATTTTGGCAGGGGATGTCGGACCTAAATAAAGAGCTAATAATAATTGTTACAAATATGAATATAGTATTGTAAAATTAATTGTGGTAATGATTGCACTCTTTAATATATTTAAAACATTGAATTGTATGGTACATGAATTATATGTCCACAGAACTTTAAAAAACAAATACCTAAAATTTATCTTATATATAAACATATGTATAAATTACACAGATTAAAGTCCAGAGCAAATCAGTTATATTCATAATATCAAATGACTTCTCTCTAGCTTCAGCAAAGTCACATCTACAAAGGAGAACGGTATATAAGGAGGCCCCTTACCTTTTTGGTGAGTGAATCATCTGAGTCTGATGGCATCCTTGTGGAGACATGGAAAATCACTTCCACGGTTGAGGTAGCGTAGTAGGGGGCTGTCTGTCCTGTGCTGCCATTGCGCTGAAGGCCACCCATAAAACCACAGTGAGTTGAGAGATCCACCTGGTATACGTTATAAAGAGGAAAAAGGATGAAGACCAAAATCAGCTGTTCTTATTCACTAAGCAAAAATGTAGATTAAAAACTACTCGATTTTTACTTTTATTCCATTCTTTCTCATTACAAATAAAGGTAATCCAGAATTGGGCAAAATTAAGATATCAAAGAAACAGAACTTTACAAATAAAAACGTTCCATGCTATTACTGACTGAAGAAAATCACTTTCAAAAAGTCACGGTGTACTTCTCCCCTTTTTTTCTCACAACCTACCATGCACACATGATTTGAGGGGTTTTCTTATTTTTCAAATGATTGGTGTGGTTCCCAAAACAATCAAAGGAGCACTCAAAGGAGAGCACTATAAAATATTGGCTTCAACAGGCAGGGTTGCTTTGCAGTCTAACAGCTAGGTCTCAATTGAAAAATGTTTGTTCTAATTTATGCTTTCCCCAAAGTCTATTAGTCACAGGTCAGTTTAAAGCTATGGCACAAATGTTCGCTGCTTAGAGTCTAGATCCATTTTTTTTTTTTTTACTTCTAGTAAAAAGTGTTCACTTTTAGCACATCTGAAAGAAAGAAACAAAAGCATCACTTCTGTGTCAAATGCCACAATATACACAAGGGAATACCACCACCACCCCCCCCCAGTGCTATGTATTTTCAAAGCGATGTATTAAATTATTTATTCATTTATTTTTTACAAAACAACCTTATCACCTTAATGCATTCGCCATTACAATGAATACATTTGTCAAATCTGATCCATTCTTGGAAACATTTTTCAATTCATCTGTTTGGTGACTGACAGCAGTTCCCTCAGCTTTTTCTTCACCTCTTCTATGTCATCAAATTGCTGTCCTTTCTTGTGTCTCTTCATTTGAGGAAGCATAGTCAGGTGAGTACGGTAGCAAGAGAGGAATACTCTTTTTTCCTCAAAAACTGGCACACTGAGATGGCTGCGTGAGCAGGTGATTGTCTTGGTGGCAAAACCAGTCCCCCATCTGCCACAAATCAGGTTGTTTTTGTTTCACCCTGTTAAATAACTCTTTCAGAACCTCTACAGAGAAAACTGATTAACAGGCTGACCTGGTGGAACAAACTCCAAATATACTATGAGTAGATATTTTCATCCCTTTGGGATGTTGATGGACATCCAGAATGAGATTTGTTGTCATCAATCAACATTTTACTTTTTTTGAAACAAGAAAACTACTTGTACACTTGAGTTTTTCCCATAGTGATATCCTCATAGGCTGTGTTCAATATCACAACAGTTTCTGAGGCATTTTTACCAAGAAAACAAAATTTCCCTGCCATACACTGTTCTCTTAAATTTGTATCACAAAGAATGAGGTTAGAATGAAACTTTTTATGAAAAAATTCACTGTGACCAAAGAGAACCTTCCCAGATGACACCACAGGGTGCACTAACTCAAAAGTGAATTGCTGGATGTTTGCCTAGTAGAAAAAAATGTGTACTATGAAAGCTTCGCCCAGTGAAACTTTTTTCCATTTGGGGTGTGGGTGGAGGTAGGGTGCACCACCTCATACATTGAATTGTTTAGCTCTTTCTTAGAATTTTTGGTAAAAGTGTACGGTTTTGAAATACATTTGATAAATAATAAGCATATTATACAACAAATAAGTAACTATCAACAATAACAACAATGATTCATTGCAATTGTAATAACTCTTAAGTCAGAAATTACTTGACCCTTTCAAAAAGTGTAAGGTATTACACTTGATGTGCTCTTGCCCAGCCTCATTTTCCACTTGTTAACCCTGAGCTCAGACAGGAGTGGTACTTGCTATTAATGCACCCAGGGAATTTCTCTCATAATTCAAGGAAGCAAGAGAAGTCACTTGGAGCAAAGAAGGTACTTGCTATTAAAGCACAAATAACTGACAGCTCAAATCAAAAATAAAAAATTAGTTGTAGACAATACTGATTTCCATTTTAATTACTCTGAATTATTTTAGATTCTGGGAATATATTTCCCTACCAATTTGTATTCCTGGAGATAATTAGGTATTTGTGTATGTAAATGCACAAATTGTGTATATGTGTATACACAAACACAATGTATAGGTCAGCATATTATTTAAAAAAACAACCAACTTTTCTCATAATAATCTACCTTAGGGAAATGGTTTGTTATCTAAACCATCGTGGCTCGCATATTTAATTTCTCTTCCAATATTTGGCTTCCCCCAACTCTATCTTCATCATTTCACACATTGAACCACTGATTTCTCCTCCAGTCTCTACATTGTGGCCAAACTCTTTTCTTCTCTGCCTACATTTTGTCTTATCTTACTATAAACTGTCTCTGGCTGGATGAGCTCATCTGATTATTCAGTTCTGGCAAAAAGCATATGAAATAATAGTAAGAACAAAATAGAGAAACAAAAGTTCAAGAATTAAAAGCTGAAAAAAGAAGATGCCAAATTCAGCGGATTTTCCAACTTCAGAATACTTTCCATGCACTTTGAAAGTGAAAACAGAAATAAAATCAATGTCTGGTTTATACACATCTTCCATTAGTGTTGGTCAATAAACACCTACTGAATTACCTCCCATCCAAGGCCAGCAACGAAATCTTCATAGGCTTGGCTCCCTTGTTCATTGGAGAGGATGGAACACTTGTCTTCTTGACCCTCGGCAATATAAAATACTGCGATTTTATGTGTTTCACGGCTGTAAAATTTAAAATTTACAAGAATTAGAGCTGTTATTTATAAGGTGCTGTTTTACTACTACCACCAACATGAGTCCCTTTCTAAAGCTATTTTTAGTTAAGCTCTTACTAGTGGTCATTAACTGTCCTAAGAAAGGTTAAAATATACATGCATTTATTCTTGACCACCCTCCTAATGAGAGAAATATAATTATCAATAGTTCTCTTCTTGAGGTGGCTGAAAGGAAGCATGGATAGGTAAATAGAAACAGGAAATTAGTAATGAAATAAAGTAGAGCAATCTGATTCCAGAGATGACACCTTAACCATAAAATTTATATAAGACTATGCTAAAGAATAACATTTGGCAAGCTATCCACTTTTAGTGAAAACTAAACGTTGGAAACACTGCAAATAAATATTAAATATTCATAGACCATAGAGATCACCCATATTTCTCTTTCTATAATTTAAGATAATAATATTGAGTAGTTCATTTGCTAAAGTAATGATTTATCAATAGAATTATTTTATTCCTCCTGGGGATGACTTATATTGTTCTCTATCATAATGATGTTACTACAGGGAAACAGAGACATTCACATAACAGCTAGACAAATAGATTTTGGGCTCACATTTAATTGCAGCCCTAATCTTAGAGCAATCGGTTCTCATGACATGGTCCTACTTGATACTCGCCCTCATGAAGACATCACTGAAGATATATGTGCTTTATAGCAAAGTGTAGTGAAGATGGTGCCCAGCTATCAGAAACAACACCATCTGGGATCCTAAAGGTATGTGTTAAAAACAGGCATCCATAAGTAAATTATGTCCGCATGGAAGAATCACACCAGCCTGCATGATCAAGGAGTGCAAATAGCAAAATCCAAATTTGGAGAAGAGTATCCTATCCAAGGTTAAATCAGAAGGCATGGATGGTAGTGGAAGTCCAACATCCATTTCCCACATGGATGAAGCATTCAGTGAATCCCGACTGATCATAGTCCGGGATGTGAATGACCTTGGTGGCAGAGAGCATTGTAAAGTTGATAATGGCAGATGTAAGTAGGCCAAAATATAACATCTTATCTTTTCATCTCCTTTTTGAATCATTTTAATGCTGCTTTAATTTTCATTCATTTTGAGGCTTTTCTACTTTAATTTATCATTGTTTTATGTTTTGTTTTTTTCTTGTTTTTGTTTGTATGGTTTTCTATATATTAAATCCAAGACAGGTAAACTTGTAGAGACATAAATTGGAGTAGTAATAACCTAGAGTAATGGCAGGGAAGGGTTGGGGGAAATGGGGAGCTAATAACAGTTACAAGAATGAAGAAAATGTTCTGAAAATTATTGCAGTGAAGTTTTTACAATTCCTTTTATTAAACTGTATGATATGCAAGTTGTATGCTAATAAAACTATTAAAATATTGGTAATTCTCTGATTAGAATTATAAGACATACCAAGGTTTAATAAGAAACAGAAACTTCTAAGATATTTTCTGCATGATCCTCTGCTCTATTCTGAGGGTACATGGTGAAAGAAAGAAATGTTCACATGTTGTCTGCATACAATTGATGTATGTATTGTTCGTGATAAGATTTGTATGAACCCCCAATAAAATGATTTTTTTAAAAAGACATGTTCACAGAAATCTTCCTTTGCCCATCCAAGTCTTTCACCTACTTTCTCTATAAAATTTTGCCAAGAAAATGTGATACATACTTTTAAGAAACTTGCCTTTTAAAATGTTTGCATGTATATCATAGCCCTTTGCCTTCTAAAACACCAACAATACAAACTCGCTACAATCTAATTGAATCTGACTCACAGCAACTCTGGAAGACTACCCCTTCAGGGTTTCAAGACTGTAAATCTTTATTAGGGCAGGAAGTTTCAAGCTTCTCCCAATGAGTGGCTGGTGGTTTTGAACTGCTGACCTTGCCACCACTGGGCCACCAGGGTTCCTTAGTCCTTTGAGCAGAGGGAAATAAATGCACTGCGAAATTTAATTTGAACTTAAGAGAGAAAATATATTCAATGTACTAATAATTAATTCCTAAAGGTTATATCCTAGAGTACCAAAATAAATGCACCAATAATGAGCAATTTGGCAGCCTGGGGGTACAGTAGATTAGGTGCTGAATTTCTCACTTTAAGGTCAGCATTTGAACCCAGCCGCCACTTTGCAGGAGAAAGATGATGCTGTCTGTACCTGTTCAGATTTACCCCATCAGAAACCCAAGATGGCCTTCTCTGTCCTCTAGGGGTGCAGTGCATTAGAATTGACTTGGTCAGCAGATCATGTTTTTTATAACTAGTATTTGGTGATAGTTTAGAGATGAAAGCATAGTTATAATTCAAATAGAGGTTTAAACAAGAATCACAGTCCTTTCATAGCTCTTTAGCTAAGAGTTCCACCGGAGTTTTTCTCTTTTTAAAATGTGAATTGTCATGTCTCAGACAGTATTATTATTTCAACTTTTGCATAACATTGTAAAAAATATCACACAAACAGCTTTTCCTCAAACATAAACAACATGACAATGTTTTATTGTCTGATATCACAACCTCATAATACACCAGGTATCCATTATGGTGGACTGTGAGATCCAGATTTCAATTTATAAACATTTAATTCAGCATGAGTAATTTTTCTACATACTAAGCAGAACGAATCAAAATCTAATCCAGAAGTTAAGTAAGTAATTGGGAGAGAAATGTCCTCTTCCTCTGTTCATTTAAAAAGTGTTTCGCAAAGTGGATAATATCAGTCCCTGGGACGCACTAGAATGTTGGGACTGCAAAAGATACCTAAAGTTTTATCCTGGATTATAGTCTAATTCTCTTTCTCTCTCTCTCTCTCTCTCTCTCTCTCTCTCTCTCTTCTCTCTTTCTCTCTCTGCTGAAAAGAGGGCAGTAGGCAAAATAAGTTTGGGAACCTATGATTTAAATAGCTTAATCATTTACCCTCATGGTTTACATGTAGTAGATATCCTACCAAGGGAAGTTAGAAAATATATTAAATGATTCCTACCCAAATTCACTCCCATTTATCAATTCTGACTGTAAAGGACTGGGTTGAACTTCCCCGTCAGGTTTCCAAGACTGTAAATCATTACAGAAGCAGACTACCACATCTTTCTCCTATGAAGCAGCTGGAATCTGAACTTTTTGTTTGTTTGTTTTCATAGGAAAGTATGACTTACTGAATTCTCTCAGACAGGCATATATTACTCCTTTAAATAATCAGTTTACATTTTAAACCCAAAGTGATCACAGATCATCACTAAAAATCAAGCATGTGGAAAAAACTCCAAACCTATTTGATGACAGCTTGTGATTTTAGGAAGTATGACATGGTCACATAAAATAACAGGAAACTTAATTTAGAGATCCAGGGTTTGTAACACCTAGTCCAAAAGCATTGATGTTGCTCTGGAAAAGACTTTTTGTCTTGAGCTTTGCACCACCAGTTTTTCATAGGAAATCGCTTGGAACTAGTCAGTTAATTCCTCAGTTAGCCCTGTACCGGAGAAAGGCCTCTTTTCTTTCAGAGGCTAGACAAAGACCTCAATGAGTTAAACAGGGGTGTAGAAGATCCCTTTCCCCAGTGAGATGGGTGGTTTAATTTACACTGCTGACTGCGGGTTGGAGCCCAAATCAAAAACTACTAGGATCATCAGGTTTCAAATGAGGAATTTTCCGGTTTGGCATTTTCTTTTGCATCTTAGTATCTCCACACCACAGCTTCGATATGACACTGCCCTTGTTCCTAAAGACTACTATCTACAAAGTCCAAACATAAAAGCTGAACTTCTGTTTTACAGCCAAGCAGTTTAATCACTTTGCCAACAAGGCTCCTCCATTACATTGCAATTCAGCAAATTACAGCTCACAGGGATCTTAGAGGACAGAGTAGAAATGCCCATTTGGAATTTTAAGACTGTAATCTTTATAGGGGCAGACAACCCGAACTTCTTCCTATAGCGTGGCTGGTGGGTTCAAACCACTGACCACTGGTTTCTTGGAGATTTACGCATGGCCTGGTATCTATCTTACCCAGCTCTGCTCTGCTGATTTCAAAAGAGACCAACTCAAAATACACCCCATACTGAATCTGCTTCATTATCCTAACAAGGGCAGCTTGTTCCCAAATGGTATAATAACCACAGGTACAGAGGTCAGGAATCAATACACACATTTTGGGGGGGCATAACTCAAAGCATAATGCTTTTTCAGAGTATTTGGAATACCAGTATTTCCTTAAAACATGTCCATAGCAGCAGAATTCTTCAGTCACTGCCCACTTTTAAGGCTTTTGATGCATTCTGTCTAACAAGGCATGAGAACAGCTTCTGGGGAAGGTCACTCAATGGGACATGTGCTGTAAGGAGAGGCTATTTGGGCAGCGAGGGATGGAGGGGCAGATGCTCTAATGGAGACCTTCTTCTCTTAGACATTGTAAGTTTGTCCTCATGTAGTAGGGAGCTTCTCGACCACATGGGAATTTATTGGTCATTCACATCCTAGAATATTACTAGCTAATTGGGGACTCTAATGATAATATAGATCCCAGTCTACAGCCTAAAAGGCTGGCTCTTTCACTAGTCCCTATAGATTTTGGTCTTCAGCTTTTCTTTTAATTGTATAGACTTCACATATTGTAAAAATAATCGCAAGTTTATTCAAAAAAATTCTGATTATACATTTTCAAGTCTAAACACTTTATGCTGCAGCTGCTTATGGGTCCTTGAGTTCTCATTAATTTATTAGCACTGAGCCTGAATGACAAGGGTGGAATAGAGGTGACCTTTAACTGTAGACATCAAATTTCACATCCTCCAAAATGTTAGCACCATGAGAGCCTGCTAGGATTTAGCTGACCTTGTTAGAACAAGGCTTTTGAAGTAATATTTAGTAACAGAATATCACTTCACACCCACAATCTATATAACCATGCCTGAAAAAAGTATGCAATTCATGAACACACATACATAAAAACCACCAACCTCTGCACACCTCTCTTAAAAAGCATTTTCCCCTATTATTAAGATTAGAAAAGAATAGCTTTGTTTCTTTGTGCTGGCACATTAAAATGTCAAAAAGAAAGAAAAACACGATTTCAATGTACACCTTACCAGGTGGCAGGTTCACGAGATAATTTATATATGCTAATGTTTTATTATATAAATAATAGTTGTATTTTACTTCACAAGAACATGATACAAGAAATAAAAATGCTCAACTAACAGTTTAAGGACAAGATATACTTTAACTTGCTAAATGAACACTAAAATATGAGAAAGCCTAATTTCATAGAGCTAAAGGGTCCTGGGTTTATTCCTCAACATAACATGGGGATATATACAGAATTTATAGTTAACATTGTTAGTCTCAACAGAGAGAAATTTTTGCAAGCAGGAACCAGATAAGGATATTTTTTATTACCATCCCTATTTAAGATTGTGAGAAAAGTTTTAGCCAGGGCTATAAGGAAAGAAAGGGAAATGAAAAGCATCCTAATTAAATTAAGGGCAAAAAATAAATAAAGTTCTATGTAGTTGGAAATTTTATAGAAAAACCCTAATGCTCAGCAAGAAAATTACTGGAAGTAATCTAAAGACTCATCAGAGTGGTAGAATAAACCATCTATGAATAAATATCAAGCAGAATCCTTTACACTAACAAAGAGAACACTGAAACACAAAAAAACAATGTTATTTACAATAATCATTCAAAAGATGAAACACAGAGGAATAAATCTAACCAGAGAAACAAAAGATATATACAAAGAAAACTACAGAGTCGTACTTCACAAAATCAAGGGAGCTTTATAAAAGGTAGTATATTCTTTGCTCATAGATACAAAGACTTAACACTGTGAAATTGTCGACATTAACTAAAGTGATCTATAGACATAATGAAATCCTTATCCAAATTCCAACATAATCAAACAATAGAAAAAATGAATAATAGGAAGAAGCACTGGATAAGAAAGTATATACAAAACAACAAAGTATGAGGACTCATATTCCTGATTTCAAAACTTACTACACTGCTTACATAATTAAAACAGTCTGGTACTGGTACAATGAAAGACACACTGACCAATGGAACAGAATTAAGAACCTAATTTTGACATGGAGTTGAAACATATTAAGTGAGGAATATGTAGTCTATCTAACAAATGGACTGGCAAGACTGGATAACCATTGATTAAAAAAAAAATGAAGCTGGACCCTTACCTCATATCATATTAAAATATGAACTGAAGATGGACCGAAGTCATAATTGTAAAACCTAGAACTATGAACATGATTAATGAAAAATAAGGGAGAGATTTAGGTACCCTAATATAAGACATAGGGAATATCAAATAAGATGTAACACATGAAAACGGAATATTGAAGATAAATTGGTGCATGTGAAAAATGGTATTGGTGAAGAATACTGAAAGTACTCTGAGGTGCACCTCTAACGCTCAAATACAACCACTGTGAGGTCGGCACAGAACTGGCAATGTTCTGTCATGTTGTCCACAGGCTTGGTATGAGTCAGAATTGACTTGAAAGCACCTAACAATTCAACTGAAAACACACAAATAGTAGAAGACAAACTAGATGACTGCAAAAATTAGACACTTACTTGCATCCAGAGATTTCACCAAAAAAAGTCAAAAGAGAACCCAGAGACTGAGAAAAATTTTTGGCAATAACATACCAGACTAGGATTAATCTCTAAACTTTCAAGAAAATTCAACACTTCAACAACAAATGAACAAACATTTCAATTTTTAAAAAATGGGCAAAGGACATGCACGAACAGAGTTGAGACCAAAGGAGACATTCATATATGAAGGAATATAGTCTTGATCATTAGTCACTACAGAGATACATATCAAAGCAACAATGAGATATCATTTCACCTCAACATTAACAGAAAAGTTTAAAGACACAAAAAGAAAATAAATGCTAGTGAGAAAGTGAATAATCTGGAACTCTAATATATGGCTGGTGGGATACACAGTGCAACCACAGTGGAAAAACTACTGTGTAAAATGTTGGAACTGGGGATACCACTTGATCTAGTCATCTCTCTACTTCATATAGGAAATAAAAGCCATGACACACACAAACACATATATACATATATATGTACACTCATGTCAATCAAAGTACTAAGCATAGTAACAAAACAATGGAAAAATCTAAATGCCTATACATGAAAGAGGATGGAGGAGACACACAATGGAATACGACATGTTGTTAAAAAAAGAATGATAGAGCTGTGAAATACCTTGTTACATAGATGAACCTGATGGACACTGTGCTAAGTTAGTCAACCACAAATGGACAAATATTGCATGAGACAACCATGAAAAAAGTTAATAAGAGATTTCCACAATAAAAGAAACATTCCTTGATGGTTACCATCAATAAGAATCCACCACCTGTCTGTCAGTTTGTTCTAATGTGGTGGCTAGTCTGTTGCTGTGATGCAGAAAGCTGGTATTTCAAGTGTCAGCAGGACATCCAAATTGAACAAGTTCTATTGGCATTTTCAGACTAAAAACAAACATCAAAGAAGGAATTGGCTGCCCACTTTGGAGGAAGAAGCCACTAAAAGCTTTATGTATAACATGGAAACATTGTCAGATCTTGAAGGTGTAATGAATGGAAACAGAACATTGTCAGAGAAAGTATATGAGGATAGGTCCCAATTGTTGGAAGGCACCCAAAATATGACCATGCCTCTTTAAAGTAGAACTGATCATGATGATGTGAATGGAATAAATAAAGCCTATGGGTGTAAAGTCTTTGTGATCTTCATTTGTTGATGGGCACAATTCAAAACGAGAGGAAACAACTATAAAAATCTACTAATAATTGGAATATGGAATGCACTAAGTATAAACTTAGGAAATTTATAAGTCTTCAAAAATGAAATGTATAAAGATCAATATTTAATCAGTGAGCTGAAATGGTCATTGGTATTAGTCATTTTGATTCAGAAAATCATAGGTTTACTATACTGGGAATGAAAAAAAAAGAGTAATGGCGTCATATTTGTCATGCAGAAGGGCATTTCAAGATATATATATTTAATTAGAATGTTGTCTATGATAGGATAATATCTATGCACCTTCAAGGAAATCCAATTAATAAAATGATTATTTGAATTGATGCACCATCATGAAAGCTAATGACAAGGAAATAGAAGAATTCTACCAACTTCTTCAGTTGAAACTTTATCAAATATGTAAGCAAGATATGTTGATAATTATTGGATATTGGAATGGAAAAGTTAGAACCAAAGAGAAAGGAACAGTACTTAGAAAATGTAGACTTGATGATGTAAACAAAGCAGCAGATTGAAAGATAGAATTTTGCAAGATCAATTGCTTAATTGTAGAAAATACCCTTTCAACAACACAAAAGGCTAGTATACACATAGAATTCTCCAGATGGTATAAAAAGAAATCAAACTGACTTCATCTGTGGGATGAGACAATGATGAAGTTCAAGATAGGCAGCTAAAACCAGGGCAGGGGCTGGCTTTTGAGCCTATCCCACCTAAATCTCAAGAACACCAAAAAAAAAAAAAATTGAGGCAGTGAACACTAATGAAATACGACAAGGTGGGACATGGGCCAATATCATGAATATCATCCATGAAGAAACCAAAATGTTATTTAAAAGGCAGGAGAAATTAAATATCAAAGTAGATGTCAAAGAGACTTTGAAATTGGATAGTAATTGTAAAAAAGAAAACCAAGTAACTAAGCAAAATGGAAGACATTATATAAAGGTAAAGAGCTGACCAGAAAATATCAAAGGTCATCTCACAAAAGCAAACTAAAATAATAATGAAATGTTCAAAGGCTTAGAGTCAGAAAACCAAAAAAGAAGAACCATGCTCAGTATATCTTAAACTGAAAGAAATCAAGAAAAATTTCAAGCTTTGAGTTGCAATATTGAAAGATTTTTTTTGTTTTTTTTGGGGGGGGCATCACTGCCCTCTGGTGGTGGGAGTAGGAGGCCCAGCCTTTGTTCCTGTGAAACCGCTGCTGGAATTGAACCTCCATCCCAGTGGGCCATCGTCCCATGCAAAACCACTATGCCACTGGCGCTCAGCCCAATATTGAAAGATTTTATGGAAAGTTTTTGAATGATTCAGGAAACATCACAAGAAGATAGAAAGAATACCAAGTCACTGTACTCAACAGAACTCGTTGACATTCTACCATTACAGGAAGTTGCATATGAGCAAGAACCAGTAGTACTTATGGAAGTTCAAGCTACAATGAAAAGTATTAGCAAAACTCAAGGCTCCAGGAGTTAATGGAATATCAATTGAAATGTTTCTTTTTAAAAAAATCCTATTATTGGGGTCTCATACAACTTATCACAATCCATCCATTCTTCCATTATGCCAAGAACATTTGTCCATTTGTTGCCTCATCATTCTCAAAACATTTGCTATCTACCTCAGCCCTTGATATCAGCTCATTTTCCCCCCTCCCAGTCTCTTCACTCCTCCCTCATCAAACATTGATAACTTATTAATTATTATTATTTTGCCGTATCTTACACTGTCTGATATATCCTTTCATCCACTTTACTGTTGTTAAATGCTTCCCCCCACCCTACTACCACGATTCCAATTCTACCTTACAAATCTGTCTATACCAGAGGATGTACACTGGTACAGATAGGAACTGGAAACATGGGGAGTCCAGAACCGATGATCCCATTCAGAACCAGTGGCTATACCAGAGGATGTACACTGGTACAGATAGGAACTGGAAACATGGGGAGTCCAAAACCGATGATTCCATTCAGAACCAGTGGTGGGGTAGAAAGGCAATATTGGGAGGGTGGAGGGAAGGTGGGGTAGAAAGGGGGAAGCAATTACAAGGAGCTACATATAACTTCCTCCCTGGGGGATGGCCAACAGAAATGTTTCAACATATTAATGAAACACTGAAAGCACTAAGAATTTTGGAAGACAGCTACTTGGCTAAGTGACTGGAAGAGACCCAAATTTGTAGCCAACTCAAAGAAAGGCAGCCCAGTAGAATGCACAAATTATAGAACAATATCATGAGTATAGCATGCATGTACAATATTGTTCAAGGTCATTTAAAATGGTTAGAGCAGAACATTGACAGCAAGCTACCAAAGTTTCAGATCAGACTCAGAAGAGAATGTGGAACAAGGGATATGGTTGTTGATGTCAGATGGTTCCTGGCCGAAAGCAGAGAATACCAAGAGATGATTATTTGACCTTTATTGATATGTCAATATTTGACTGTGTGAATCATAATAAACTATAGATAAGCTTGAGAAGAATGGGAATCTAGAACATATCATTGTGCTCATGCACAACTTGTATATGAATCATGTAGGGGTTGTGCCTGATTTATAATCAGGAAAGGAGTACAAGAGGGTTGTATCATGTCACCATACTTATTCAATGTATGCTGAACAAATTATCAGAGAACATGGATTATATGAAAAAGAATGTGATATCAGGATCAGAGGACTGCTTATTAACCCGAGATAAGGATATGACACAACCCTGACTGCTGAATATGAAGAGGGTTACATAAATGTTAATAAAATACCATGTAGAGAGTTAAACAATCAATTTGAGGAATATTATCTGAGTTTTTAAGCTTGAGAGCTAATGCAATAGTAGAACAATAAGCTGGGGGTGGGGTGGTATCAGGTTTTATATTAAAAACAAAAAAATCCCCTAAAATCCCATTTTTTAACCCTATTAAACATTTTTTACAACACACTTCATGTACTAAGTGCTACATTTAGTCCAGAGTTTGGTGGTTTTGGAAGCAAGCATTTCCCCCAAATCAAAAACTTCATGGTTGTAAATTCATCTTTAGAATTGCATCTGAGATAGGACGGAAAAGGGAATATCAGAATACTTAGTCTACTGTGGAAAATGACTTATTAAAATTTTTTTTTGAAATTACAGGGAAAAGTGGAAACACAGGCCCTCACTATCACAAAGTATGCACTCAAGTTTCCTACATTTGAGGAAATCTCTGGGGTCAGCACATCCGGAGGGCAATGGAAAAGCCCCACCCTGGGAAAATCACCTTCGTGATCATGGTATCTCCCCTGCCAGGTAAGTATGGAGAATGAGGCTTATTAATAAAGACTTATTAACCACAATACACTGTTTTTAACCTTTCCAACACCATAAAACAATGACTACAGAATGCCTAAGTATTGGTGTACCAGCAGGGGCTTTGCAACAGATTCACTTGGCTGATTCAAATCAAGTAATAAAGGTCCATAAGATTATGTTACCTAAGTGAGTCTCTGCTTCCTGATATGAAAAATTGATTGCTACTGAGATGAAATTAAAATTCACATCAAGTGTCTAGCATTGCGGAAATTACTTAATAAAAGGCAAAGATAGGTGGGAATACTGGCCTCCTCTTATAACGAACCATAAAAGAATGAAAGTTCATTCTTTAAGGGTAAAAATATCAAAGGTATGGCACATGCTAATGTCATTTGTATTTAGAATATAGAAAACAAGACAGACATAAAGTAAATACGCTTTCACATACCACTGACGTGAATCCAAATTTTTTAGCTCTCTTAGTAATTTAGAATTTTTCTTCAACAGATGAAAATTCTTCCTACAAACAAAGCATAGAAGAAAAGTAGTGTGATCACAAACTGATCTTATCCCTTTCTAATCAATTAGTGAGCAAATCTACTTAAAAGTACGTTATCAACCATCTACCTATCCACCCTTCATATCATTCATTACTTATTATAGAATAAACTTTGGTCTCTTCAACACAATTTAAAGCAAAAAATATCCACCATTTCTCATTACAGTGACACCGGAGGGCTCTGTTGTCAGTGAATGTGTAATTACATGCACGTGACCCTTAGTGTCAGTTCTGCTATGACCCTCTTTTCCTCAAACTCCAATTCAGCTCAAGCTCATCCTCTTTCACAAAGTCTTTTTTGTTGCCTCATCACTTCCTTAAATTCACTCGTAATTCTTCAACTCATTTGCCACCTTTTTAGAGTTGTATCAAGTACACCTACTTCATCAGACCTAAGGTGAGAATGTGGTTTATCAATCTCCATAGTCCATTAGCCCCTTATAGCAAGCAATAATGGACAAAGCAGAATTAAAAAAGAATAGAAAATGCTTGATACCCTTTAATGTATACAATGTAACTTTCTATACCCAAAGCCATCAAGTCAATTTCAACTCATAAAAACCCACAAAAGGACACAGTAGGGTTCTCATGCTATACATATTTATAAAAACAGACTCTTTCCTGGAGTGGCTGATGGATTCCAACCTTTTGGTTAGCGGTCCAATGCTTAACTATACCACCAGGTCTCCTTCAAAATGGACACCTGTACAACAGAATACAATTAGTTCCACCCCTACTTTTAATGTAGAAGTAGAAAATAAGCTGTAAATGATGAAATAGACTGAAAGAAATATACAACAACCTCCAGAGCTGCAACTGATTAATAATAATCTTGCTTTGAGAGATCATTAATGTCCTTGAAGTGGCTTTTGTGGGTGTGAAAAAAATGATGAGAATTTTCATTGGTCCCTCTTAAAACAATGTTGAAATTAGGTTTATTCAATTTATCAAGTCATGTTCAGGTCCTGATTTTAGAACAATTAACATTCTGTTACATGAAAAGAAAGTCATGCTAAAACAACAAGATAGTTGAAGGACTATAGTAAATCGTTACCTTCTGTCCCAAGAATTCATTCCCAAATCATTAAGCAATAACCTGCAGAAATAGAATGGTTCCTGGGGTTCAACTGTCATGGGCTGTTGCTGACCAGTAACTTTCATAGCAGAGTCAGAGTTAGACTTCTGGACATACTCATCTTCTTGTGTATCCTGGCGCAAAATGACCTCTATGATTTCCTTCTCTTGGTCACGGTTCATTCCACGTGGGGGTGAGGAAGGCTCATTGAGATTTAGCTGTGATGGTAGAAGGCACTCAGGACTTGTATGGCCAATATTTTCAAGTAGTTTGTCAAGGATGTCCTCTCCTTCTTCAATTTGAGAAAAGTCTTCCTGAGGTCTCAGTGTCTGAGGATACAAACTTGAAAAGAGAAACGAAGGATTTGTTCCATTGGGAGCCGAGCAGCTGCCCAAAGGTCCGTATAAAATTTTTCCATCCCAAGAGTATTTCCCTGATATGTCCCTCATAATAACTCTGACATCAGAGAGGGCCTCCAAGGGTGAGCCACTTGCTGGTCTCTCTGTAGGTATTTGAAGGTATGATATGAGGGTACTGTCGTTAAACACAAACAGCTGCAGGTTTGGGCTTTTGAACACCTCAGAAGAGAGCTCAGAAGAGTCCACATGGGTGTTGTCGTGGTTCTCACTGATGAGGCTGTGCAGCATGGCAGGACCCCCACTGAGGGGGTAGTGCCCAAGGTGGTTCACTAGATGGGCCATCACCATCCGTGCAGTCAGAGGAATCAATTCTAAACTTCTTCTCTTCTTTTCTGTATATATCAACAAAGAAAAATGAAACCAGAGTGATAAAAGAACATTAAAACTGGGTGCCACTAGATTGCAATTAGTATTTTAAAACACTTCTCAGTCTAAAATTTTTTAAAACCACCAAAGTACTTTAATTGCAATAATAAAACTTGAAACTCATAAGAGTTACAGAAGATGGGGGGAGACACTAGGGAGAAGCGGAACATGGTAATAACAACTTCTCTCACAAGATTACTACACAGGACAGCATAGGGGTACTGGAGGGGAAGAAAATGCCAGGACACTTTGAAATCAGCAGGGGTAGATGAGCATCAAAAAACAGGTATTTATACAAGAAAACTCTGGCATAAAAGCCATCTTATATAAGTATATTTTTCAAAAGTTAAACACACTTTTAATTCATGCATACATCTCACATGAGTATATAATCTATCAGAAATACAAATGTCCCAAAGATAAAAAATGGCTGGCTAAGAAACTGTGATTTACAATGTAAAACACTTGATAATGATGACATGGTGGAACAGGTTACATATAACTCCAACAAGAAGGTTCAATTTTAAACAAGTGGTCATGTAGCTGAGAAAAAACAAAGCCCACACAGAGGAAGCACACCAGCCAGTGTGATCATGAGGAGTCCAGGAGATCACTACCAGAACAAAAAAAATCAAGAGGTGAATGAGGGAGGGAGTGAGGAGTGGAGGCCCAAACACAATCTATAAGCAATTGGACATCCCCTTATTGAAGGGTAGTGGGGAGAAGACAGGCCAGTCAAGGTGTAGGGTATACATCTTTCCTCTGGTTCTTTAAGGCTTCCTTTCCACCTATTATTATGACCCTAATTCTACTTTACAAATTTGACTAGACTAGAAGAGCAGGAAACACAGGGAGTATAGAACAGATAAACTCCTCGGGAACAATATTATGAGTAGCCAGACCAGGAGGGGAAGGGGAAGGTTGGGAGAAAAATGGGAAACTGAACATAATGACCTAGCCCTTAACAGGGGAAAGGACAAGAAACAAGGAGGTGGAGGGAACCACTGGACAATGAAAGACATGAAAAAATAACAATTTGTAAATTATCAAGGGTTCATGAGGGTTGGAGAGGAAAAATGAGGAGCTGATACCAAGGGCTCGAGTAGAAAGAAAATGCTTTCAAAATGATTATGGCAATATATGTACAAATGTGCTTGAGACAATGGATGCATGTGTGGACTGTGATAAGAGTTGTATGAGCCCCCAAAAAAATTATTAAAGGGAAAAAAAGAAGGTCCAATTTGATATAATACAAAGCAAAAGCAAATAGAAAATTAACTGCTTCTGCTTTTGTTCAGTTTTCTTTCAATGTAAGGAAATACTGATCTGAATTGTATCTGAAAGTGTTGAGTTTAACAGTGGGAAATTATCAGGAATTGTATCAATCAAATTACAAATCATGACACACCAAATAGAAATCTAAAATATCTTTGTTATCAAAATATTTATGAGTTAATGATAATTAATTTTTCCCTTGTAAATATACTACCTATAGTTTTGTGAAAAATAAGGGAAAAAAATCTAAACTCTAGCAAAAGAAAAAAAAACACAAGCTCATGATGTCCAAATTATTTTCCACATTAATTTAATTTTCCTTAGTTTAGAGATGAAATAACAAAACAATGATTTTAGGTTTTTCTTTCACTTTCATTCTTGTTTTTTAAGCCATAAAGTCTTAGGGATTAGAAATCTGAACACTTGCATGCTTCTACAGACTCCTTGCTAGGTTGGACTTGTGACCACATCAGCTATAAGCAGTTGTCTCTCTCTTTATAACTCTACTTAAGAGTTGTAATGATATTAAATAGTAGATAATGACCTGTGAAGGAATCATTGCAAAGAAAACATAAAAATATAAAATTGCTTCATCAGAATTGTTACATATCTAGAAGTTAGGTAAGATTAAATGGCTACTTTGCCATTCAGTGAAGAAAAAAGATTTACCATTTTAAATTTTTCCCTATACTCTGAACAGGGTATACCCATACTACACTCAGCAAGACTATCTGTAATCTTCTTGTTTTTTTACTGAGTTAAAATGTTAGTGAGTTTTTAGAAGCTGCATAATTATTTAAACGATTACTTTGAGTATCATAGAACTGTTAGAACAGGTTTGTTTAAGTTTTTCTGAACAATAAATATTCAAGTCAAATAGGAATCTATATCAAAAGAAAAGCTGAAGGGGAACAAAAAAGTGGTATTAAAATCAAAGAGTGTATTTTTAGATTTTTCCTTTTGCAATAACCTAGCAATCTGCTATTTTAGAGTGGCAGGTCATTGTGAATGCTATAGTCATTTGAGGGACACTTACGTGAGAGGAGAAAAAAGCAATGATTTTTTAAAAAAGTAAAATTTCCTTTTTAAACCAAGGAACTACAAGATTCCTATAAGGAAAGAATAAAATAAGCAGATTCGGATTATTTTTATTATTTATAAAAATTTATGCTGATTTTATAATTTTGGAAAAGCTAAAGTAATATTGCAATGTAAACAACCAGGAGGATTATAGAATAAAGATTAAATGATTAGGAAATAGAGGGAAACTAAGAGCACCTGTGCATACATCTTTCACCACAAACAAAAATCAAGATTAGAGTCTTTAGTCTACTGAATAGCATAAGGTAGGAGTCTCGGTGGCATAGTGGTTACAATTTGGGCTGTGATTCCCAAGGTCAGCAGTTTGAAACTGCCAGCTTATCCTTGGGATGAAGACAGGGTTTTCAACTCCCAAAAGAATTATAGCAGTAGACACTCATAGGGGCAGTTTTATCCTATCATGTAAGGTTGCTGTGAATCAACCTTGAATCAACTGGCAGTGAGTTTGGTTTTATAGCATGATGTCTGAGTAAATCTACTCTCGAGCATAATCTCAGAGTAAATAACATTATTTTAGAAAATTAGTCATGAGATTTAAATTCTACAGAAATTATTTCTGACATCACCCTAGCCTTAAATTTCTCATCAATAAAAGGGAGCCCAAAATCAAGAATGTCTGATTCCACACCCATATTCCCTGCCTGATTGCTGTCTCACTATTATTGTCTTTCATCATGTCCTTATATAGCCTCTTAATTTCAGCATTAACAACCTTATCCAGATTCTGCAGTCCTATAAGCACACCTCTGGACTCTGTCCCCTCACCTGTCTACTCCCTGCTCTTTCCTTCTCTCACCACATGCCTCACAAGGAAGGTTTGTTCAGTGTTCTCGGTGGTCCTGTCATAGGTTACTTGCTCATATTATCTGACTGCAGACCAATCACTCTGCTGAAAGTGCTTTGGCAAAACCACTGCCATATGGTTCATGGGGAATAACACAGCTTCTGTTTTCTTCCCAAGCCTCGCAGAGTGTTTTGAAGCACTTGGCACAACCAACCTCTCTCTGTTCTGTATGTACTTTCTTCTTCCAGCTTCCTAGAAAGCACTTCTACTTCTGGGTTCTGTTTCATTTCTCTGATGCTTGTCTGATGACAGTTTTTCATTTCCTTTTCTTTAAGGATGTTTTTACCTCTAAGGATCCATTCCTGGGTACAGGCTTTTAACTCGCAAAAATTTAAAATGATTTCATAACCTTATGTCCTCATATCTTTTGGCTTTTTATTTTGACAAAGCTTAAGAGTCACAGAAGTGGTAGGAGTAATATAACAACTAGTTACTGCCTTAATGATGATTTCAAGCAAAAAAAGATAGACCTGAAAGTAGTTTATTATTTTATACAGTTAATACTTAAATAAGAATGAAAGAGATACACAAAACTCTATTATGTTATGAGTTTTAAAAATTTAACCAAAATTTTAAATGACAACTGATAGAAAAATAATAATATTGTTATTTAAGACATTTCCATGTTGCTTCTCAATTGGTAATCTCAATTGTAGTATTATCCGAGCATCATCAGCCATGTGATTTATCCTTAACTATCTTTTTATTGTAGCAAAAGGATCCCATTCTTTTTGAAGTAGGCCAACTAGACAATAGTGATTGCATTTGATATAACAGAAATAATATTTGATATATTATTTATATGTGATATAAAATAAATTTGATATAATACTATATTATATTATATTTGACCTTTCCACTTTTGTTAAACTTATAGAAATTTTTCTGACAACAGTTTTAGCTCTGTGAACACTTTCACAAATTGCATAATTCACTCATACTATCTTGTGGGAGTTTGGGGGGGCAACACAAAGCTTTAACAAATGACAGCATGTCACCCTTTGGTTATTTGGTATGTCATCTCTTTGTGCTATATGTTTGTTTACTGAAGGAACAAAGATATGGGAATAAAACGTAGTATTTCAGCAGAAGTATAAGCAGTTTTGTTAAATGAATAAATATACATTTCAAGTATAGTTTCATCTAATTTTTATATATATGCACAGAGTGAACATTATTGTGGATGCTTAGAATGTGCTGTTGCACAGATGAATGCATTCTAATAATGTGACACTGTACGATACTCACCTTCTTGAAACAATCACTGAAGACAAATGTGTGCATAAGCAAAAGTGATGAAGAAAAGTTGATGGAGCCTGGTTATTAAAAAGATATAACACAACTGTGGCATAGTGGTTGTGTGCAGGACTGCGGCCCACAGGGTAGGCAGTTCAAATCCAGCAGCAGCTCTCCAGAAGCAGGGTTTCCTACTCCCCACCAGGGGGCAGTGATGTCAACAACAACAACAACAACAAAAAGATATAATACCTGGGATCTTAAATACCTGGGAGTTAAACATGTGGTCATGTAGCAAGGAAGCATCAAAGCCCACATGGAAAAAGCATACCAGACTGTGTGATCATAAGGTCTTTGTTGTTGTTGTTTTGGAGGGGGCATCACTGCCCTCTGGTGGTCATGGGAGCTACCCAGCCTTGCTCCTGGAGAGCTGCTGCTGGATTTGAACCGCCAAACCTGTGGGCAGCAGTCCCGCACTCAACAACTACACCACTGGGCTGAGCCCGATCATGAGGTCTTAATGGAAGTAGATATCAGAAGTTCAAAAACAAGCAATCGAACTGAAATGAAAGAATGTGGAAAAAGTGGAGACCAAAAACCTACCTGTAAGATAACTGGACTCCAAGAAAGGCAATTTGGAAGGGATGACAGATCGAGGGAGCTGAATAGCATTGATGAAACACATAACACTTCATTAACCTTGTTAGACCTGCATATGTTCAGATGTGTAATTAAGAGTGCTTGATGCATTAACGCCAAAATAGATAACTCTTCAGAAACAGTAATGGAAATAAGGGTTCCCTGAGGGTATGGGAAGGACGGCATGGTGGGCAGGAGGAGAGGAAGGGGAGGCTGATGATCACCAAACTCCATTCAAGGAGAACAACTAACAGAATTGCAGGTGAACCAATATAGTGGATGGTGTTAGACATAGCTAATAATAATAATAATAATAATAATAATAATAATAATATATCATAATAAGTGTTCCTGGGGGGTCATGTGAGGGAGGAAAGGGAGGGATAAAGGGGAGCTAATATCAGAGTTCAAGAAGTAAGAAAATGTATCGAAACTGATGGTGGTAGCACTTGTACAATTATGATTGAACTAATTGAGAAATGGATTGTTACACTATCTTTAAGAGCTCCTATTTAAAGTGAAAAATAGAAAGAATACAAATTTGTGATTTCTACTGTGAGAACCTGGATTACAAGTGCCATGTTAACAAGTGTTTTTTCACCAAACATAAAATGAGGTATCAGTTCTGCTGAACCACTGCCAACCAGTTAAGCTCTCCCCCCGGTCTACATGTAGTGGTAATACAAATTCTGTGTACCCTTTCAGTAGTTCCCCCCAATGCTAATGTCTCACATAACTACTGTACAATATTGCAATCAATAAGTTATAGTCCAGGGATATTAGTCAGAGTTCAGTAATTTTACATCCATTCATTTCACTAGTTTTACATGTATTCAAGGTCCACACATAGCCTCTTATCGTGGTGGGCAGTCCTGAAAAATATCTGTCATAACCCAAAATGGATGTTCTACTCTGAGCATACTAATACTTAAATTGTAGCATGTAAATTCCAATCTCTCTTATCACAATGTTTCTCAAGACTTGAACATTCTACTGACATTTTTCAAAGTCTATGCATTCTTTTAACCGTGGCATAAATCCTTCTCCATGGAAAGCACTCCTAACACTACAAGTCTGTAAATTAGCCCTCTGTACCAGTCCTGTTTCTCTCATGAGATGCAAAATTTCCTGGAGAGAGAAAATGTATCCTTTTTTCCATTTGAAATGAAATTGTATGTCACTGAAGACTCATGTCCATTTCAATTTTACTTTCTTTTTTTATAAAAAGTCTTTCAGGCCAATAGTTAGGACTAAGGGGTATGGAATATGGAAGGGTTTCTTTTTATAAAGTTGTGAGTCTTCATTCTCATTTTTTGTTTAGTTTAAAATATTTTTTGAAATTTTGGTTTGAAAGAAGCATGTTGTATATGGCTACACAGCTCAAGAAAATGTCTTTTTAGCATGTCCCAGAGGTCTGAGAAAGATCAATAAGGCAAAAGTCATTCGAATTTCTAAGCTGAGAAAAGGTGCCAGAGGAGGAAAATCAGATAGAAAAGAAAAACTACAAATTTTATTTTTCCTGCCTCAGAATAATTTGTGATCAAAAGAATACTCACCAGCTTCAACAGTAAGCAGGCTACCTAATTCTGCTGATGAATGATATTGAACTGGCTCAGAATTCCTAACATTTGCCAATGGTAGAAATGGGTCATAATCTGTGGATGATAAGTCAGCCAGGGTCAATATGTAGTGACTCTGTTGGGTGTATGTGCTCGAGCCACAAACACAGCATTGCAGGATCTGTGAAAAACAGAAGAGAGTATACAACTCCTGACAAAGTACTGAGGAGGTAGGATTCCCGCTTATTTATATTTAATAATGTTGATTCTTTTCCATTCTAAAGTATCTTTATGTTACTGAAAAAATTATTTTACTTTTTTCACACACATACCAACAAACGCATCTTCAATGCAAAAAAAAAAAAAGGAAAAAAGAGAGCTTATTTCATCATTCTGTGTGGCTCATGGTTCAATACATGAAAGTTATTTTCCAGTGTACCAAAAGCAACATATATAGAAGGAACTACATTGAGAGGTGAATTGTAGCTGGGATAGACAAACACCATCTAAGACAGAGGGCAGAATGAAAGTAATACGCAGAGACCACCTTGTCTGCTTCTAAACCATTTCTGAACTCAAATCAGTGTAAATATTGATGTCATTAATCCTAAGGGCTAATTGAGTAGAACTTTAAAGTATAATTTTACATAAAGTAAACTCAATACAAAATTTTTAAGCCTTCTTTTGTATTGTGTCAGTAAAGGTCAATGAACCCAGAATCCATGGCCACTGAGTCAGCTCCAAAGCACGGGGGCTCCATGTTACAAGAGTAAACTGCTCAATAGCTTATTATGATTTTAAAATTGTAATTAATCGAAGCTCGATCTACTCTTGTTCGTGATTTTGTGACATATATAAATCATGTAAACACTTGGGCTGAGTCCCGGTGGCGTAGTGGTTGTGTGCAGGACTGCAGCTCACTGGGACAGAGGTTCAATTCCAGCAGTGGGGCTGGACCTTCTACTCCCACCACCGGAGAGCAGTGATGCCCACACACACACACAAAAACCATGTAAACACAAATCACTATGAGTATATCAAAATGTATCAAGGACATCATATTTGTGCTAAATTTGACATCTCTGATAAAAAATAGAGTAAAGTACACAAAACTGATTTTTATGAAAGTCAAGGTAATACTTTGGCATGCAAGAAATATAGAGGCTTCAAAAATTTGTGGGAAAATGACGTTCTTTAATTTTATTTTTTCTTGAACTTTTTAAAGTACCTTTATATATTCAGTTATTTATATAGAACAAATTCACTCAGGCAATTCTTGACTTATTCAGATGATAAAAGATGTAGTGGTACGGTACCCTTTGCATATGCCTAAAGAGTGACATGAATTGTAACCTGTATTGGGCAGTGACCTGAGCATGTCATCTCTCTAGAAAAATGGAAATACAGAAAAGTCCACTTATGTTAGCTCTCTTAGTAACATAAAAATTAAGCATCTGGTGTCTAGATGATTGATTTTTATTAATCAAAATACCAACTACAGTGAAATACCACCACCACACCCCTTTGGGGCATTAACCAACACTTAGGAAAAAAAATATGGAGTAGCTGCAACTCTTAGATATTATTAGTGACAGTGTAAAAATTACTTCAGCCACTTTGAAAAATTATTTGGCATTCTCTACTAAAGCTGAATATATGTATTGCTAAAAATAATTTTATTCCTAGGAACATAGAAAGAGAACAGACTAAAGAGAAATTGAAAATCTTATGTATAGAGCTTTGTGTTGGAGCTATTGTATATATATAAGCTATGCTTACACAAATCACCTGGAATACCTGAAATATATAAATAAAATAATAGTTGCAAATAATTATATGTAAATCCAAGAGAGCAAGCAAAATAACATTCTATGAAAATCAAGGCAATATTTTACAAACAATAGGGAAATATCCTTTTATTATATCAAAAAGCATGTACTAGAATGCTCACTGAAGTCTGTTTTTATGGCATAGAACTCTAAGTTACCCAAATGCCCAAGAGTAGTGGAATAAATTGTTTATTCTTACTGTGAAATGCTATATAAAAGAAGTAAAGAATTGCTATAAAATAACAGAAACATTATGAAATAAAATAACAAAACATGAAGTTATTATTTCTTGACCTATCACCTATCTAGGTTTGCCTATTTCTGATGGTGTTGACATCTCTCTAACCTTTCCCTCAAATAATTTTGGGCTCTTTGATTTATATCATGCCAAAATGGTTTTTGTATCCATGAGGAACACAACTTATACTCTTGGGTATATTTGTTTCTTTTCCCTTCCATTTGGAGGAACAAAAAGGCTTAAAAGGGCAAGAGGGTGGATGAGGTAAAATTTCCCAACAAAATTCTTATTGGACAGCCCTTGCTACCCTCAGAGAATGAGTAGGTGCACAACAGAGAAAGAAGGAAATTCTTTAGTTCTTTGGTGCAATTTCTGGCCTTTTCCCTCACTGATGTAGTTCTTAATTTTGGAAAGTTTCTTCTTAACTAGTCCTAAATGATTGTTCTGCGTCCTTTGATGACATCTACCAAGGTTACTTCTTTGGAAATTCCTCAAGTCACCATTACCTTCTGAATGGCCTTTCAGTTTTGAATTTAATAGATCCTGTAGATCCCCTTGGAAGTCACTAGTTTGATGAGAGTTAAAAAAAATACACTTAGCTGAGACCTGGTGGTGCAGTGGTTGTGTGCCGGACTCGGCCCACAGGTTTGACAGTTCAAATCCAGCAGCAGCTCTCCAGGAGCAAGGCTGGACTTCCTACTCCCACCAGGGCAGTGATGCGGGGGAAAAATTCATTTATATATTCTTAGTCTCTTAATGAGACTAAGATATAAGTGAACTGTTGAGAAAGCTTGTCCATAGCCATCCCTAATCACAGACACATGTTAAAACATGCTTTGTTTGGAAAAATCTGCAACTATTCACAACATGATGACTGATATGATTCCATTTACACAAAGTTAAAAACAAATGTATGCTGTGGCTGGTTCCTATAGTGGTACCCAGGGATGGCTCCATGGGTACAGTAGTACCCGTGGATGGTTTCTATAGTGGTACGCAGGGATGGATGGACAGGAGGAATGGTGACTAGGAGGAGGCACAAGGGGGGTTTCTTCGAATGCTTGCAATGTTCCACCTTTGAATTTGAGAGAAAATTCATCAAGGTCTTAAACTAATCAATAAATCACATTAACCACAAGAAAACATTTCTATTGGTAAAGCAATTTTTAAGAGAAATGCAAAACCAAAGTCACCGTTGAAGTGTCAATTCCAACTACAAACAATCCTTTATGACAGGGTGGGATGACCTTTGTGGGTTTCTGAAACTCTAAGTCTGTATACAAATAGAAAGCCTTGTCTTTCTTCTATGTAACAGCTCGTGGTTTTGAACTGCTGGCCTTGCAGTTAGCAGCCCATTTTGTAACCACTACACCACCAGGCCTCCCGGTTTCTAAGAGAAGTTTTATAAAATGTATAAAGAAATAATTTAGAAGAGATGAATGGAAATGTTTGTGGTTATATGTAGTCAACCGAATCAAAGTCTAATATAGGTTTATAACCCACAGGGTGAGAGAAATATCTAGCTAAACTTGACATAATTCTGAAAGTGTTTTTGATGTTTGACCATCTAAAATATATATCTACTAGTAGCACTTCACACATGGCTAAGCACTTTTGCAATTTAAAATTTTAATACATTCAAAAATAAAACAACAAACTAATCAGTGAGTAATTTGGTTTTTTAAATTATGGTTTTGTGACTGAAAAAATAGGCAATGGAATTATCAATGCATAATAGTAATTCTTACATGGACCCAAAAATTCAAGATAGTTTGATTAGTTATATGGAAAAACAAATAGTCAAGGTTTTCACAAGAGACATTGTCTTTGCTCTCGGTCTTCTGTATTTCATATTCCATGACCACCATGACTCCAAAATACTCACACCTATCTCACTGTCATCAGGTTGATGTGACTCATAGCTCCTGTGAGTTTCCAAGACTAATTTTTTATGGGAGTAGAAAACCCTACTGTCTTCCCCAGAGCCGCTAATGGTTTCAAATGGCTGACCTTACAGTCAGGAGCCCAATTTGTAACTACAACAACATGGTCTTCACGCTGGGCCTTCTGTATCGAGTCAGGACAAAGACCATGACTAGGAATTGGGACTGGTGTTGTTATGGGGTATGTAATTAGAATACTTCTGTATCATAAAAATGATGAACTATTTACTTTGGGTGTGCTATCTTTCTTTAATATCTTTCTTAACATTTTATCAGGTAAAGCAGTCCCTCAGGTTTTCAGACTTTTTGTCAGGTTAATGTCCTGGATGAGCTTTTTCTTAAATTAAGTAGATATATATCATGTTCTATGAAAACTGGGGGATTATGAACAATACTTCCTTTATACACATGTGAAAACATCGATCTTTAACAGGTAATCACTGTATCTCTCTTTCTATACACACACACACACACACACAATCTTCTGAAATATTTAACCTACCAAGATTCTTTTCAGAGAACATCTCAATAAATATACAAGATTATGACATATGATAATCTTTTGAAATTCAGGTCTAGATCACCCTTGAGGAGAGATGGGCACTTACCCTGTAGATATAATCCAACAAGGGAGCTCTGGTCGAGTGCTGTTCATCCAGGAGTGCCGTTGACACTGGATGAAGAAGGGCTGGCATTGGCAGTGCCATGCACCAGTCCAAGAGGCAAAGGAGTAGAGAAACAATAAACTGGAATAAAAAGATACATTACTGTGTAGTGCAGTCATCAATTTTACTATAGCTCATATTTCTATTATTCTGACATTAAAAAAATAGCTAATAAGTTACCTACCTTCTTATCTGTTTCCAATGAGGAATATTCTGCACTTGGTAAAAGAAAAGCAATTGTGGCCACAAGAATCTGTATAAAAAAATAAATCCCTAGTCAAACAATTCATAGTAATAGTTTTAGAGTTCCAAAGATGGCCTTGCAACTAAACCCTGTTTAGTGCCAATGCATGCGAAGGTGATCAAAGCAAAGAGTTATTAAAGTTCAGGGTACACTCTTGAGGGATAATACAAAGATCAATGTATTATATTAAAATTAGGAGAATTAGGGACAACATACCCTACTGTTGGAAGACCTAGAGGAAGGAACTAACACTGTGTGCATTCATTCAATTTCCACCCTCAACCTTCTCACCTTTCACAATGAAAATACTACCATTTCTTTTTATTATGTTACTCCATGTCTCCACCTTCTATCTTGGTAGAATAGCACTTTTTCATAAAAGCATCCTTTTTTAGATGATAGATTATTTGGTTGCCCTAAAGCTCAACTTCATATTCTGTAGCAGCCCTATGCCCTAAATCCCATTTCACTCTAAGCCACTCAAAGTCATGTGTCCTTGAGATAACAAAGTGATTTTACCAGTGAAATTTGTCTAGCATTGAGAGATGGAAAAATAAAATCAATATTGCTTCTTCTCTCTCCCTGAAAAACCACCTGGGACAAATCAAATTTACTCAAAAAGTTACTGCTGCATGTGTAAACAATAGGGCAAGGTTTAAAAAACTGCAGCTAAAAAAGCTTCCAGGGATGGATGTGGCTTGCCACTTGACATTTATGCAGCCAGGTGAGGACAAAGTCTTTTTAAATGTAACCAGGCCCCAGAGCCTTAACTGCTGAGATGATCCTTCTTGCTCCTTCCATACCTTCCTTCTACCATTCACTGCTCCCTGCCCCCCAGCTCCAGTAAGGTTATTATATCAGTCATGCCATTAGAGGCGGCAATTCCAAATTATAGAGAATGTGGTATAGGCTTTAGCTGGGGGGAAACGCCTGTTCTTAAGACAACCTACCCTAACCCTGGAAAGACACAGTAAGTAGCTGCCCTTTCCTTTTTGGAACCAATCAAACTGCTGTTAATGAATGAAGCTCTGTTTACAAAAGGATTCTTTGTTGTGGTTGTGCCTGTGTTTCAAATTCTCCAAGCATATGGCTCTGCCCTGGAACACTGGGGACTTCTTTCTGTAGTGTCTAACATCATAGCAGAAAAGAACCCATTCGATTTAATTTTAAAATAAATTATTCTAATCAGAATTTTATAGTATGATTTGTAACAGTCACTAGCGTGTCTATAATCAATTTTCAAATATAGTAAAAAGGAAATGTTTGTTTTACTATTATAGAGAAAAAACTTACAAGGTACTTACTTCTGCAATTTTCCTAGGCAGAAATGTTTCAAACAACTGAAGTTTTTCCCAGTAGGAAACGAGCAATTGAAGAACATCACAAGCTACTTGAGCCACGGTTTTGTTAGGAAACTATAAAGGATATGAAACCCAAAACCAAATATCATAACTAAATAAGTTATTCTTTAAGACAAAAAAAATAGCATTTTATGCTTGCTTTGTAGTAAACTGATAAATAATTATGTCCTGTAAACAGAGTTTATACATGATCATTCTCTACTTGCTTTTTGTTGCTAATCCACATAACAATCTAAAAATAAATAGCTGTTATCTAATCACTTTAAAATTAAAATTATGCAAATCCATAGTGGGAGTATCTGCATGCAAGGGACTCTTCTAGTCTCACTCTGACCACCCAGACTGTGGGAGGTACGATCCCTGCAGATCTTGTTCCACTGCTCAAACATTCTTATTTATACCCCAAAGGGTAGTTCTTCTATGAGACCATTTCCTCTATGAGGATAATGTATCCACAAAGGAATTCTCTATCAGCCAGGTCTCCATTTTAATTCTCTTCCCTATTATATTTCCATAATAGTATTAAGGACTCTAGTTGGTTTGTCATACTATGATGGCACGCTTGTTATTCTTGTGATGCTGGAAGCTTTGTTACTGGTATTTCATACATCAAAAGGAACAAACAAACAAAAAAGACTTCCCACTTCAAAGGAATCAGTCATTGAAAACCTAACGAATACCAGTGTAACAATGTCAGACATAGTGCCGTCACCTGAGGCTCTCATATTGATGAACATAATTACTAAGACCTTCATTTCTGGTGGGGTATGATTCAAAATGAGAAGAAACTGCTGAAAAGCATCCACTGATATTCAAGATCTGCAATGTCTGAAGCATGAATCTAGGAGAACTGGAAGTCACCAAAAATGAAGTAGAGATATAAAAATAGATACCTTAGTCATTAGTGAGTTGAAACTGACTGCTATCAGCCATTTTAAATCAGAAAATCTTATTGTTTACTATGTCAATAATGCCAAATTCAAGAGCTATGACATCACTTTCATCATCAAACATTTGTTTCAATATTTACCTTCAAATAAAACACTGTCTGGGTTAGAATAATTACTATATACTTAAAAGGAAATCCAGTAAGTACAACTATGCAACAACCTACCAATCCTAATAATAAAAAATTGACAAATCCTACACCAAAATCTTCAATATGAATTGATCACACAGGATATCAAGATGCGGTGATCATTATTAGCACTTGCAATATATAAAATTAAAACAAAGAGGAATAGTAGTTGGAAGCTTTTTTGACAGAAATGAAGCTGAAGATCACAATAGAGGGGACTGAACTATGGAATGATTTGATATATGTATTACTCCCTATTAATAAACAATCACAAGATCACTAACTTCTTCAACAATATCAACAGTGACTATACACATGAACTTGCTAGTGAAATAGACAGAATCAAACTGAGTATATCTGTGGGAGGAGACAATGGAGAAGACAAATTCGGCAAGAAAGGGCCTGACTGTGGGAAAAACCATTAGTTGCTCATTTTTAAGTTAGGTTGAAATTGAAAAAAAATTAAAATAAGTCTGTAAGAACAAGACCTGGATTATATACCATCTGAACTTGAAGAACATTCCAAGAACAAATTTGATGTACTAAACACTAATGACAGAAGACCTAATGACATATAGGATAACATCAAGAACATGAAGGAAACATATTATTATTAGAAAATGATGGAATAAAAGAAAATGTATCAGAAGAACATAAAGGAGTTATATATGGAAGAAATAAAATTGATGGACAGAAAATTTCGAAGGGCAGTTTTGGAAGACAAAGTAAAGTATCACAGTGAACCGTGCAAAGACTTGGAGTTAGAAAGCTAAATAGAAGGACATGCTCAGCACGTCTCAAGCAGAAAGAAAAGAAGCCAAAAGAATCAAATCTTGAATTGTGATACTGAATGACTCTATGGACAAAATATTAATATCAGAAAGCACCAAAAAAACAAAGGAACAGGGCTAAGCCCTGGTGGCGTAAGTGGTTGAGTGCGGGACTTGGAAGTTCAAATCCAGCAGCGGCTCTCAGGAGCAGCGCTGGGTAGCTCCCACGACCACCAGAGGGTAGTGATGTCCAAAACAAAAACAAAGGAACATACAAAATCATTGTACCAAGAATTGGTCAACATTCATCCATTTCAAAAGTTACCATATGATCTCCCATCAATGGTACTGAACAAAGAAATCCAAGCTGCACTGAAGGCCTAAGTGCAGGCAAGTCTCCACTAATTGATGCACTGATCAAAATGTTTCAATAAGCTGATGAAGGACTGGAAGCACTCACTTGACAATGCCAAGAAATTTGGTAGATAGTTACTTGACCAAATGACTAGAAGAGATCCATATTTGTGCCCATTCCAAAGAAAAGTGACCCAACACGGTGTGGAGGTTATGAAACAGTATCACTTAATGTCATTTGCAAGTAGAATTTTGTTTTGAAAAACAATTGTAGTACATTGACTGAACATTGAAGGGAGCTGACAGGAATTGATAACAGAGTCAGAAGAAGACAAGAGGGAGATCACTGATAACAGATGCATTTTGGCAGAAAGCAGAGAATACCACAAAGACATTTACTTGTGATTTATTGACTACGCAAAGGCATTCAACTGGGTGAATCATAACAAACAGGTACAGCTGAATCTACCAATGAAAAGAATATAAATACCAGAACACATCATTGTGTTCAGATAGAATCTGTATATGGTTCAAGAGGCAATTGTCTTTGTTGAACAAGGGAATTCTGAGTGGTTTAAAATCAGAAAATGTGTGCATCACAGTTGTATCCTTTCATGATATTTATTCAATTTGTATGCTAAGCAAATACTCCAAGAAGCTGGGCCATATAAAGAAAAATACACCTCAGGATTAGAGGAAGGGTTTTTAACAACTTGTACATGCAACATCCTTGCTTGCAGAGAGGGAAGAAGATTTAAAGCATTTGTTGATGAATATCAATCACTGCAATCTTCAGTATGGATTACAACTCAAGTAAAAAAGACTAGCATTCTCACAACTGGACAAATATACATGGGAAGAGACTGAAGTAGACAAAGGCTTAGCTGTGCATGGATCCACAATTCATACTCATGGAAACATCAGTCAAGAAATCAGATGACACACTGCTTTGGGCAAATTTACGGAAAAAAAATATTTTAAGTGTTAAAGAGCAAGGATGTCACTTGGAGGATGAAGGTATGACTGGCATTTTCAATACCCTTAAGTGCACATGAAAAGTAGGTGATGAATAATGTAGCCAAAAAAGAACTGATATATTTGAATTATGGTGTTGGCCAAGAATATTGAAAGTACCGGGGCTGCCATACAAACCAACAAATCAGTGTAAGATGATATACGCCAGAATGCTCCTTAGAAACAAGGATGGACAGACTTCATCTCTTGTATTTTGAACATGTTCTCAGGATAGACTAGTTCCTGGAAAAGGACACCATGTTTGATAAAGTAGGTCAATGAAAGGGAAGAACACTTGTCAACAAGGTGGACTGACGTTGTGATTGCAACAGTGCCCTCCAACAGAACAAGTGTGAGGGTGCACAGGACGGAATCGTGTTTTGTTCTGATGTACACAGGTGTGCTATGATATGAGTCTAAACCACCTCAAATGCACCCAACACGGTGCTTGGCAGAGATAAGGCTTTCTCTTCCTCTAGAATTAGAAGAGCAGCATGTTACTTGTCACTACTTCTTCTAAGCAAAAACCAGCAAAGAGCTGACAGTCTATCTATCAATCCACGTAAAAGCCCAGGTGTATTTATAAGATCTGATTTTCCTGCTTGGCCTTGGGGGAGTGATTTGATTTCTCTGGACCTATTTCACTTGACATAAAAATAGGAATTGTAGCATCCACCTTCCCGACTTCTAATGAAATCTGACAAAAGTACTCAGAGAGTTTATCATTAATATAGTTCCATATTAAGTGCTCCCAAAATAAAAGCTCTTTTTATTGACAGTGGAAGAAAGAAAGTCCTAAAAATGCTCTAGATTTAGTTCCCAGATGGTGAGCATTAAAGAACTCTGACTGGAAATTGCTAAGGTCTTCTTTTGGTCCTGTTGCAAAGGCCAGGGCATGAAAGCATCCTTTCTTGTGATTCTACAAGACAGGTAATAAGTTTCTTCCTTGCCCTGGAGTCACCTAGTTACCAGAGATACCCAGAGGAGCCAGAGTACCAGGCACCAAGGATTGATCTAGAATGGCCAGGTTCTTGATAAGGAAGCTAACTTCTATGGTCTCTACTGAGAACCTCATAGTACATTCCACATGACATTTAGAGAAAAAGAAATTTGAATGACAACTTCTCTATAATATAGGATAAAACTAGATAGCACTAATGGAAACTAAAATGATTTTTATATCTAGGATGTACCTTAATGTTAACTAAGCAACACAAATTAGCAATACCTTCAGAGTTACGCCTATCACATTGATGGCTTCTTTCACCTGGGGATGTCTTGTACAATGTGCAAGTTCTTCACAAATCCAGACCCCAAGAGAGCAAATGGCAATGCATCTTTTTAGAAAGAGGAAAACTATCATTAAAATTAGGATATTTAATGAGAAAATATTTTGAATGTTTTCATACAAAATAGCAGACTTTACACCTCCATTCACAAAAATGTCTTGAGAAAAAGGAGAGGTACCCTTATCAGGTCAGCTTTTCAGGACAAGTAGAAATCTTAACATTAGTTAGCATTTAACATATTTAAACCTATCCTTTAAAAGTTTTTAAGAAATATTTATCACTTATGTTCATTGAAACATTCGATTACATTTTATTTTCTAAGGCATTTTGAGGAAGAATTAAAAATATGAATCTCAGAAAATACGGATGCTTTTGAGTTTGGAACTGTTTTTCCTTACTCATTGTACTCACTCTCTCACTCACTCACTCACTACCACCCAGTCAATTCTAAATCAGAGCAACCATATAGGGCAGAGAAGAACTGCCCCCATGGGTTCAGAAAGTCCAATCTTTCTCTGTGGAATAGCTGGTGGTTTTGAACTGCCGACCTTGTGGATTGCAGCCCAAATAATTTGATGCAACTAAAACTGTTGTTTATGTGGAATGACATTCCCATAAACTTGTTGCAAATCAATGATTTGAGAAGATATTAACTTGAATTTAAATTATTTATATCCATGGCACAAAAAGTATCCCATTTAAAAAAAGAAATCCTAATGAGACTAAGGAAAGAGGACTTGAGAAAACCTGTCTGCAGGCATCCCTTGATTGCAGAGGTGTGTTTAAACATGTTTTGTTTGGAATAAATCCAAGCATGTAAAAATTGGCGTTCTAAAAGCAGCACTTTCAGACTTTCCATATATGTTTCCACCATTTGTGTTCTTTGTAAACAAAGGTTATTTTGCTTTGTGTGCCTATAGGTGCGCACATCATTAAACAAAGATGGAAATTAGAAAATGTTAGAATGAAATGATAAAAATATTACAGATCAAAATCTGTAGAATCTGAAAATAAACATATACAGGTATCCTTACTTTTTAGAAAGTTCATTTTTTACCATTTCACTTTTGCAAAAGATCTACATTAATCTAGTATCATCAAGTGGATTTTGACTTGATCCTATGAGGGATCAAAGCCATGTTGTTTAAATTTTTTACAAAACAACCTTATCCCCTTTAAAGTACTCTCCATTCTCTATTACACTTAATACATTTGTCAAATCTGCGATTCCATTCTTGGAACCACTCTTTAAACTCGTCTGTTTGGATGACTGACAGCACCTCCCTTGTTTTTTCCTTTACCTCTTCTACCTCATCAAACTGCTGTCCTTTCATGTCTCTCTTCATTCACAGAAACAAAAAGAAGTCACATAGTGAGGTCAGGTGAGTATGGAGCATGAGGCAAGAGAGGCATGCTGTTTTTGCCCAAAACTAGCACACTGAGATGGCTGTGTGAGCAGGTGAATTGTCCTGATAGCAAAACCAACACCGCATCTGCAACCCCCAACTGCCACAAATCAGGCCTTTTTTGTCACATACTGTTATGCAATTTTTTCAGAACCTATAAACCAGTGATTCTCAATGTTCCTACTGTTGTGACCCTTTAATATAGTTCCTCATGTTGTGGTGACCCCCATCCATAAAATTATTTTTGTTGCTACTTCATGACTATTTGCTATTGTTATGGATCATAATGTATATATCTGATATGCATGATTTATTAGGTGACCCCTGTGAAAGGGTAGGTTGACTCCCAAAGGGGCTGCGACCCACAAGCTTTCTAAAGAGGATGCTTTATTAACATTCTGTCCTGGTGCAATAAACTTCAAATGCACTACGAATTGGCATTTTCATAGATCGGCAAGCGTCCAGGAGAAGGTTTTTCATCAACTGATATTCCATCATTTTTGAAACCAGAAAACCACTTGTACACTTGAGTTTAGCGCTGTTCTTATAAGCTGACACCACAAGTGTTTCTGTGACATTTTTCTCAAGCAGGAAACAACCTTTCGAGCATCACACTACTCAATCAGCCATCACAAAAACCGAGATTTGAGTGGAACTGCTTTACTGTGACCAGAAAATTTACGGTGACAGAAAGAACCCTCCCAGGTGATGCCACTAGGTTCACTAACTCAAAATAAGTTGCTTGATGTTTGCCTAGTGGGAAAGATGCATACTATGAAAGTTCTGCCCAGAGGAATGTTTTTCTTTTTTGGGGGGTGGGTGGGGTGGGGGTGGGGGGCTCCTCATATAGGATTTCTGAGACATTTCACTTTCCATAGGAGCTGGTGGGTTTCAACTGATGAACTTGTGGTTATTCTAACCTTGCTTAGTTGCGCACTGACCAAAAGAAATGTAAAAAAAAGAATTACTTTTATAAAACTTGGTGAGGCTGAGCCCCGGTGGCATAGTGGTTGTGCGCGGGACTGCGGCCCACTGGGTTGGAGGTTCAAATCCAGCAGCAAGGCTGGGCCTCTTACTCCCACCACCAAAGGGCAGTGATGCCACAAAAAAACCAAAAAAAAAAAAAAAAAACCCAAACAAAAACTTGGTGAAAAGTGAAAATGATATTCAATATTTGTTTTGCTACAAACTATTAGAGAGGCAGCATGCACTCCAAGTAGAAATAATGATGTCATGCTCCTTCCTTTCTTCCGACTTACGCTCAGCAGTGCAGCATGAAGGTATCACAGTGCTGAGCTCTATCTGTGAACACTATATGTTGGTGTGGTTTTAAGTTTTATGTATAATTCGATGGTATATTTTGGAGGTCTGGGGATTTTCAAAATTAAAGGTGATGGTTTCTTTGTTTTACAAAAGTTTTATTTTAGGAAAAGTTTCATATGAATGCTCTACTTTTGGATCTAAGGGAAACCTGCAGTTGTAAAGAAGAAAAGTTTTGAGTTATTAATATACTAGTCATACATTATATTAAGAAAAAAGCAACACAACAGGCTAAACATAAATATAGCAAAAGAAAATAATAAGCAGAAAGCAGGAAATACTGAGAAGCTAAATAAAGGTAAATATATTCTTTGAAATAAACGAAACTGACACCTCTTTGGCAAAACTAATAATAAGAATCAGGGAGCACACAGAAATTAACAAATAACTATAAATACACAAGATAAGAAGAGAATAATATAGAAAGCACATGGGACAGGAGATTTAAAATTTTGAATAAAACTAGAAAAATTTTATTTTATGATAACTATCAAAAAAGCGAAACTATAACTGCTAGGCCCATATTCTTTTATCATCAAGGTTTACTATGTAAGAAGGGGGCTTAAAAATATTCATGGAAAATGAAATTGAAAATCCAGGAAATCATCCCATTAACATTTTGAAGCCCCTTATATTAAAAAAAAATAACTCTACTTCACAGAATGAATGCAACCATACACATTTATGAGGCCATATAATGTAACCCAATCTCACACGAACAGGATTAAAAAAAAAAAAAGCAAACTCCCTGCCATCAAGTCAATTTTGACTCATAGAGAAATAACAGAAAATGGTGAAACTGCCCCTTTGGGTTTTGAGATGAGAGACTTGTGGAAGAAGTCAGCCTCGACTTCCTGCCAGAGAGCAACTGGGGAGCCTAGACGGCAGACCTCCTGGCCATCAGCCCAACGCCCAACCTGCAGTGCGACCAGGGCTCCCTGGGAGAGGCTGGGGAAACTCTCCCAACAGAATACTAGTCAAATGGGTTCTAGCACTACATAAATCAATGAAGGCTCAACCCAAAATGCAAGGTTAGCTTACTATTAGAACGTGGATTATGAATTTTAGTGTATGTGCCGCCGAAGCAAGCACCATGGATTATGAATTTACAGCTTCTGGTAATGTCAAACTAGGTAATTTCAACTGAACTATTCACGAAATTAAACAAACACCAAACAAAACCCTACATCTTTAAGGTCACTAATGCATTATCATGGCAGTGAAGAAAGTTGGACTATCTTGAGACGAGTCCATAGAGAGGGCAGAGCATTCCCAGGAGGCAGGTGGGTTTGGGCTTCTGTTGGCCTTGTAGGATTGCGATAGAGGAGCAGAGACTGGTATTCCTTTCACTGGTATTCCCAACCTTTTCATCCTGTAGGGAGGTCCACAAAACTCATACCTTGCTTACAGACTGCCAGCAGCCTCAGGTGCCTTCCAGAATACACAAAAATGTTTCTGCATATTGCCAAAGGTCACTGGAGGAGCCCAATCACCTCTAGTTGAGAACTACTATCCTATAGGTAAACATTTCTCTTGGATTTTTGACCATTTTGTTTCTTGTTTTAGAAAATATCAGGGAACACAGCCACATATACATATTACCTCCCTTTGTTTTACACACAGAGATGATAACAACACTGTATACAGTCTTTTTTTACCTTATCCTTTCCATTTAATAATATTGCCATTTTTAATAATCAAGTACTGAAATTTTTCTGATGTAATTTCTATTACGTTTGTTTAGTACATATCAGAGTAAAAGGGAAGTGTAAGTATTTTTTAATTGTTTACACATAAATGTGCATCTTAAAAGTATAAGATAATTTACCTTCTGTTCAACATTTACCTTGCACATTCATTTGTCTCCTCCATCGCATTCTTCAGTAAAATATTTATGAGGTAGTGCTGAAAACACAAATTGAGAAAGATAAAAACTTAGTTTTAACAGTTGGTTCTCCCTTCATCCTGAGAATGGTGCAGGGAGGCCAGGAGCTCTTGACTGACCATGAAACTCCCAAGGCTCTCTGGGGAAGCTCACAGTGAGTGGTAGGGGAGGAGACAGTCTGATGGGAGGGCTAAGTCACAGCTTCTCAGGACAACTGAGCATAATTTCAGAGCAGAATACTCGGGGTGTGCAATGAACACCTCGCAAAGCAAATGAGCTTTCTAGGTAGAAAATTCTCAGTTCCTTTAGACTTTAATTGTAAATATCATATTATGTATTAAGATCATATATTTTTGATAGATAGATAATTCTGGGACTTGAAAGCTTTTCTTGTTTGCCTCAAATTTATTTAAGTAGAACAAAATGTTTACACGTTTATTTAGCAAGATATAATTTGTAATTTCATATAGTTTTTAAAATTCATTTTATTGGAAGTTCGTACAACTCTTATCATGATCAATACATTCGTCTATTGTATGTGGACCACATTTGTACATTTGTTATCATCATTCTCAAAATATCCTCCTTCTACTTAGGCCCTTGCTATTAGCTCCTCGTATTTTCTATCCCTCCCCATGAACCTTTATTAATTTACAAACTATCATTACTTTGTCATATAATACACTGTCTGATGTGTCCCTTCATCCACTTCCCTGTCGTCTGTACCCCAGGGAGGAGGTTATGAGTAGATCCCTGCAATTGGTTCCCCCTTTCTATTCCACCTTCCATCCACCCTCCTGGTATCACCACTCTCACCACTGGTCCTGAAGGGATCATCTGTCCTGAAGCACCCATGTTTCCAGCTCTCATCTGTACCACTGTACATTCCCTGGTCTAGCCAGATTTGTAAGGTATAATTGGGATCATGATAGTGGGGCAGAGGAAACATTTAAGAATTAAAGGAAAGTTGTATATTTCATTGTTGCTACACTCTACCTTGACTGGCTTGTCTCCTCCCTGCAACCCTTCTATAAGGAGATATCACTTCACCTACTGATGGACTTTGGATCCCAAATCTGTACTTCTCCTCATTTATAATGATATTATTTTTAGTTTTTTGATGGCAGATATCTGATCCCTTTGACACCTCGTGGTCATACATGCTGGTGTGCTTCTTCCATGTGGGCTTTGTTGCTTCTCAGCTAGATGGCTGCTTGTTTACTTTCAAGCCTTTAAGACCCCAGATGTGATATCTTTTGATAGCCGGGCACCATCAGCTTACATCACCACATTTGCTTATGCACACAATTATCGTCATTGATCATATCAGGAAGGTGGAGACGCAATGTTATGATTTTTAATTCTCTGATGACTGATAAATGATCCCTTTGACACCTCATTGTCATACAGGCTGGTGTGCTTCTTCCATGTGGGCTTTGTTGCTTCTGAGTTAGATGACTGCTTTAAGACCCCAGACGTTATATCTTTTGATAACCAGCACCATAATTTCATATTACTAATGGCATATAATCAAGTCAACAATAGATTGATCATGTGAATCATTTTAAAGTTCACAGATTTTTCTAAATTAACATAATTAAGTAAATCAAACTAATGATGAGGATTAATCCTTATATAATTATAATCCATAGAAAAGGTAAAAAGGTCTTATAAAAACATTTGAAGAAAATAATTATCGGTTGTAACTATAACAGATTATGAATTTAATAAGTTTCTACCTCCTAAAATCAACTACTGAAAATTTTAGGTAGATACCAAAACTTCAGGGAAAAGGAGATCAAGGCATGATAAAGAAAATGATAATCCATGCAATTATAATTTAAAAATGCTAAACTTGAGATTCAGCATAGTGGATTATTACCTTGATATCTTCGGTTCCTCTGACAACCTCATTAACTTCTGGCACTGACTGCAGTAGTGGGATCTCTTGGTAGGTGTTTGGAAAGCATACAAGTGAACCGAGAATGGTGAGGGCTTCCAAATGAGGAGCCTATACAAGTAAATCAGAAATTTAAAAACTTTAGACAAGGGGAAAATGTGTATGGTTATTTATCCCTAGGTGAGTATTTAAGGGAGGCTTGCCGAAATGAGTGGAAGATCTCAAAACAGCTGGATATAAACAAGCATTCAACAGCTCTCCAGGAGCAAGGCTGAGCCTCCCACTTCCACCAGGGCAGTGATGCCACAAAAAAAAAAAAAAAAAAAAACTAAACAAAACAAAAACAAAAACAAAAAACAAAAAACACACACACACAAATAAACAAGCATTGTGAAAACTGGGCTTTAGATTCACTTAGTCACAAGGCAAATGACCCAGTAATGATTTTTTTTAATATATTTTTTTAACCTTGAGACTGTTGATTGTTAGCTCAATGCCATTACAAAAATTATTTAACTTGTATCCACTTCACTATCAATAGCATGCATCAAGATTAATACACACACAAATATGCACAGTCATTGTGACCCTGTAGGACAGAGGAGAGCTGCCTTGTGGGTTTCAAAACTAACTCTTTACAGGAGCAGAAAGGGTAGAAAGCCTCTCATTTCTCCCTCGGGGAGGCTGGTGGTTTTTAACTGTTCACCTTTTGGGTTGCTATGAGCCAGCATCCACTCAACGGCAGTGAGCTGCATTTTGGTTTTATGTATATGTATAAAACCATAAAAAAGAGAAAATAATAATTAAATTTATGTATCATCCCCAAAACTATTAAGCCCATTACTGGGTCTAGGTACATTTTCAAAGGAGGCATTTCACCAGATTTCAGTTTAACTCAGCCAACAGTTACACATAGCTGTGATTAATCAACAATGGAGGCAGGCACTTAGATGAACAACTATGCCCTCCATTACCTACCCACATCTATCTATCCATCTACCTATCTACTATTAGCCAATAACTATAATGATGAGAGCTAACACTACCGAGTTCTCACTCTTTGACAGATACTATTATATTTGTACATGCATTTCCACATTGAGTCTTCTCAACAGCCTGTGAGATATATACTGTCGTCTCCATTTTATAGGTGATAAATGTAAAGACTCAGAAAAGTTCAGTAATGTTTAAAGGTTATATATTCCATATGTGATAGGTGGTTTCTATATTTTTACTTAGGCCATGTAACTCTAGGCAGATCTAGATTTTTAAGCCCTTGAGATATGAAATATGTACAGACAGATAGGTTAGTAAGTGGGTTGGGGAATCAAAGCAAATAAATAGATAAATACAATTCAATGAAATGTGTTAGGAGAATGAACAAATTATAAAACAATATCATTGTATCACATGCAAGTAAAACTTTGCTGCAAATCATTCAATAATGGTTGCAGCAATACACTGATAGGGAGCTACAAGAAGTTCCTGCAAGACTCAGAAGAAGACGTGGAACAAAGGATGTCATTGCTGATGTCAGATGGGTCATGGCTGAAAGCAAAAAAAAATACCAGAAAAATACTTACTTGTGTTTTATTGACTACATCAAGTAATTCAAACTGTGTAATCATTACAAATTAAGGATAATATTGAGCACAATGGGAATTCCACAACATCTTATTGTGCTCACTGAAAACTTTTACGTAGATGAAGAGGCATTATGCAAACAGAACAAGTAATATTGCCTGGTTTAAAAGGAGGAAAGGTGTACATCAGGGTTTTATCCTCTCACTATACTTGTTCAATCTGTTTGTTAAGCAAATAATCAGATAATCATTATTACATGAAGAAAACTGTGACATCAGGATTGGACGATGGATTATCAACAACCTGCAATATGCAGATGACACAACCTTACTTACTGAAACTGAGGAAGACTTAAAGCACTGGCTAAAGAAGATCAACACTTGCAGCTTTCGGTATGGATTACAACTCAATGTAAAGAATTCTCAAATCTCACAACTGGATCAACAGGTAATGTCATGATAAATAGAGAAAAGGCTAAAAGTTGTCAAGGATTTTGTCTTGCTTGGATCCATAATCAATGCTCATGGAAGCGGGAGTCAAGAGATCAAAAGATGTGCTTCACTGGGTGAATCTGCTTCATAAGACCTCTTTAGAGTATTGAAAAGCAATATTATGTGTCACTATGGTTGGACCTGACTCAGTGGCCCCTAACAACAACAATAACACAACTACAATAACAAGAAGACAAAGTATGAGAGATCACGAAAGTCCAGTATATCCATATATTCCCAGCTGGGTCCTTATAAATATACAGGCAAATGAAAGGTATAGAAATGGCTACTCTAGTAGAACAAAAACAAAGCAGCAACTAGTTTTCTTTGGAATAGTCAAACAGGCTGCTGATAAAATCTGTGTACAGTGAGTAGGCGTTTGCCAGGCAGATGGGAAGGCGTGAATGAATAAGGGAAAAGGGAGAAATATGGGTAGGCAGGAAGGAACCCACAAGTTTTATGACACATTCCCTCATCTCTGAGTGATACAGTCATAACGTGAGCCCTGTTGGGAGTGTGGTATGAATGAATGTACACTACCAGAGGAAACACAAATAGGTAGTTAGACTATAGTCTAAGGAAGAGTGAAACATCTCAGCATGAATGCCCGAAGCAATCAGGGATGGAATCATTAGGTAATGTATGCCTGACATCATTTTTTAATTCAGGGATTTGAAATTGCAATCACAAAACTGTTAAGATTTGCCAAAACTGGGTAGTGTGTACATGGAATTTTGTGACATGCCCTCCATAAAGCACATCCAAGTGGTCATTTTTTATCTCGTAATCAATCAATTTTGTAGCCCCAAGCAAGGAAGTGGGTTGTTTATGTGCACCTAGGAAATGTTCATCATTTGGTCTCTGAAACATTTGTCTTAATTCCCGAGGAGACTTCACAGTATCCTGGTTAGAACTTGTGATTTCCATAATATCTAAATATCAGGTTTATAAGCCCAGTTCTCTTTCCTCTATGCTTAGTATGCACAATACTCAAGGATTTATAGACTCATGTATTTAAATACCTCCTACTTGTTATTGTGAAAATCTGATAATGATTGTAGCTTGTAATGTGTAAAATATGAATTTATGAAAGTTGGAAGTCATAAAAATAAAATAGAAGGCATAAAGATCAATATTCTAAGCACCCAAGAGCTGAAATGGACTGGAATTGGTCATCTAGAATAAAATTTAAAAAAACATATGATTTACTAGGCTTAGAAAAACACCACCATCAAGATGAATATCATGGCATTCACTGTCAAAAAGGACATTGAAAAATCAGTCATGAAGCACAATGCTGTTGTGATTGGATAGTACCTATACACTTTCAAGGGAATCCAATCAATATAGCTATTCTAATTTAGGCACCAACCACAGAAGCTACTGATGAAGAAGCCTACCAACATGTTCCATCTGAAAATAATCAAATATGCACTCAAGATGTATTGGTAATTATAGGTGACTGAAATGCAAAGATTGGAAACAAAGAGAAAGAATAGTAGCTAGAAAATATTATCTAGGTTGGGCCCCGGTGGTGTAGTGGTTGAGTGCAGGACTGTGGCCCACTGGCTTGGTGGTTCAAATCCAGCAGCAGCTCCCCAGGAGCAAGGTTGGGCTTCCCACTCTCACCAGAGGGATGGATGCCCCAAAAACAAAAAAACAAAAACAAAACAGAAAATATTATCTTGATGATAGATATGAAGCTGGCGATTGCATCATAAAATTTTATAACACCAATGATTACCAACAACAGAAAAGACAATTGCAAATGTGAACTAAATAGTTCAATAATATCAGAAGAGTTGTATAATCATCACCCCAATCAATTTGAGAACCTTTTCTTCTTCGTTTGTATCATTATTAGTGTAAACATTTTTAAAGTTATGGCAAAAATATATATAACAGAACATTCTCCAATTCAGTAACTTCTGTATATCTACTTAAGTGTCTTTGACTATACTCTTCATGTTGCACAAGCATTAATTGATATTCCTTTCCAAATTATCCCATCACCATTAACATATCCAACCTTCTTACCAAGATCTATTAAAAAATGTTAGGGGGAGTAATATAGCTTATGGCTTTGTTAATAAATAAGGGTAAGCTTTAATAAAAAGAACCACATTAATTAATTCACTACATTGTAGGTCCTTACTCTCCTTGAGTCAGATAAATACACTAAATGTTAAAATTTTCAAATAAGTTTCTAGCAGTCATGGTAGAGTCATATCTAGAACCTACAGAAGCATCAAAAATGGAATAACTGATACTGCTTGGTAAGAAGTATAAGAAAAGACAGAGGCCAGAATTTCTTCATTAGGAAGGTGATGAAGAAGCAGAGATATGAAAGATGATCTGGGTTCACAGATTTATAGGAGCAGCTGCAGCTACCTCTTATCACAGAACAGTTTTTAAACAGCCACTAGAGGAGTAGGGAAGTGGTAAAAGCTCAAAATTTATGCCCCTAGTATGGCATGTAAACATTAAGTAAATGTACAACAAGTGGGACGTGGGCAAATACAAAGAGACAGCACAAAACAGGATAGAGAAATAATGATCTATACCTTGGATTTGCTTTAAATTATTTAGGTAAAAAAATAAATGGGACAGATGAGACAAGAGGAGTAAAATGTTGATGGTAGAATGTAGGTGTCAGATATAATATTCTATCACTTTTATGCTTAAAGATTATGTTAACATAAAAATATAGAGAAATGATGGAACATAGTAGCAAGGGCATGTCCTGTGATAGGAATTAAGGAAGAATTCTGTGACTGAGGCTACAATGTGAGATACTTCCTTCCCAAGTGATCATATCAAGCAGGCGATTTAATTCTCATATTTGGAGTTCAGGAAGACTGGGTCAAAGAGAAATACTGGTAGTGAGTTGGCAACAAGGTGTTGTTGTTGCTCGGTGCCATTAAGTTTGTTCTGACTCCCAGTGACCTCATGCACAACATAATCAAACACTGTCTAGTCCTGAGCCTCCCTCACAGTCGCTATATCCAGTCCATCTTGCTGAGGGCCTTCCTCTTTTTCTCCATCCCTCTGCTTACCGAACACGATGTCTTTCTCCAGGGACTGGTCTCTCCCACTAACAGGTATAAGTATGTAAAATGACGTCTCACCATCCTTGCCTCTAAGGATGGCCTCGGGCCATAATTCTTGCGAAACAGGTCAGTTTGTCTTGCCTTAGCAGTCCACTGTGACTTCAATATTATTCTAAAGCACCACAATTCAAATGCATCAATTCTTACTCGGTCTTCTTTATCCAGTGTCCTACTTTCATCTCCATATGCATCAACTGAAAACACCATGGCTTGAGTTCATGGAGTTTATCAGGGGATCTCCAGCTCTGTGTGTTCCAAATAGTGCTCCTTTCTCTTTTCCTTCCAATTTTTACATTCTAATTGACAATAATTATCAATGCATCTAGAGTGCACATTTGATCAATTTCAGACAGAGGAAATTCCTCAAACTCTCAATCACTAGGCTTAATGTTTGGTGCATAAATTTGAGTATTCGTTTTATTGCCTGGATTTCCATGTATGAGGTTAGATCAAAGAATCATACTTCAAGATAGAGCTTGAACTGTTTTGTTTGATGTTGAATGTAACAGCATTCCAACTGAATCTGTCATTCTCAACATAGTCAACCATATGATTTTATGGTTGCTTGATTCAAAATAATCAAAACCAGTCCATTTCAGTTCACTAATGCTTAGGATATATATCCTCGTTCATTCCATTTCATTTTTGAAAATTTCTAATTTTCCTAGATTTGTACTTTGTACATTCTAAGTTCTGATTCCTGATTGATGTTTGTGGCTGTTTCTTCTCATTTTGAATTGTGCCCTATGGGCGAATGTATGTGTAGGAGGCTTTACTCTCACAAGTTTACTCCAGTTGTATCATTACAGTTGGCTCTACTTTGAGAATGAAGCTCTTTCTCATTCATATTTAGAGTGCTTTCTGCAACCTGAATTGTCTGACATCTTGTGGCACTATCTCTGACAATGTTCTGCTGCAATTTATGAGGATTTTAGTATTTGACACTGTCTCGCAGATATCCATTAGGTTTTCAGTGGCTAGTTTCTCTAAAAATAAAAAGTCTATTAGCTTCTTCATAATCTGTTCTTAGACTGGAAGCTCTGCTGAAACTTGTTGACTTGGGGTGACCTTGATGGTGTTTGAAATACCAGTGATATAGCTCCCAGCATCACAGTGACACACAAACCACCACAGCATGACAAAGTAACATACAAGTGGTAGAATAAAAAACTATGCATCCCTAAAACACAGTGAGGGAACCACAAAATACTTCATGATATGGCCAATTACAAAGGGACAAATATTGTAAGAAATCACTGCTATGAGAATAAACACCAAGACAAAGGCAATCATCTGTTTTCAGGTCAAGCAATCATCTATTCTGGTCTCCCAAGGAATGTGCCTTCCAAATGCTCATCAACCATATCAACTCCCTGTTGTATATCTTAAAAATCACTTTGACAGAGGAGATCTCACCTCAGCTAGGGTCAGCTGGGGGGGGGGGGGAGAGAGAGAGAGAGAGAGAGACCAATCAGTTACTGCCATGTAGCATAAATCCATGGTCATGAAAAATCAGCAGATGTTCCTAAAAGGATGTCTAGTGAATCTTAATGAAAATTCAGGTTTGGGGGGGTGGGGGGAAACACATGTCTTTCTCAGAGAAGGTGATTTCTCTTTTGGTGGCAGACAAACCATGAGGAGAAACCTGCTGCTAGGGAAAATGGCTAACATTATTTAGATAGACCTTAAATGGGAGAATATACCTGGTATTATGTTCATAATCAGGCACTTATGATTGAGTTTCTATTCAGTTCTTGGGGACCCAGGAGGTGCATTATGCACAACTGGAACTTTAGACTTTGCCGCTTCAAGGTGCACAGTGCTCTTCATTGGCCATACCAGAAGGATCCAATTTGGAAACACCTCTAAGTGAATCTGGACTTTACCTTAAAGATACCTACAGCAGATTAAAAAGAGTTTAAGTCTTTGGACGTAAGGCTGAAAGAGTCTAGTGTGAGAAGATGCAGATGTCTATTATTCCAAGGTTTTGGATTTGGTTCAATTTTTTTTTCATTGAGGGTTGCTCTGGAAATGGTATTTTAAGACTTCCATATATTTGCCATTTCCATGCTCTGCTGTTTTATGATATATCTTGGTCTAACAGTCACAGTCCTGCCTTAGTGAATGCTATTAAAAGCTCTGCCTTATTGTCAACACTCAATGCTTACATAATGTCCAGACACTTAATTTTTTTCTAATTTTTTCTATCTGTTCAAATCTATGATTCCTGTATTTTATTCTAAAATGTTGTCCCATTTATGCACATTTTCATTTTCCCAACAATATTTTAAATTCTACACTAAATGGTTAAATTAACAATATAGTCAATAGAACCACCATATATCCTATGGGTATGTTTTATACTGTTCCCCAATAAAATGTTAAGGATGTCTCTAAAGTCTACCAGGGAAATATATAAACCATAGATATGTCATTAGATTTTGAGCTTGCCCTGAGCGTAGCCCTAATCTAAGATCCATTAGTTATGATTATGCACCCTTACACCACCCTTGCCCTCATGAAATTATCATTGATGATATAGGTGCTATTGAAATGTGCAGTAATCAGCTAGTGCCTTGCTCTTATAAAGAATAACACCTGGGGAAAAAAATAACACCTGGGGCCTTACAGGTCTGTCCTAAAACAAGCAAACATGCTTGAAACAAGCCTACATGATCCAAAGATTACAAATAAAATCCAAGACCGGAGGAAGGAATTAATCAGAGTTTAAATGCCGAGCACCCAGTTTACAGAAGGCTATGGATGGCGGAGTACATGGATTACCAAAAGGACGACCTGATTTGTCTAGGAAGAAGTATGGACAGAGGGTTCCTTAGAGGCAGGGAAGAAAAGAATTCATCTTACATACTTTGTACACATTGTCAGGAGAGACCAGTGCTTGAAGAAAGACAACATGTTTGGTAAAATCAGGGGGCACCAAAAAAGAGTAAGGCCCCCAAGGATAGGAATTGACATTACAGCTATTACAATGCGCTCAAACATAGGAACAATTGTGAGGATGGTACAGGACTGGGCAGTGTTTCATTCTGCTTCAAAATGTTGCCACGGGTCAGAACTGACTCAATAGCACCTGTCAACAACACGGATGACAGTGAAAATCCAAAATTCCTGGGCAGGGTCCCGATGGTGGATGAAACCTCTGGTGAGTTCCCTCTGACCGTTGACCAGGGGTGTGAATAAGCCTTGCTATCAGATAGAGCACATTGGAAAGTGTATTAATTCAATTGTATGTTAAATTTACCAACTTATCATGTTCTCCCTTTTGACCCATTTTATATTGGGTCTAAATTTTATTATTTTTTGCTTTCTTTTGGATTGTTGTTTTTTTAATTTTATTTCTTGTTGGTGGTGTGTTGTGTTGTTGTTTTTTTTTTCCGGAGGGGTGGGGTATGTTTTTCTGTATATGAAATCCAGGATAGGAAAATCTATAAAGATAGTAACTCAATGAATAGTTTCTTAGAACTATGGCAGAGAGGTTATACGAAAATGGGGAGCTTATAACAATGAGTATATCAATGAAGAAATTATTGTAAAATTGATTGTGGTGATGATTTCACAACTCCTTTAATATGAGAAAAACCATAAGTTGCATAGTATGTGAATTATATATCTACAATATAATTAAAACTTAAAAATAAAGAATAATAAAGCAAGAATCCACTGAGGGAAGTATAAAACACACACACACATACACATACACAAAAAAAAAAGTTTCACCCTTTACAGGATGAATAAGTAAACTGAAAATACGTAATCAAGTGTCACAAAAAATTTGGGTTATTGCATAGTCACATTGATTTTAAAACAAGTTCCTGGCAAATCGCACAGCTAATTTATTTACACCATTTGAAGGTGAAACCATGAAACAGTCTATATAGCTATCACACAAAACACAAGAAGGTAATGTACTTTACAGAATGGCTTCACCAAGTTTGTTGAAAAAGAGAATTGAAAGATAATATAATTTCTGCAAGCTTTTTGAAACTTCCTTTTTAAAATCATTCTTTCAAGGGTATTAACACATTACCTTCATCGTAGTGGTTAAGTATGGAGAATACAAATCAATTATTTTCATATCCTTTGATACTCATCTAGGAGTTCACTTGCTTTTAATTCTTTAGGATAAAAATCCTACCACAGTTTTAATAAAGGTACAATAGCAAAACATGTATTATTTTCAAGGTAAAATTTTAGTATTCTAGCATTTTAACAAAATATTTTTTAGAGACTAGTAACTAACATTTCTTAAGGCAACCTTGCTGCTAATGTACACTTAGAATGATGTCTTTAACCACAGTCAACAACGCAATATCACTATAGAATGGAAAATGCTAATAAGATTATAAGAGACAATTTCAGCTTCTGACTGTGTAAATGTGCTGAAATATTAGTGAGGATATGAGTTCTCACACTTTGGCCTTTTGATGAAACACCTTTCCAATACTAGTGTGTCATCTTATCCTACAATTTCACACCTCAGCTAACAGCATATCTACCCTGAGAGCCCAGTTTCACATTGCACTAATGAGTAATGTGAGTAGAGAAATCTGAACCTTGTTAGCAATTGTGAAGCCTCCAGGGGGCCTGGATGCTGAGGATTGTCATACTTACCACCAACATGTCTGTCCCGAGGACCCTGGCTGCAGCTGTGATGAAGTCCCCCATCAGCATGGAGAAGCCAGGCAAGCCCAAGGAAAAAAAGCGGGGTGGACAGTGCCTTATGATGGTATTTAAGATATCCTAAAAAGAGAATATAAGAATCCAAACTGTAATTTTCAAGGGGATACATTCAAAATGATCAGTTCATGCATACACATGACCACTGTACAATCTAAGAGAAGATAGAAATTTTATTGTGAAAGGAGTACTGGGAGATGAATTAATCTACACCAGACCTGTGTTCTTATTTTACAGTTAAGAAAATGCAGGCACCAAGCTTTAACATGAATTGTCCGAAATGTAAATGCTGGCAATGGAACTAGACACTGAAGGTGAGTTCCGTGGACCAATGATGGGAGAGCAGTAGGTACATTTGTACATAGGTACAAATACCTATCACTCAAGTCTATTCTATTTTTAGTCCTCAATCCATTTCAGTTTTCAAAATCCAAAGCTCATTGTTACATATAAAAATTGCCAGGAAAGTGAAAGAGATGAACATGTGTACAATAGGTTATTTTATGTGCCACAAAACAGGACCGTATGCAGTGCGATGGTAATGTTAGCGGAGCCCTGGGAGGGTAGGGCTATGTGTCGGGCTGTTAACCCACAGGATCACCAGTGGGAAACCACCAGCTTCTCCAAGGGAGAAAGACAGAGTTTTCTACTGCTATGTCGGTCGCAGTCCCAGAAAAAACTCAGGGGCAGGTCTACTTTGTCCTATAGGGCTAGCTGTGAGTCAAGTTGATGATGGATCTTTGTGAGCTTGGCTTTCGCTGGCTGGCCTGTTGCCTTCCAGCTCTGTCCAGACAACAGACATATCTACCTGTGGCAGATGTTGGGCCACTGTGGGACAGTTTTCTTTCTGTCCACAGCCAAGGTCTCTATGCACGTGTGGGTGTACAAGAGGGATTAGTAAGAAAATCACAAACCCTTTCTTCTTCAGCTTTTGGCGACGGGAAGTAATCAGATGAAGTACCAGAGTTAAATGAGTTGGAACTGCATAACCTCTACTCAGAAACAAAACTCACTGTCAGGGAATGGATGCTGAGTCAGAGAAACCCCGCAGGACAGGGTAGGACTGACTTTGTTCATTTCCAAGACTGTAACTTTTCATGAGGGCAGAAAGCCCCGTCTTTACCCCAAGGAGTGACTGATGATTTCAAATTGTGCTCTTTGTGGATATAGTCTGAATGTATAAGATACAAAATAAGAAAAAAAGACCTGGCTTCTTAGTTTTCAGTGGGATTATCTGGAAATATCTCCTAAATAAAGCTAATGCAATTCTATTAAATTACAACAAAGTAGCAGTCATATGGTAAATTCTAGTCCTTTGTCATAAAAATTGCTTTACTAAGTAGTGTTCTTAAAAGATAATTCTCATTTAATCACAAAATATTTTTCTTAATACTTATTTTTTTCCTTAGGTACCGGACAGATTTGCTTTCTACAAATCACCAATATGCTTTTTATATCCACCGATATGACTGTACAATATTTAATCCAGTAGAGCTCTCCTAAATATTTTAGCAAATATTAATTTAATGTTTTAGCATTAAACAGACTTTTTCCTGTACCTCAAATAAAATGGGTAATAAAAATATTATTTTTCAAGGAAGGAAGAGAGAAAGGAAAGAAAAACCCCTATCACGCTTCTCTCAAGTTAATGTTTAACCCTGTTTTAATCTCGTACTTTGATACACTTCAGGGTCTATATCAGCTAAGGCAAACATTGTAAGGGGGTAAGCAGATGGATGATGCAGTTTAGAAAGTGTGTGGTAAACTCACGCTCTACGAATAGAACAAAAGATCCACCTTTTTCATAATTAAGCCTCTGATTAATGCCCTGGGCTCCTCACCACACACCTGTAATTACTCACAGAGGTACGCATTGTGCTGGGCCTAGTCTCAGAATATCAGGCACCAAGCTCTCCAGCAGCAGATGGAAGCACATTTCTGTTGACATATGCTGCAATGAAAGGATTCAAGCAAACCTGCTATCAAGGTAGCAGAATGCTGTGCATTTGAAGATTAATAATGCAAACAACCGTGATGTTAACTTTGTTATGCTTCTATTAATTCCATCTGCTGGCTGAGCAACTAGACCCTGAACCCAGTAGGTTTTAAAAATATGTAGCACCAACTTAAATCCAGCCCTGTTTCACTATTGGAATTTAGAGTTTTAATTGAAATTTTTTTTTCTGGGATAAGTTGTGTGAAAAATTTCAATTAGTTAAAGTTGGTTTAGAAATGGTATTCATTTGGCTTTCTAAGATTCACGTGTGAATAGGTAACAATTTTCTAACATAGGGAATTCAGGAAAAAAAACGAACAAATTTTCACTGAATCTAGAGACAGCAGATATGTGTTGCTGGGATTGTCACACCGTCCGCTTCTCCCGCTTCTCCTCCACCCCCCACCCGCTTTCAATCCACTGGACCTAGGCCAACCACTTTAACCTAACCTGTTTCTACAGGCAAGAAGATCAGAAAGAGAGGGCAAAATAACAGATGGCTACCCTATGCTTCCCTGCCACCCACACGAAGCCAGAGCCCCAAGGAGAACCAGCCCAGGCCAGCAGTCACCAGGGAAATGCAGCACAGGCTGGGCTAATGTAGGGGCTAAAAGAGTCAAGTACACAGCCATTTAGCTACTCTACAGCCATATGCCTGCTTGTTTTGCTTATCCATGCTGAAATGAAACAATGCAAAAGTTTGTTTTTTAATCTCTGTGGTAACTTTTAAAAATGAGGAATGACCATGTTCCTCACACGACAGCAGCTGTACATCCCTATAGATGTCCACAAAAGTGTTATGATCAGTTCTTCTCATTCAAAGCAGAATCCCTTTTCCTGTCTTCTCAATATATTAAGGTCACACTTATAACTGGAATCTTTGGAGAAAAGAATCACAATCAATCCAGTGTTTGGATTTGTCTTCACCATCTCCAGAACTTTATGTATAGGCAATATAGGATTATTTTTCCCAAACTTCATTCATTCATGTATAAGGCAGTCACATTCTGTCATACCCACATCCACAGGGAGCATAACTTACTTAGCACACTATTTGAAATGACTCATTCTTAAGAATTTTTTAAGATACCCTGAAAACAAGCATACCCCTTATATATAGAAAATATCCCTTCCATTAATACAGTGTCAGTAAACAGTACTATTGAATTTTTGCTAAACACCACAATTAAAAGCTCTGGGCCTGAGACTACTCTCCTGGTTAAAAAGGAGATATACAACATTGAGGTGTTGAGACATTCTTAAACCAATTCCAGCTAGCTTGTTTTTGAGCATCACAAAAACTGGCAGAGACTAGGATAGGGAGAAACATACTCATCTAGTGATTTGATATTATTCAGAGCTGTGCGTATGACCACTAGTTGGAAATGCCCCTGTACTCAAATTCTGACAGGATGGAAAAAAAATCAAGAACATGATGGAAAGAAATAAGTGACTATGGGCAGACATACAATGCTTACTGTGATAACCTCCTTAAACAACTGTATCTAATGGGATAGTAGATATGAAAATGTGCCTTTATAAATGGGAAAAAAAACCCAAAATAGCAAACACAATGACATGGGGGAGGGGATTCCAAAAAGGGAAGATTTTGAAATGTGTTACTTTGTAGAACATTTACTCTGCAGAATTCAGTCAACTACTATGTTGCTATTATACAGAAACATTTTTAAACAGTTCAAGGTGGCACAAATCAGACTATTCAATTACATAGAAAATTTAAAACTCTGACATTAAAATTTTGATAAACAATAGCCTTAGCAAAGCTTTATGGAAATTAGCCATAGCACAGGCAACTTTAAGGCAAATGATAAAAGTAGAAAAATTATATTTTTAGATTTTTCATGTTCTATTTTTCTAAATAGTTCTATAATAGTTCATTTTAAATGACTGACAATCAGAATTAGTTACTTCCCATACTCTAACCAGACTAACCAATTAGTCAATAAAAATGGAATTTAATATCAGAATCTAGCTTATTCTTATAAGCTGAACAGGATGTATTTTAATGCTTTCAATTAAAGGAAATAAAATGTATGCTGTGATATAGGGGCTAGACCATCAAAATAGTATTTTTCCTCATACTTTTGGGTAAAGGTTCATGTACATTCTAAGATTATAATTGTAAATCGGGAGCTTATCAGAAGATTCAGTTTTATGAGAAAGTAACTGGTGAGAACATCTGTCTCTTATCACTGATCTTGAAAAAAAATCAGGAAATTCAAATAAAGGCATGTTATTTCCTCCCCTACAGAGCACAGGTCTATAAACACAAACCACATTCAGCCTGGTAAATGAATTGCTTTAATTGAATGTTATGTACACAGTAAATGGAAAAAAACATAAGTGATAAAAAAAACCTTATGGTGATGTCAACAGAAATTGGTTTATTCATGTTGCATAGTGTTGTTTCTTTGGTTCTCTTATAATTGACCTTTAGAACGATAGATGTGTAAAATAATTTTGTTTATTATGGTTCCAAATCTTCCAACAATTACACAAAATGAAAATTTTAAAGGAAGGATTCATTTGGGAAGCATTTCCATTGTTTACATAATTGCACAGCCATAATTTAGAGCTCATGTTGTTATGGGAAATAAAGAAGGGGGGGCATTATGGGCCATTTCAATTCAAAATATTGCACAGAAGTATTGGGGAAAATGTTCACTTTAAAGCAGTTTAAAATGGATTAGCCTTGTAAACAAAAACATTTCAATAGACTATTCTATGAAATACAAATGTTCAAGAAAGTTCCATCCTTCAAATGGTATTACAAATGTTGCAACTGTACTTTAACACCAATTATATATACATTATTCACTTAATATTTGCTCTCAGCCCAGCAGATGATGGTTGTAACACAATAGCGAGCCATCTGTCTCTCTGACTTTCCTGAGTGGACTTATGGCTGCTCCTGATGAGCAAACAGATCCAGTGATTCACCCAGTGAGTCACTCCTTCCATGAGACCAACAATAGCCAGAAAATAGAAACCCTGTACATACAAAATTCACTCAACTCATTGCTTTACTTTTTACTTTAAGAAAGTGAAAACATTACAACATATATGACTTTGTTGCTAATTTATAGAGGACCGACCTGTCTTTTACCTAGAAAAATTCAGGGAAACTATTATTTGGTTAAGTGAGGACTGCTGGGTTCTGGTTAGTGTACTAACCTGTACTCTTGAGTTGGGGAAAAATAATAACGTGGAGAAATTGATATGATTCAACTGCCTTATGAATTAAAATACAGATACATCCTGAAATATCTTGGAGACATATTAGTAAGTGTCTATTATTGTACTACTGGCAAAGCTTAGAGATGACAATTATTAAGGCTGTCCCAGTGATTATCTAGTCAAAATTGAGGAGCCCTCATAGTCTTGAGCCTGATCTAGGTTCTCTCAATGGTGCTAAATAAATAGAATCTGCCCTTCTGTGCACAAACACAAGTTGCTATTGGCTTTCTTTTCATCTATGTTGGTTAAAATCAGAGCTCTTTGGTGATAAAAATAAAACCTTTGTCCTATGCCCTTTACAAAAAAAAATGCACAGCAAAATGTGGCATGACTATTGCCCTTCCACAAAACTCAATGGGCATAAAAATACATCAAGATAACAGTGAATTTTTTTCAAGGTTTGGGACAAGGAATATGTGAGAGGCACTATGTTTTTTCTACTAAAATAGCTAAGTGTGCAGGGTCAGCATAGATTTTTATACATGCTGGGAGGGAATGGGACTACTCTGGGTATGATTCATTGACTGAATTAAGCCAGGAGAGACTAAACCATGTAAGAGTAGAGATGACTGTAAAATTAGTCACCTCATTCTCCACACTCTGAGAATGGTTACAGAGAAAACCATGTGTATCTTGGACTGCAGGGCAAAAAGAAGGATTGGTGGGAGAATAAGACACACAGTTCTGGTGGGAACAGACCTTGCTCACATAACATGCACAAGGCCAGAATTTCAGGCATGATTGATAGAACAAGCTGATGGAAAATCTCTAGAATCCTCTAGTCCTAAGGAGAATCACTGAGGTATAGTCAATTGATTCCACATGTGATGCATTGTAAATTCTGGCTTCTCCTCTGGAATTGGACGTGTTATCAGGAGAGACTAGCCCTGGGAGAAAGACACTATGCTTAGAAAAGGGGGGGGGGGGGGGGCGCAGAAAAAAAAGAGGAAGTTTCATCACAAGATGGACTGACACCGTTTCTGCAACAATGGGCTCAAGCATATCTGTGAGAATGGCACAGGACCAGTCAATATTTTCTTCTGCTGTGCGCCATGCTGTCACTATGGGTCAGAACCCACGCAATGACACCTAACAACACCAATGACTTACCTGTGACTCTACTACCATTTTGGAGGGAGCTCTCTGTTACATGCATTATGGTGGGATTAAGTGCCCATTTTAGCAGAAGGTTACCACCCAGTTACCACCCTTTGCTTCCTTGGGAGTAGGATCAGCTGAACTATAATCACACCTCTATCAAAGTCATTCCTTTGTGTATAAGAAGGATCCATGAAGCACAGAGAAAAATCCCAGTACCATCAGAAACAGGACCACCAGTGAAAGATCCAGAAAGCACAGAGAAAAATCCCAGTACCATCAGAAATAGGACCTCCTCAGGAGGAGGCTGAAAAATCTCAGTCTGAAGTGGTGGAGGGAAGACCACAGATGGTGGCATGAAGACCATGGCACAGAGAGAAGGTGCCAGACCAAGACCAGACCCAGAAGCAAGGAGACCACGACAAAGAACAGAGAAGCAGCGCCAAAACATTATAACAACTAATCTCTCAACTGTGCGGATCAACCTCACTACTTTTTAAACTACTGAAAACTGTTTGAGTCTCCTTCAGGAAAAGTGGAAGTTGTTTTTTTAAAATGTTAAAAAGAACTAATATATCTAAATTTTATTTTATAACAGCATCCATAAGTCACTAGGTTATCTGAACTGTTTTTTTTTTAACTGCTTTTAAATTCACCAACACATTTTTAACTTCACTCTTACAGGGCACAATTGGGCTGTTAGTTTTTCACAAAACTGTATAACCATCACCACTATCTAATTTTGGAACATTTTCATTACTCAAAATTAAAGCCCTATACCCATTATTGGCTACTTCTTACAACTTTCCCCTCCACAATAGTATTACCCCTGACAACCACTACTCAGTCTATTTTCTGTCTTTATGGATTTGTTGGTTGTGGGCACTTCATATAAATGGATCCATATGTGGGTAGCCTTTTGTGTCTAGATTTCAGTTAATGTAATCTTTTCAAGATAGATCCTTATGTATCAATATTTGATTTTTTTACACATACTTTAAACTTTTATTTCTATTATTAATAATGGTGCACAAACCTTAATAAATTTAACAGTGACTTGAATTTACCAAATTTTCTTTTTTATTTGTCATTCATTTGTTCTGTGTGGAGAGATTTACTTCGTTCTTGGATTTGCTCTGAATATCTGCCTAGTTTGCCTATTGGCTGTACATACTGTGATTTTTCTTATCCCTGTAAACTTATTTTTAAAGTTTGAATTTGGGCATATTTATAGTCAGTTTACCTTATCTAATACTAAAAATAACAATCTCCTAGACAGATATTAAATTGTACTAAGATATAACATCATTTCTGCTATTAAATGATATTTCTCTCATTCATTTTCATAGTGAAATAATATTCAATAGTACATACAAAATTTAGTCTACTGCAGTTGTATCTACCTTTTAACAATTGCAAATGGTGCTGCTGTGAACACTGATAGGTAAGTTTTGATGGTTGCTTTCATTCCTTTTAGGCGCGCTGGTGGTCTAGTTGATTATGCAGAGTTGCTAACCACAACATGCCCAAAATTCATGAGATGAAGTCTCACATGGCTGCCCCTAAGGAGCACTCTAGCTGGGCACACTTGTCGGTTCTTTCAGTGGTCTGTGGCACTTTCAGTATTCTTTACTAGGACCATCACTCAAGGGCAGGTAAAGTGGTATCTTGCTGTGGTTTTGACTTGCATTTCCCTCATGACTAGAGATCTAGCTAGTCAACAGGTCAAATGACACACATCATTGGATAAAGCTGTTGCAGCACTCTTCTTTAAAGTGTTGAAAAGAAAGGCTGTTACTATCAGGTCTAAGGTGTACCTGACCTCAGCCACAGTACTTTAAATCTCTCATATACATGTGAACCATGGGCACAGAATTCTTATTAAAGACTTACTGTGTTTAAAGAACAATGATGAATTTGAATTATGCTGCTGGTTTTATATTTTTTGTTCTTAAGGTTTCAGTTAATGAAGCAAAATAAGGCCCAATTTCAGTCTTTTGTAATACAGAGATCCAGTGTATTCATCACCATTTTTTGGAAAGATTATCTTTTCCCCATTGATTGGCCTTATTCTCTCTCTCTCTCTCTCTCTCTCTCTCTCTCTCTCTCTCTCTCTCTCTCTCACATACACACACACACACACTCCAATTAATACATGAGTTTAAATTTGAGTTACCAATTCTACTCTGTCTTCATATCACATCAGCCTAAAGTAGTAAATTCTAAAATTGGAAAATGTGAGCACTTCAACTTTTCCAAGGTTGTTTTAGCTTATTTAAGTTTGCTTGTAATGTGAGTTAGCATCGACTCAATGACAGTGAATTAGAAATTTCATATAAATTTTAGGATCTGCATTTTCACTTCCTACAACCTCTCCCCCCAAAAAACTGGGTTGAACGGTAATGCTGTTGAATAAATGGACCAAGCTGGGGTACTGCCATATTAATTATATTGTCTCCAATCTCTAATCCGTGAACATAAGATGTCTTTCATTTTTTAGGTCTTTAAAGAATTTCTCTTATCAGGAGAGTTTTCAATGTGTAGGCTTTGTATTATCATGGTAAAATGTATTCCTATATTATATTCTTTTTGGCTGACGTTATGAATGGGATTTCCTTAACTTCATTTTCAGATTGCTCATTGCCTGTGCATAGAAATACAATTAATTTTTGCATATTGATCTTGTACAACTTTTTATGGATTTGATATTTTAGTAATTCTAATAGTTCTTATTTTTTTTGGGAGGGGGCATCACTGCCCTCAGGTGGTGGGAGTAGGAGGCCCAGCCTTTTCTCCGTGGAGCTGGAATCGAACCTCCATCCCAGTGAGCTGCAGTCCCAAATAGTTCTTATTTTTTAATGTGGAAGACTTGGTTGATCTTTTAAAAATAAACAATATCATGTCACTTGAAATAGTTTACTTTCTTCTTTCCACTCTCAATTCCCTTTTCCAACCTAATAGCTTTGGGTAGAATCTCCATAAAGATGTTGAACAGGTTATCAAGATCAAACATTCTTGATCTTAGAGGAAAGGAGCCAAGTTTAAAATGAAAAAGAAATGTCTACTAACTTTATCTAGTAAAAAGAAATCCAGAGGTTATGATGTATTACCCAAATCTGGTGCAACTTTTTTTCAAAATATTTTTTAAGAGCAGCAAATTAGTGTTTTCCTTAAGGATGCTCACGTAGTATGAGATTAGAGCTTCTTAAAAAAAAACCCAACAACCGTGATATGAGACCATTCCCTGGGTTCAATGAGATCAATAATATTGACCAAACATACAAGTGCCTTTTCTCTGGCTAACACAACACCTTGATAATGCTGGGATCATGAGGGACTTCTGTCTTTCATGTGTGCTTCCTACATAGGCATTTCAAAGGTCACTGAGGAAATGACAATCCTGTCAGGGAATTCAGACACATTTGTAATTCTATAAGATGAAGAAAATGGTGTTAGAAAGTCAAGGAAGAAGCAATTTAGCAATGGTGTCTTGCAGACTTTGTGACTATGAGTAAAATCGTATAATGATGGTCCTAATTAAAACCCTTTTAGGCTTCATTTTCATTTTACAATAGGCTGGATTAATGAGGTTGCTGCCTATGCTCTTAAGCAGTTATTAAATCCTCACAAGGAAACTTTATCAATGAGGGCTTCCACACATTGCCTCCAGCAAATGATGACAGTGTGAGCATCGGTGCTCTTGGAATGCTGGGCATTGAGAAGCCACTCCAAAGAACGCCGAGTTTGATGGTCCAAGTTGAGGGATAAGCTCAATACAAAAGGTATTTATGTATCACCAAACAAGTTACAATGGACTGAATGTGTGTGTGTGTGTGGGGGGGAGGGTGGCAGGAAGAAATAAAATTGGCTTTTTTCTGAGGTACCTGGCTGCTTGTGTCAGAAGAGGATAATTCACTCTGACTTGTGTCTCCTACAAGCTTTTGCAAAGATCTGGCCGAGAAACAATATCGGTCATTACTGTAAGTAGATACGAGAGTAGACCTAGGGGCTAAGCAAGTGTGGAAGTATATCCATAAATATGTGTAAGTAAATCCGGGGATATTTGCACAAGGGTATTTTTGTTGCAAATATAGTCTTACAATTTTGGGGGAGCATATCAAGGGTAGATTTATGAAAACATGCTATCTATAACCAAACACGTGAGGGAATGAGTCACTGGGCCTGGAGGATTAGAACCCTAGCTAGTCTCTGGGGCTATCAAGATCAGTTGGCATAACATAACATAAAGATAATGTTGAACATTGTACTTTGGTGAGTAGTGACTGATGCCTTAAAAGCTCTTGCGTGTACTTTAACATTCAACTATTGTAGGGAAGAAGAATGAGGAAAATTCAAAAAAACAAAGAAATATTTAGTCCAGTGAACTAATGGACCAAGCAAATACCAGCACCTACAATTCTGATCACCTAAAAGTGATCACCTGAAGTCCTAGATAGAGTTGGAGGAAACTGCAGGACAAAAGTCAAAGTAATAAAATAGATCAGGTTTACTTGTTGGACAGAGACTGGTGGAACCCCCAAGACTATGTTACCCTTCAGGTCTGCAATTGAGCTCAACCAGGGGGCTCAAATTTCGGTCAAACAATTTGGCTTTCCATTGCTTCAGGCACACTGCCCTGCTCTTTTAAAATGTTTAATTCTGTTATCTTAATATTATTCTGCTAGATTAATCCCAGACTTAAAGAGGAACAATAACACTAGGGAGGCAGGCATGCTTTGGGATAATCAATTAATTGAGAAAGAAAAGGCTACATTTACTCAAAGACAAAATTCCTTGGTTAGGAGGGGTGAGGAAAGAAGGAGAAATAGAAACAGGAAACATGGGGAGGAAGTGGGATACGTTATAGTACATTGAAGGGATTGTAATAAATACGAGAAAGCAAAATGTTTATGAATTGATTAATGTGAACCTGAAAAACCTTTAAATTGTCACCCAATTCACAATAAAAATGATGTTTCTTTTAAAAAATCAGTCACTGTCATCAGTCACTGTCAAAAGTAACAGGATGATAAAATGTACCGACAGTGCAAAATTAGGTAATTCATAATGTAAAAGGAATTCATAAAATGGGCAAAATACACATGCACATAATTCATATTGATAAAAGAGGATGATACTTACACAGTGCCCAGATTTATTGATCAATCTGACTCAGGAATGAATTTGCTACGGAGATAGTTGTCTCAGAATATTAAAATAAATTTGGGGGGATGAAACCACAGGTTTAACAGTCAGACTCAGCCTAATCATCTGCTATAAGAGTGCCAAAAAAGTCCAAACACACTGCCATCCACGCAGTGCTGATGAAGAGCAACCCTGTAAGAGAAGTATGAACCGCTCCCATGAGCTTCTGAGACTGCAGCTCTTGGTGGGAGGAGGAAACTCCGCCTTTCTCCTGTGGAGTGCTGATGATTTGAAACTGCTGGCCTTGTGGCTGATGGCCCAACTCACAACCACTAAGCCACCAGGGTTTCTCCTCAAGGCCATCTATCATTTGTTATGGTCTACACAGTTGAGTGCTTAGCAAAATCAACAAAATTCAAGGAAACATCTTTCTGGTATCCTCTGCTGTTAGCCTGGAACCATCTGACATCACCAATGATATCCCTTGTTCCATGTCATCTCCAGAATCTGGCCTGAAACCTCTGGCAGCTCCCTGTCAATGTACTGCTGCAACCATTGTTACACGATCTTCAGCAAAATTTTACTTGCAGGTAATAGTAATGATGTTGATTTGTAACTGGAGGGTTCTGTTGCATCACCTTTCTTGGGACAAGATCTAAATATGGACCCCTTCCAGTCAGTCAGCTAGTCTTGCAAATTTCCTTGCAAAGACAAGTGAATGCCTTCAGTGCTTCATCAGATGTTGAAACATTTCAATTGGTATTCCATCAATTCCTGGAGCCTTGTTTTTATGAAATACTTTCAGTGAAACAGGTTTTTCCTTTCAGTACCATTGTTTCTTGCTATCTCTTGAGATGTACATTTATTATTATTTTTTACTAGTTCCTTCTCCACTCCTCTTCTGTTGTAATCTTTTGTGAGCTCCATTCTCTTGAATATACGCATTCCCCCAGGCAAAAGCAGGTAGGGCTTTAGATTCTAGCATACCCACCCAAAGAGAGGCTCCCCTCATCCCCTCTGAGGGTGCAAACAGGTCCACATTTATGTTGCCATAACACTCTAATTTCAGTCTACACACCTATGCCAAGCACAAGTTTTTTTGTTTTCTCTTTTGTACCTCCTTATTCCCACACACCACTCATTATCTCTTTCTGTGTGCTCTCTCTTTTCTAATGAAATATACTTCAATGAAACTGATTGATTCTGGTTATCTCGCTTAACATACATTTCTCATCATTATTATTATTAGAAATCTATTGGCCTACTCAGACAGCCACTTATTATTACTAATAACTTTATTTAATTCTCTCCTCCCACTCCACTTTCCTAACTAACCCATTCCTAACCCCATTTCTCCATTTCACAGTCTTGTATTTTCCAGCTCCTATTAGACCTCTCCGATGTCACTACACAAGAGCCAACTACTTCTATGAGACCCAGCTGCTCACACAACTTTAATAGCTTTACCACAAGGCCAAGGAAACAGCAGTCAATCACAATAAACCAGAAAAATAAAAGATAAACAACCCCAAATGATCCCAAACCAATGGAATACTCTGTAAAAGAGTCCCTGGAACTAGCAGAAACATGATTTAGAAGAATTATTGTTTAGTAATTTTCAAGATATGTGGGGCATAGTCATGAAGACACTGAAAAGCTAAAATACTTAAGCCAAACAGAATCCCAGAAGATAAATAATAATAACAAAATTAGACATCATAATCAAAGACTTAAGGAAAAGAATAGGGAAAAAAAGGAAAATTGAATTGGTGTGCTCCAATCATTCTGATAACAATCAATGTGAGAACAAATCAACCACAAAACGGTGGATATTTTGATGTCTTACTCTTAAGTTTCCTTTTTACTAAAATTTCTCTAGTCCACAGACACCTACTAAAGAATATTTTTCCATGTGAGAACAAACGTGTATTGTTCTTTCAAAAATAATTCTCTTTAAATATGCTCCAGTACATAGCATTAATAGGTAAACAATTGACAATTACTATACCACTATTTACTGTCACATATTAAAAAGAAATCAATGGTATAAAGAATTTGTCCCCATAAGCAGAGCATTTTCTCAAAGGAAAATAAAACTTGCAATTTAAACTGCTTCTCTGACACTAGTGCCTTGCAAACAAACCTATCCTTATGGTTCAAAAATCAGCTTTGATTTAAAATCTCTTCTCTTTATGGGAATTACTAGTTCCAGCACCACTAGTACAGAGCCAATACTTGACAGCCCTTTTCTGACACTACCTTTACACCTAGAGGAAAATGTGAATTTTCTTTACATCTTCATAACTGTGAAGGGGAAAAAGATGATCTTCCAAAACAAGAAGCAATTGTAAAAGACCTTAAGTATTTTTCACCCTTCTGAAGTCTAATAAGCCATTAGGATCCCAAGGAACAAAAAGGAAAGTCAGAATAGAAAATCACTCACCAACTCAAAGATGTAATGATAAAATGGTGAGGCCAGAGTTGCAGGTTAGGTCTTTTGAGCACTAACGTTTCTGCTCTGTCTGCCTGAGGGACAACAGATAGACTTGGACCTGCTAGACGAGGACCAAGCACTTTTGTGGTTAGCAGCTTACAAAATCAAAATGTGAACAGGAAACTGGGTTCTAACGCATTCCTGAGAGTGAACTGGAATATTCCTATTACTCCCACCCTCTGCTCTGGACATACAGCGTTGCCTAATTTCACTCTCGATACAGAGACATTACTTTAAACATTTAAGGAAAACACCTATTTGTGACTCCAGAACAATTCTCCCCCATGTAAGTAGTCCTTTCCCCGTCTTCAATGACTGGGCAGAGCTCAATGGCATCTGTGGTTTTTTTTTTCTTCTCTTTTAGTAGTTTTATTGACATGTAATTAATGTACCATAAAACTCAATGTTTTCAATATATTAAAGCACATGTAACCACCATCATGTTAAATTTAAAACCTTTTCATTTTTTCACTCATTACTAGAACCCCATCCCCCCCGCTCCCAACATACAATAAGAAACTATTAATCTAGTTACAGTCTCTATAGATTTACCTAACCTGGGTTTCATATAAAGGAAATCTTATAACACACCCCCTTCCAATAAGAATAACAGAACAAAACACATACAAAACTCCAACCCAAAAGAACAGAAAATAACAAAACTTAGAACAAATTAAAAATAACTCAAAAGGGAAAACACATGATAAGGTGTCAAATTTTAACCTAATTCTATCTTCATTAATCTACTTTCCAATATAGTTTTATCTGATGGAAAGTCTATCCACATCCCTAGTCAATGGTCCCAGGAAATTCAATGGAGGTTTAATTCCAGTGGGGTCTTTGCAAATGGACTTTGAGTTTTCACTGTCCTCCATAGACTCCTGCAAACTGGATCTCAGAATTTAAGCTCTAACACAATTCTCTTCTTTGATGTTGGACTTTACAGTTTATAATCCTTGGATCACACAGGCTGATGTGATTCTTCCATGTGGACTAAGCTGACACCTCACCTAAATGGCCTTTTGTTTTGAGATACGGCTTTAAGTCCCCAGATGCAATTCTGGTAACCATTAAATTTCATCAGCATACTCTGCTGTAGCATCTATATCAGCTAGTTTTCATATTAATTCCAAATTAATCAGATTGCTTCATGTTGTACTTAAGTTGATATGTTGACAAATAAAGAGAATTGGTTTTTCACTGTGTATGAATTAATACGTCTTGATATTTACTTTACGCGCTCCATCTTCTCTTCTTCTTAGTCATATGCTCTTCTGGGGAAGTTATTTTTTGGGTGCAGTTACTCTTCTAGGATAAGAATTTCTCAAGTTTGGCACTATTAACATTCGGGGCAATAAATTCTTTGTTGTGGGGTTGGTCCGTATATTGGACAAATGTTTAAAATGTAAGGTCACTACAACCTAGATGCCATTTGCAAACCAATACCCCTCTCCCCACAATGTGACAACCCCAAATGTCTCTGAACTGTGTTAAATGTCCCATAGTGGACAAAAACCAATCTAAACTTACCATCCCTGGATTGAGTCCAACTTAGAGCAAATCTGTAGGACAAAGTAGAACCACTACTGTGAGCTTCTCAGACGATAAATATTTGTGTGAGCAGAAAGCCTCTTCTTTCTCCAGCAGAGGCACGGGGGAGAGGGGGGTTTGAACTGCTGACCTTGCTGTTAGTACCCCATGGCATAAACCACTAAGCCACCAGCGCTCCTTAGGGGGTAAATATCAACCTCTCCTAGAATCACTGTTCAAGGAATAGAAGTTGACTTACTCACCAGAGTACTAAGTTGCTTTGAAATTGGAAGTAATGGTCAAAAGTCAGCTCTTTAGTCATTCATTCTTTCCCATGATGCATGCTTTGGAATGGCTGGGTTTAAAGGATCTTCCCACTTTCTTTTAATTTTCTATCAATCAACACATATTTACTGAGCACCTACTCAGTCTGGGGGAAAAGCAAACAAGATATACTTCAGTGAGTATAGGAAGAAAGGATGTAATGACTTGAGCTACATGAGAGGCCACGATAATCTTCCCAGAGAGAGCTCTCTGGGCAAAAGAGCATTTTCTCTAGTGAAAATTGTAGGTCCATGTCAAGGACAGGACAGGGATTCTGTCATGTCTGCTAAGGAGATGAACACAGGGGCTCTGTGAGAATTGGCTTGGAAAACCTTGAAGGCGGGCCCCAGTAAAATTTTGGCACAGGACTGTACTCACAGATAGTTCTGAGCTTTGCTGACCCAGAACACAGCCCAGATAAAATGGAAAGAAACAATGTTTGAGACTGAAGGACGGACTGAGTAGTTAACTAGAAAGTTGCTTGACCATTTGAAGAGTGGTAACCCCTCCCCTTGGAAAGTGACATAGAAAAATGAGAAGCATTTCCCTGCACAATGTCCTCATCTCAACTAGTGAGGGAACCTGCTTTGTTCTCAGAGTGAAGCATTATCTAATCCAGAAGGACCCCCTTCGCCTTTTTTTAAATGACTCTGTGCTTTAATAAGCATTAAATGTTGGTGTTTGTGAGTTTGAGTGTGTGTGTGTGTGTGTGTGTGTGTCTGTGTGTGTCTATCTCTGGACCCTAACAAACCACAAATGTTTAGTGCTTGCTAGTTCCCTTGCGGGTGACAACCTGGGAATTGAACTTCATAGTCATCTTGTTTTCAATATCTCATAACTTGAAGATGAACTCCTTTGTCTCCGAAGGTTCAATTTCAGTTTAACTTTTACTACCCCTCCTCCCGCCCCCAGCCACTCAGAACCCTGTTTAGGTTGAAGGATAAAGAATCTGGAGAGTTTTTGTTTGTTTATTTTTTAAAGAAATAAACTATATATATTTACACAGTCTATCTCAAGAAATGACTCTAACAACTGAATTCTGTGTGGTTCTCCCCACCTCCTCTCACCCTCCCTTTTTCCCTCCCTCCCTCAGTATCTTGTACTTCCCTTGTTCTTGTTCTCAACCTGTCTCTGGCTTCCTTGTAATCATCAAAGTTTTGTCTTTTGGTGTATAAACCACTTTCTGCCTTTCCTTACAATAATGACATTATTAAATATTTATCTTGGCAAGATTAAGCTTGCTAGGCATAACGTTCTCCAGTTTTGTCCATGTTTTACAGTGCTGAGGAGAACTGTGACTTTTTAACTGATGTATAACATTCCATATATGAATGTACCAGAGTTTGTTTAACCATTTCTCTATAATAGTTTGTGTTTATTTATATGTTTTTATTATTATGGATATTTCTACAATAAACATAGGTGTTCCTATGTCTGTTTCTGCTGGTATTCCTTATTTCTTTAGTGCATGTATACAGTAGAGAAATTGCTGGATCATAAGGTCAGCACATTTACATTTGTTCAAAGATGTGCCATACTGTTTTCCACAGTGGCTGTACTTTTCCATAGTTGTGCCAGCAATGGAAAAGTGTTCTTATCTCTTTGCACCTCTCAGGATTTATTATTTTCTGTTTTCTTATCCCTCTAGATGCCATCTTTGGTAAATTGCCTATTCCTATCTTGTCCCCACTTTTTTAATGGACTATTTAAGATAGTGTAGCTTTCTATAATTTTGGAGATTAGCCTTTTATCTGATGTATTATTACTGATTTCTCCTGAATCCCTGCCCCAATCAATAGGTTCTGTGTTTTCTGTTGATGAAATCTTTTTGGTGCACATAAATGTCATATTTTCTGTAGATCCCAGTCCCTTATTTGGTCATCCACAGTGTGACTATTTTTCATTCCTTTTGGTAGTTCCTTATACCTTGTCTTTGGATCCTTAAGTTTGAAGAAACACACCAACTTGTGTGATCACAAGGTGTCGATGGGCCTCAGGTATCAGGGATCTATGACCCCAGAATAAAACCATACCTAATGTCAATGGGGGAGGGAGGGTATGGAGTGGAGACCCAGTGCCTATCTGTACACAATTGGACATCCCCTCACAAAGGGGTCCCAGGGAATAGATGAGCCCGTCAGATGCAGTATAGCATTAATGAAACACACAACTAGTTTTTGGTGCTTTCTTCACCCCACTATTATGACCTCAATTATACCTTACAAATCAAATTAGACCAGAACAAACACACTGCTACAGTTAAGAGCTGTCAACATGGGGAACACAGTATGGATAAACCCCTCAGGGCCAACAAAGAGAGTAGATATACTAAGAGGGTTAGGGGAGGGGGGGGGCGAAGGAGAAAGGGGGGAAACAACCACAAGGATCAATCTAGAACCCCTTTCCAGGGGAACAAATAACAGAAAAAGTAGGTTAGGGGTGATGGGGGACAATGTAAGATATCAAGGGTTCATGAGGGAGAGTGGGAGGGGGAGGAAGGGGAACATGGGGAATGGATATCAGCAGCTCAAGTAGGAAGAGAATGCTTTCAAATTCATGTGCAAATGTGCTTGACACACTGTTGGAATGTATGGATTGTGATAAGAGATGTAAAAGTGCCCAATAAAGGTATTTAAAAGTTTAAAAATTTGCCCCTATTTTTTCATTGATGGTCTTAATAACTGGATGATTAAGATCTTTGATCCATATTGCATTTGCTTCTGTACATGGTATGAAGTTATGGATCATGTTCCATTCTATGGCATGCGGAAATCCAGTTTTTAAAGCACCATTTACTGAAAAGGCCATGCCCATTTAATATGTTTTAGCCTTTTATCAAATATTATAGGTACTTAGTTATATTTCTGGGTTCTCAATTCTAATCCATTAATCTTCATATCTATCATTGTACCTGTTTTGATTACCATGGCTACATAACAGGTTTTACAGTCTGGGAGTGAAATGCTTCCTACTCTGTTTTAAAATTTTAATAGTGTTTTATTTATCCTGGGTTTCTTTTTAGTTCCATATGAAGTTGATGAATTCATGATAACAGTTTAGTACAAATGAAAGCTTTCATTTAGCCACATATTTTGAGTTTCTTTCATATCATGCTTTATAAGTTTTGTTTCAGGTCGATTTATGAGATAAAAAATTCACTGCCATCAAGTTGATGCCCACTCATAGTAAACCTGGATAGGTAGGATACGGTAGAACTGCCCCTTTGAGTTTCCAAGACTATAATTTTTCATGGTAGTTAAAATTTTCGTCTTCTCCAGAGGAGGGGCTGGTGGATTCACACAGAGGACTGGTAGTCTGCACACTAACCCATAACTACTACATCATCAGCGGTGCAGTTTTGACTACACATATTTAATTCATATTTTTTACTGATAACATTTACCTGAAAGAAGGTCTTTAACTACGATAAGGGAAATCAAACAAAACTTTAGTTTTTAACTTTTCAAGTAGACTTAGTCTTGCTCTGGGTTAGTTTCCCATGCTATCATCTTACATTTTTAAAGTTGGAAAACAAGTTCACTGAACATTGATTAAAACACGTAACTGAATCTTCCAGACCACCTGTAATATGTAGCCCATTTCTACATATTTCTACTTCTTTACTTAGTTCTGAGTTGGATCAGTGTGTTGCCTAATAAAAATGATTGCTGGTTTTACAATTATAAATGAAGATTACAATACCCTCTAGATTATTATTTGGGTGCAGTCATCTCTGGAGTATCTGTAGCTACTGAGAGTTGAACGAAGCTTTACTAAAATTTTCTTAGAAAAAAACTTGACTACCCTAGGCTTGTGTATTCACAAGAAATTTTACAGGAAGTACTCAGAAGTCATTGGACGCCATTTGATGGTAACATTTCACACAACTGCAAATTATATTTTCTTATTATTAATTTTAAAAATAGGCAGAGGGCGATAATTATTATTGATAAAGGTCAGAATAGCATTGATATTTACCATCTCTTCCTGTAAATATTATTCTCCACTGAACCTAAGCCAAAAAGACACTGTTAGAAGTTCCACTTCTGTAATTGTAAATAAATTTATTTTATACATCAAGTGTTTGAATTCCAACACAAGTAAAATATATTTTATTGACTATATTGTAGTTAATAAGAAAATTCTACAAAATCTTTCCCTTGTTTCTAATTCCTAACAGGAAAGAAGGCCTGAGAGGTATCTCTTACTACATCCTCTGATACACTTGCCTAGTGTGATCTTGTGCTAAATATTCAAGTTGAAGGGGGGCTCATCAACACATCAAATTATTTTTTATAAATCACTTCCAGTTTACCTTGAATCCCTCCCCCTCTTCCCCAATTCAACTTTTGACAGATACTGGAATAATGGTAGGAATCTCTTCTCTATTTTCTCAGTGTACTCTATACCCAGAGATTACCCTGTCTGAAATATTTAATATTTAACACACTCATGTGTACACTCACTTGGATACACACATATACGTACACAACATAAGCATACACACATAAGTATACACATATCAACACACATTATGGAAATGTAAACAAACATACACAGAGGCCTTGTTATGCCCTCATTACTTTGCTCTGGGATTATTAAAACCATTCCATCTCTGTTCTTATTGTCATCATTCTTCCTGAACATAGCCCCATCCCACATAACTTCTGTGGTTGAAGCTTCTTAAAATGCTTTCTGATAAAGATGAGCGTAATACTATAAAATGGCTTTACTAGCTTCTCATTACACAGGAGTTACAAATGCTGAAACCAAGTGGCAACAGTGCTGCCTAAATCCACTTCCAATACATTATTCCAATGCACAAATATGGCACTAAGTCAAAAGCATTATTTTCTTAACATGGTCTGAAAAATTCTGCATGTTTGACATGTGAAATTCCATTGTACTTCTTTTTTTTTTTTAAACATTCTTTTTTTTTTGGGGGGGGGGCATCACTGCTCTCTGGTGGTGGGAGTAGGAGGCCCAGCCCCACTGCTGGAATTGAACCTCCGTCCCAGTGGCCGCAGTCCCGCGCACAACCACTACGCCACTGGGGCTCAGCTCCCATTGTACTTCTTAATCTACTAACTAAATCCTATCCATCCTAAAAAGTCTTCCTCCAATCCCACTTCCTCTGTGAGTTGCTTATAAACAAATATAACAAGAAGTACTTCAACAAAATTTAATTTTTGCAACATATAGGTTATTCAATTGGGTCCTTTGCAAAAGGTGGTGGAGGTTACAGAAACCTTTTTATACACATATATTTCCCTTCCCAAGTATATGAATTGGTGAAGGTCTGGGAACTCACACCGATACTCATAGATACTCTCAGAACTACACTAGTTCTTTACCAAAATGGAAAAATATTTATCATGAAAATGCTGTCCTGTATGAAGTAATAACTCACTACCATCAAGCCAATTCTGAGTTAGAGTGATCCTACAGGACAGAGTAGGATTGCCCCTATGGGTTTCCAAAACTTCAGATCTTTACAGCAGTAAAAATCTTCAACGTTCTCCTGTGAAGCAGCTGGTAGTTTTGAACTGCTGCTTTGTGGTTTAGTAGGTCAAAACTAAACCCAGTACACCACTCGAGCTCCTCATAGTTCGGAATATAATCCTAATTAAAAAATGGCTAGACATAAATCAGAGGATCCAAGAATGAAAACAGAAAAGATGGTAGAGACCCTCTGGCCTAACCCATGTGCTTGACCCTCTGTGCCCAGGCGAGGGTCCTATGGCCAAATAGTGACAAAGTTGAGTCCAACTCCCAGCTCCGCTAGCCATCAAAAGAAGGCCTGCAAAGCAAAAAAAGTCAACAAATGTCAAATATATTCTAGGACCCCTATTTATTCATATTTTTACTCATTTTAAAGTACCAGTACTAAAAACATTTAATGAAGATGTGAAAATTTTATCTAAGATTTCTGTACTGAAACACACCAAGTTTACTATGCAATCTTCTAAATCATAGCTTCCAAAATTACTTGACCTACCATGTCCTTTTCAGAAAAAAAAATTACTCAGTGTCTCCTCGACAATTAAAAACTTTTATATTATAGACCATAATCTAGGATTGCTGGTATCTGCTTTTGCAGCTCCCTTAGATCATTCTAGTGCCCTCCACTGGGTAGTACTACCCACTTTGGAAAACACTGCTCTTAAGATGAATTGGAATTTTAAATTACATATGCATTGTCTCCAACTGCCATTATATTCAAATCATATAAAGTCAAACCTTCTCAACTCATCACCATCAAGTCAATTCTGACGCACGGCAAGGCATAGGACAGAGCGAACTGTCAGCCTGGATTTCTGGGACTATAAATCTTTACAGGGGAAGAGAGCCTCACCTTTTCCCAAAGAGAAGTTTGGGGTTTCAAACTGCTGGCTTTGTCGGGGGCAGCCAAATGTGTAATACACTATACTATCATGGTTCCTCATTTCGCATCTTATTCTGGAACAAAAATACTCATGTATGTGTAGCTTTAACGATACCTCATTTGAAATATTTATCTAACCTAGATGGTCTAGCTATCATATGAAATTTTCAGCAGACCAGTTCTTCATCTAAGAAAGGGTGATGCAATTATTACATATCACTGCATGATCCAGAGTGTCTGGAGCTATATCAGGGACGGCCAATTTGTACGTATTACCCCTGCTCTTTGCTCTCATAGCTTACTGCTGAGTCGTATTCTCAGTGTAGGGCCCCAAGGGATATTTTTACAAATGAGTGTTTATTATTATATTATTCCATCATATACCTCATGAGAGGAGACTGTAACATCCGTTAAGAAAATTATGAATTATTTTGACTTCTATGATAGAGTTTCAATTTATTAAAAATTGTACTGTCTTTAAAAATTGATCCATTGAAGAGGTCAATTAAAATAGGTTAAATGGAATAAAATGGTCCTAAAATGTAAGATATTTGTGGCCACAAAACAAGTAGCTAAAATTAAGGGGGAAAAAAAGAAATACGCTAAATCATCACCTGCGTGCATTTAGCACCTGACACCGACCAAGCCCACTCTGACTACACATTCTAGGACTTAGCATAGCACTTGCACAGAGCAACCACCGTCCACATGAGGCTCTTCTGTAAAGACAACAGAAGCCACTCTGCCAAGGTTAAGGAACAAAAAAGCCAACAAATTATTTCAAAGCATTAGAGGACTTACAGATTTCTATAAATTCTAAAATTTCCTTGAATGCCAGAGATCTAAGCACAAATCCTTCAGAGCTAGAACAGCACGGCAATGAGAACCACTCTGCCATACCACAAGGGCGTGATGACAGAAATCCTATGGCCCGGTCCTGTCTCCAGAGGGGCAGCGGCCCGGGCAGCAGTTCCTCCACACGAGGAGACTCCCGCTCCCTTCTACCTCTCCTGCCATCCATTGATGAATAATACCCCACAGGTGCAACCGCTGGATGGCATATGGGCTGACCCAGACCACAGGTTCTGGAAGTCTAGGACATGCAGAGTTAAGTTTCCCAGCTCTCACATACGGTGGTAAGGAGCACAGAGATACCCTTTGGGACCACAAACACACGAAGATTAACAGCGTCTGACCAACAGCATGGAGAGTGGTTATATCCCCACATGTTCTGAAATTCCACATAGTTTAGTTGCCATTATATAGAGGATTATGTTTAAAAGTAAGAAACTAAACAGGGAAGTGAAAAATAAACATTTTGAATTGACAAGAAAAAGAGTACAAAAGGTTACTCAGGGAATCACTAGCTTTCTCATCTTCCTCAGTGTTATGACCACTTACTGAAGGTTGCCACTGCCCATGCTCTGAAATGAGTTTACTACAAGTTTCAGTTTCTTAAAGTCTTTAAATGATCCAGTGAGGTTGGAACTTTAATTATCCTCATTTCACCCATGAGGAAACCACAACACAAAAGAGTCAGATGACTAGGCTAGTAATGCTAAAATCAAGACTGGAACTCAGACGGGCTGCCCTGAAGGCCCAGGATCTTAAACATTACACTCTCTCACACTATAGCATAATTTTATACAGTACCTTGATGGCTATCACACTACATAAACACACACGCACACACACACACACACACATTTCCCCACCTGAGAGGTGTTTCATGCTTTTTTGGTAAGGTGCAATATAGAATAATGCAATATTATAGATGAAAATGACAAAGAACCAGATTTTCCAAATTTTCTATATTCAAACTGCAACAATAGCTTTTCATTAGTGTAAGCTTTGCATTTAAAAGCGGATTTAACTTTGATGTATAACAGACAAATTACATTAAGATATTAAATCTGTAAGTCATTGTTTAAAAAGTTAACTTATTTTAAGCAAAGAAAACTTTCCAGTCTTTGATATATGTCCTTAGAAACATGAAAATAAAATTCCTTTCCTCAACTGTCCTTTTCCATTTCACACATATTGATCTTTCCATATGTTTTAAATAATGATGAAATTAATAGGAACTGTTTTTAATAAACTCAAATCATAGTTCCTTTCATGTCAACATATTTGGGGAAAGCATATATGGAAAAGCATCTCAAATATTAGAAAGGCTAAGAACAGCATTTAGGTTAGAAGCAGCTTTAGAAGGGAGGTGCAAAGATGGCAGAGAACTTAGATGGCAACCACAGAAAGACAGAGAGTTGGGAACCAGGGTGCTCCTCTGCCAGCATTCTGAAGTGGGCGGGGGGTTAGGCTAGAACACAGGTGAAATAAAAAAATTCCAAGCTCCAAACTCACTGCTATTGAGTTGATGTTGACCCTCAGCAAGCACCCGAGGGGACACTGTGCAACTTCTCCTGAATTTCCGAGATGGTAACGGCTTATGGGAACAGGAAGCCCTGACTTTCTCCCTTTGAGTGGCTGGTGGTTTTGAACTGCTAATCCTGGGGATCACAGCCCAATGTGCACCCATTCCTCTGCATGGAAAAGATGTACGGCAAGGAATAGGTCAGGGTCTGCAAATGGGCCTTGATATTTCTTCGAGTTATTTATAAAATGGGAAATTATATTTACCTAATCAAGCTGCAGAGAAAATAAGATAATATTATATAGTTAAGAAAATCTCTATGGTCTTAGCGATGAACATAGTTAAGAGGTCAGTTTTTAAAAATTTCCCTGTCAAAGAAAAATAGAGTTTAATGAACTTTAGTTAGTTAAAATCATAAACGATGAATTCATACTCTATATGTACCATGGAAAATACTTCTTGATAAGGTAATTATTTTAGGTATTAAATTACCACAATAGCTAAAAGCTAAAAACAGTTGGGTTGAATGCTGTTTGCTATATATATTTTTTAAAAATGACTATATAGCTTTAAATTATGAATTGTATGTATTAGACAAAATCATGGCTTTATAATCTGTAATTTTATCATAGAATACATTTTCAATGTATAAAATGTTGATACAGTATTTTAATTACTCTGCATCATGATGTTTGGAAAACAAATTTTATCATCTTACTTCAGATTCAATACTTGATTGGTCACTATTGGTATCATCTTGATATATCCAGATTTTCGGAAAACATTGATAATGCTCTACCTTTCTGCAGGCTTAAAGCTCATGGGGGGTGGGGTCCATGAACAATGTGATTAAGAATTGTTCAGACAAGTTCGCCACCTAGAGGCAAAAATTGGAAACCAACCTTGGATTTTATTTTTAAGACAAAACTGATGGATGTTTATATAGATCTTCATATATATGTGTATGTATGTATATAATTTATCTTATAAAGAAGTTAAAGATACAAAAATTATTTACAAGGTTCTCTGTAAATAAATTCTTTAAATGCCAGGCTATATAAAAGAATGGCTCTTTGAGAATTCTTTCATAAAATGGAACAAGTCATGATGGTAGTCAAATGTGCAGTTTACCAATTTAAAAATGGAATCTCTACATTAAATGTTTTCCTCTGTATATATAATTACCATGTAATTCAAGAAATACATATAAGTTCTAGAACAACCAACGTGATTCACTTAAAACGTGTGGACCAAAACAACTACCAAAGACACTTTCTATTTTACTTAAAAGAGAAAGAGCTATTTCACTGAATATAGTGCTGGTTAAGAATGCTAAAAGTACCATAAATTATCAAAAGAATAAATAAATCTGTACAGTCAGAATGTTCCTTATAGGCAAGGATGGTGTGACTTTTTCTCACATATTTCGGACATTGTTATCAGGAGAGATCAGTCCCCGAAAAAGGACCCATGTTTGATAATAGGAGCAGGGTAGTACAAAAGAGGGCGATTTTCGAAACAGGAATTGACACAGTCACTACCACAATGGGATCAAATATACCCAAAATTGTGAGGGTGGTGTAAGATGTGGCCATGCTTTGCTCCGCTGTACATCGGCCGGGTCACTGGAAGAAAAACAAGGTTTTATACTCCTACAAAAAGCTAGCCTCAGAGCTGCACAGGGCAGCTCTCTCCTGATCTGTCGACTCGGTGGCAGCGAGCTTGGTTTTTGAGATCGATATGGTCATCATGAGTTGGCACTGAGCTTATGGCACCTAACACCAACAGGCCTGAAATGCAATCTTCTTGTGATAAAGTAATAACGCTTATGTAGAAGAATGCTAGTTGACAGACAGGCCTTTCAATATACCAGTAACCATCAATGCTAAAGCAAAATGGTCAATCCCACGAAGCACACATTAAAAATTCAAGCTTCGAATGATCCAGAAAATATAACTGATTACTAACTAGAGACCTACAGTACCTCCATTTTATCTCAGAAATCCGGACATACGGATTTCTGCTAGGACTGGGCCACCAATTAATAGTCATAAAATTAACAAGATCACTGAGCCTTCACCGAACTGAAAACACAGTATACTTGGATTAACCCCAAAGCATTATTATGAGCGTACAGTTCACACGCACTTTTTACCTCAAAGAAAATGCATTTAAACATATGGTGGTTGGCACAGTATATGTATCTATGTATTGTGAAAAACGATGTATGAGCCCCCAATGAGATGATCTTAATAAAAAAAAATATGTCTACAACGAATGGATGTTGTAGCAATGTACTTGTCTTATTCTTTTTAGAGTACCTTTAAAAAAAAAAAAAGGTCCAATCAAACAGTAACTTTGAGGAGACCTGATGGCCCAGCTAAAATCAAAGCAGACAGAATAGCTCAGAAGCTTCCAGGGACAATTTCAGGAGATTTCAAATGAGTAATTTTGTTCAATGTTCTCAAAGGGCATAGGACGATAATTGAAAACTGTACTGAGAAGGAAAAGGCTAGGAAGGTTGAGCTCTGGCTTTTTATTTGCCCATCAAGGCAACGCTCTTCTTATTCTTCAAGAAGAGCAAAGGCTGCCCTGTTGGCATTTTAAAAAAAATCACTTTATCGGGGGCTCATACAACTCTTATTACAACCCACACATCAATGCATGTTTGTACACATGTTGTCCTCTTTCTTCTTTAGACATACATTCTCTATGAGCCCTTGATATCTGCTCTTTTCCTTTTCCCTCTCCCCTCCATCCTCATAAACCCGAGAGATTATAAGTTATTATTATTTTCATCTCTCACAATGACCACCATCTCCCTTCCCACATGTTTTCTATAGTTCTTCCCCGTGTAGAGGGGTGTATGGTTATGTGTTTATCATTGCGATCGGTCCCCCCTTTCTCCCTTCCTCTCCCCTATTCCCTCCCTACCCTTCTGGTGTCACCATCCCCACTCCTGTTCCTGGATTCTCTGTGCCATGAGCTCCCATCACTTTCTACACCTGTGTTCAGATTCTGGTTTTGTTAGGACATTTTACTCTATCCAACCCTCAAGCCCTGACTTATTTTGGATTTATTTTTGTTCTAAAAACTTAAAGGAAACTTAAAAGTATACAATTTGAGTCTGTCAAAAAAGTCTAAATTATCATTTTGATGTGGAGTAAATCAAATAGCACAGAATTCTTTAGGGACAAGTTAAAGAGATAGAAACATTGCCTTCAAAGGGATATAGACCTACACAGAGGCCATGTCGAGAAACAATAGCTGCACTTTCTGATATATTTGTTTAATAGAGGTGTCTATAATTTTGTGGCAATACTTTTCTACTTTACTTCATATATTAAAAAGTGAAAACATGTTTAGGATTAAATTTGAAAACTTTTTCCATACCGCAAAGTCATATTTAAAAAAAATATTTGGGGTTATGAAATATACTCTTATTTCAACTCCTATTTTGTTATTTGATTTTCACTCTAACTTTAAAAATTGATTCTTCTAAAGTCAAACTCACTATGTGACATTCTAGAGAACTCATTTCAAGAAATACTAAAATTTCACTTTGGACCTTAATTTTATTTTTATTAAATGTACTAATTCTGCAGCAGGTTATTTCCATGTAAAATTTTATTTTTCTCAGAACTGTAACAAAGTACTGCTTCCAGAAAAGCATCATTAAGCCTTTCGTTCTTGGCTCTGTCACTGGGGACTCTCATTACTGTAAGGGTTAACTCTTTTCCAAGTTTACACTATTTAATCTTCTATGTGCCTGAGTTTTATCATTCTGCAAAAGATAGTTTTATCTGCCACGATGGGTGCAAAATAGTCTAGCCTGGCGTTCAAGCAGTCTGGCTTCACATCTCCACTCACTTCTAGAAATAAATCAGATTTCAAGTGTAAACCTAGTATGCTATATAGATGCCTTCTATGCACATTGCTAAAACTGGGGTAAATAATGGCACAGAGAACTCCGGAGGACAACAGTAATAACTCACTGCCATCACATCCATTTTGACTCTACAGAACTCTATGAGGCAGGCTAGAACTGCCGCTGTAGATTTCCAAGACTAACTCTCTAAGGAACTAGAGAGCCTCGTCTTTCTTCTAAGGAGTGGCTGGTGGCTTTAAACCCTTGACTGTGTGCTTAGCAGCTACTACGCCACCCCAGGGCTTGTTATAGGTTTTACCTCAGATAAAAAGCTCAACGTGTTTATCAAAAGATATACAGCGAGAGTTTTTAATAATCCCTAGAAGCTGGGAAAGGTCACGTATATTCTAAAGCAACAAAGAAATGTTGGGTAATAAAAAACTTCAATCTCCAGCTATATATACTTAGGGGTATCAAAAAGTTTGAGTGTCTCTCTATATCATATATTCAAGGAGTAAAGGAAGTACAGAAAGAATAAGTACTTTGTATGTCATGAGTGATTTCACGAGTGAAGTCATAAGTTCACAAATAAGTACCTAAAAGGTAGAGAGTAAATTTTGAAACACTACCCATATCTCTAATTTGTTAAGACCTACTGGATAAAAAATTAAGTATCTTAGTATTTCTTGACTCTTTCTTATTACTTAATTCCCATCCCCAATTCTCATTATCATCTTAATTCTAGTCATATAAAAATCCCGATTAGCTTAACCATGTTCTAATTATCTCTCTGTTTCCAAGTCCAACTTCTTACATCCTATCCTACAACCAGAGTCTCAAAACCATCTTCACAAGATATACAGAATAATCTCTGAGGTGGAAATCAGCCATATCATTTCCCTGCTTTATACTCAAACATCAAGGCAGGAGTCTAAATGGCCCTATTCTACAACCCCTCTTCTCATGTATAGTCTTCTCTAACTAAGTAAGGCATGAAGTCACGGGGTGGCAATATTCCAACTCAAACCCTGGATCTTCAAGGAGGGGCTACAACTAGTAGTTCTTTGGGTCTTCTTTCCAACATAATTACCAATCGATTCATTTGGATTAAATATAAATGACCCTCATCAAAACATGTCAATTTCCCTGAATTTTGAGTGAGGTTTTTCACAAACACTGTAACTCCTAATAAGATTTTTCAAATAGTTTTAACTCACCAGATGCTTTTCTTCAAGCAACATCTAATGCAGAATCCCATAAAATGTGGTTGAAAACAGTGTTTTGAGACTGACAATCTCAGCAGAATTTAAAAGATTTAGAACCAGAAAAACCCTTGAATAAAAGTATATTCAGTTAGATGCAAAACAAAGTCTATGAGGATATGAAGTCGGGATGTGATATAATCTGACTTGTATTTCTGAAAGACCATTCTAATTTATGTGAGTAAAAGAATTGAAGAGAATAATAATTTCAATATTTCTGATGGGCTTGCACCACCTATAAAGAGAGTTATGCACTTTCCAGTTATTGGTTATTATACAGAAGTTATAGAATACCTGATCCTCACTGGTCAATCCAAGGTGCATCACCAGATAAAAATGCACTAAGAAATCAGAATTTGGCAGAATGTCTTGTCGTCTGGTCATCATGGCACAGATCAGTCTGTAGGCTTGCAGTTTTCCTTCTTTGTATTCATTTGGCAATGTTGTTGCCTGCCAAGGAGAAGAGGTTGAAAGATTAAATCAACTCCAATTGCAAAACGTTTCATTTCTATTTTGGTTTTCCACATTAAAATTTGTTTGTGGAGATGTGGGATGCAGTAGTCTATCTTCAAAACATGCAATCCTGTGCAATTACACTGTTTAAACTCAATTTCATAGAAGAAAATAAAATTGCAATAAAAGAACAAACATATCCACTTACCTTGAAAAGCCATGGTGCAAATATTCTTAGTGGTGGAATCAAGACTGGAGGACATGGAGAAGACTGGTTATCCGGGCTTATTGCTAAATTATCCCGTATCTAATATACAAAGAGATGTTAAAAAAAGGAAACATTCAATTTATCCCAAGGCTACTTGATTATTATCTTCTATAGCCTAATAGATGTTCCCATTTCAGTTTTAGAAAAACTACACTATTTACAAAGCTTTTATCATCGTGAGCACTATTGTCTTTCTAAGTTGTGCAGCTTGGCTTACTGTATTGTAGATTTAAAACACAAAACTTGGGCCTTGTTTGTCCTTGAATGGAGATATCCTGAACACCAAGTAGTAAATCATATTGTACCATGAATCACATGTTTAAAGATACTTGACTATATAAAAATGTATGATAGAAATAAAAATTGGAACGAAAGCTGTATGTACTCTAAGATTCTACTAAAAGACATATTTATGCATAGAAATAAGACTATTAGTATTGGCTAGGCTGATAGGATAATGTAATTAATATTTTTCTTCAGCTTTCAAATTTTAAACAATAAAACACCTCTATCGGCACCACGAAGAAAAACCTGATCTACTTCTGAAAAATACGCCTCAGTAGATGCTATGGAGCACATTTCTGTACTGCTCATACATGGGGCTACAAATCAGAATGAACAGCAATTGGTTTCGCTTTGTAATGAGAATTACTAAAACTACTTAGTACTCTATATTGAACATCTTACAGTAATAGTCAAGCAGCCCCAGTGACGCAGTAGTTAAGAGTTTAGCTGCTGAGTGGAAGGCATCAGTTTGAGCTCATCAGTCAGTCACTCAGCAGGAGAGAAATGTAGTTTTCCATAAAGATTAACCCTTTTAGGCTTGTTCTACTTCGGATAGATTCCCTAGGGTCATAATGAGTTGGAATTTACTTGACAGCAATAGGTTGGAGTAGTATTTTACTTATGTGCTAAATGAAGGAATTCTTTTGTATTTATAAAATGACCACTATTACTTTTTTTTAATAACCAAGCAAAAAAAACCCAAAAAACTCATTGCTGTCAAGTCAATTACAACTCATCACAACCTCATGTGTCAAAGAGCAAAATCGTTCCATCAGGTTTTCTTGGCTACAATCTATAAATAGATGCAGGTTGCCAGGTCTTTCTTCATGTGACTGATGATGGGTTCCAACTGCCAATTCTTAGGTTAATAGTAAAGTGAAAACTACCTGGTTTTAGGGGCTTCTTTGGCTTGGTAATTAAGTACAATGGTTTTTACATTAAATGATAAATAAGTAGCAGAACATACCTTTGCTAGTTTGTACCAGAGTTCATAGAGATATCCAAAAACTTTGGCATGGATCTTAGGTGACTGGATATTATTCACATCTCCAAGTATTCCTAAGGCTCTTCGCCACAACACAGCAGCAGAATCTGGATGCCAGCCAGTGAGGTTCCCTCCAGCAATAATGCTGCAATCATCAGCGAGGCATTCACTACTATCTATAGAAAAAAATGTATATATTAGCCATGGAAACACAATCCTCATGTCTTCAGCACAGGTTTTCTTCTTTAAAACAGTATACTTTGGTCAAAAGTCATGTAGTCAGAGGAAAAACAATAAATTAAATATGTGAAATGATTGAGAAATTGAAAAAATGAAAAAGCAAGATCAATGCTGAAAAGTCAAATGGTCATCTTTCTTTAAACTGAGCAACAACCTACATATGACATAATAGTCCCGGAGATGATATTAATGGGTTTATAAAGCCAAGTTGAAAAATAAGAAGAGCTTTGTTCAGGATGGACTGGGGACAGTACCATGAAAAACAGGTATTGAGGTAGTAGTGGCAAAAGGACCTTTATTGATGTTGCTATAAAACCAAATCAAATTCATTGTCATATAGTCTAATGCAAAATGATACCAATGGATAGATTACAACTATCCCAAAGTATTTTCAAGGGTAAAGCATATTTCCACATACAAGAGGGCACCAAAACACAACAACAAAACAACCTACCAGACACTCCCCACACCAAAGCTCTGTATTATTTACTTTCTTTTTCTTTAAAAAAAATCATTTTAAAACAACCTGATCACCTTTAAAGAACTCTCCATTATACTTAATACATTTGTCATATCTGTGATTCTATTCTTAGAAACATTTTTCAAACTCATCTGTTTGGAAGGCTGAGAGCATCTTCCCATTTTTTTCTTCACCACTCCTAAATAGTCACATTGTTGTCTTTTCATGTCCTTCTTCATTCAAGGAAACAAAATGAAGTTGCACAGAGCAGGATCAGGTGAGTATGGTGCATGGGACAAAAGGCACACAGTTTTTTTTGCCCCAAACTGGAGAACTGACATGGCTGCATGAACAGGTACACTGTCGTGGTGGCAAAACTATTTCCCTATCTGCCACAAATTAGACCTTTTTTGTTGCATACAGTTAAGCTATCTTTTCTGAACCTCTACATAGAAAGCTTGATTAACAGTCTGACCTGGTGGAATGAACTCCAAATGCACTACATGTTGACATTTTTGTCTGTTTTGGAAGCCAACAGATGTTCAGAATAATGAGACTGTCCATCAATAGACACCTTACCTCTTTGGAAACCAGAAAACCACTTGTACACTTGAGATTTTCTCAAAGCGCTGTCCTTGTAAACTCTGTTTAATATCACATTTTTGTGGCTGCACGCTGTTCTCTTAAATTGCCAGCACACACACAAAAATAAGGTTCAAGCAAAATTGCTTTCATGAAAAAAAAATTGACTGTGAGCAGAAAGAATCTCCTAGGCGATGCAGCTGTTGCACTAACTCAGAGTGAGCTGTTTGAAGCCGGTCCAGCAGGAAAAACGTGAACTACGAAAACGCCCCTGGCAGAGCTTGTTTCCTGTTTCTGGGGGGTACCCCCTCGTATAGCACAACCACTAAGAAAAGTGGTATGGTGCTCTCCTAAAAGTTTTCCCTTTAGCAGAGGATGCCAGATATGAAAATAATAATAATTTATAATTTATCAAGGGTTCATGAGGGAGGTAGGGTGGGGCAGGAAGGGGGAAAATGAGGAGCTGATACCAAGGACACAAATAGAAAATAATATTTTGAAAATGACGATGACAACATATGTACAAAAGTGCTTGACAGAATGGATGAATTTATGGATTGTGATAAAAGCTGTAAGGGCCACCAATAAAATTATTTTTAAAAGAAAGCACTACTAGATCATGGTGGCAATTGTATAATACAGCTTGATGTAATTGAACTATGAAATGATATTATATTTGTATTAACTCCCAATAAAATGCTTTTGGAAAAAAAATTTTAAATCTCCCTTTTGACCAATTTAATATGTTTTATTTTTAATATTTTCTGCTCTCTTTTGATTGATGCTTTGATTTGTTTTACTTTGTTATTCTTGTTATATATATTAATGTTTTTCTGTATATAAAACCATGATAGGCATATCTTTAGAGTCACTGGATTAAAGTCCTTGGCGATTTGGTAGGAGAGGTGGTGGGGAGATGGGGAGCTAATAACAATTAGTACAAGAATGAAGAAGATGGTGTAAAACTGATTCTGGTGATGTTTATACAGTTTCTTGATGTGAGTGAACTACTAGATTATATGATATATTAATTAAATACAGTAAAATATTTAAAATACTAAATTATTTAAAAACTAAAAATAATACACTCAACGGCATGAGAAATATAAATACCATCTGACCCAGTAACTCTTCTACTATAAGAACACGACTGTATACACACACATTCAAGTTCATCACAGCACAATTCACAACTTCAAAAGAAATACAAACAACCTAAATTCCCATCAATGGAGTAACAGATAAATTTTAGGAATGCTAGGCAACATTAAAAAACAATCACGCTGTGAAACACCAAATGTGGGCGAACCTGGAAGATCTTACGCTGAGTGTATTTATTCCATCACAAAAGGATACGTGTAGTATGAGACCACTATTGTAAAAAGGAGAAAAATAAAAATGTTTGACACTAAAAGAAATATTATTTGATGGTTCCCAGGGGTAAGAAGAAAAATGAGGGAGTGGATGTCATGGGCTAGACATGTGTTGACCTTGGTGAATAGGGAGGCAATATACAGTAAGAGGGAGGTTGGCAACAAACACTGGAGGCCAGGGAAGGCACTGGAAATTTGCAAGAGGGTGTAAATTTTTTAAAGATCATTTTATTGGGGACTCTTACAACTCTTATAGCAATCCATGCACTCATTGTTATCAAGCATATTTGTACATAGGTAGCCATCCTTATTTAATAAACATTTTACTTTCTATTTGAACCCTTGTTATCAGCTCCTCTTTTTCCTTCCCTCCCGCTTCTCACCCTCATGACGCCTTGATAAATAATAAATTATTAGTACCATTATCATATCTTATACTGACTGCTATCTTCTTTCCCCCATGGTTTTTTTGTTTATCCCCCGGGGTGGTGGTGGTGATGTGTCGATCCTTGCAATTGGTTCCCCCTTCAACCCCTGTTCTCCCTACATCCCCCCTACACTCCTAGTGTCACTATTCCCATTTTTTTTTCCTGAGGGGCTTAACTGAGTGGGGTTATGTGTGTTGTGAGCTCTTATCTGTACCAGTGTACATGCTCTGGTCTAGTCTGAAGTGAAAGGCAGGACTGGGGTCATCTTTAGGTGGGGCGAGGAAGCCTCAAGGAAGTAGAAGAATATTATCAGTCTCATCAGTGCTCTACTGTGTCCTGGTTGACTCATCCTATCCTGGTGACCCTTCTCTGTAGGCATGGTTCATTTGGGCCTCTGCTCCTAATTCTCTCATTCTCAACAAAATATTTTGTTCATTTGTTTTGGGCTTTCTGGTGCCTGGTACCTGATCTCATGATCATATGGCTGGTATGCTCCTTCCATGAGGATTTATTGGGTCTCCTTTGAATGGCTGCATGCTTGATGTCAAACCTTTAAGACTCCAGACTCTATATCTTTCGATAGCCAGGCACCATCACCTTTCTTCACCACATTTTCGTATGCACCCATTTTGTCTTTAGCAATAGCGCTGGGAGGTGAGCACCACAGAATGCCGTGCTGTTAGAACAAAGTGTTCTTGCTTTGTGGCAAGTCTTGAGCATAGGCCCAAAGTCTGTCCACTTCCTCAATGTATTGTCATATAGTATATGTAGATACGCCAATACCTCTATTTTTATGAATTTACATATGTATACATCTAAGTTTATACCTGTATGCATAGCTTTGCTTCCTAGATCTTTCCTCTATTTCCTTTTACCTTCTTCCTATCCCATCATCATACTCACCCTTAGTAGTTCCTCTCAGCTAGATTGCTGTTGCTTCAACACCCCAGGATCTTTATGTCCCCCTTGTTGTTGATTTTAATTTCTGAGTTGTTTCCCTATCTATGGCATTGTTTTCTCACCACTCCCTTCCCTCGCCACCTCCTTCCCCCAAGTCCCTATGGAACCATCAGTCCTGTTGCTTTCTCCTAGGACTTGCTTCCCATGTTTAACTTATATAGGTAAGCAAACAAACAATAAGGAGAAAAAACAAAAGAAAACAAAAGATAGAATAAGAAGAGAAAAAAATAAGCACCAATTTTTGGGGGGGGGGGTTGATATGAACAGAAACAATACTATTTTTTTTCATATTATAAGTTTTTAAAAATGACAATTAATGAATGTTATTTTAATTAGGATGTTCTTTTAATTAGAAAATTCTAGGCTCTCAGCATTAAAATGGTATCTCTTTTTTTCCTTCCAAATACACAATTACCTGTCAAGTTTGAAACATCAGCGGGACTCAGTTGCAACCAATGGCGTGCATCAGAGTCAGCAGCAACATCTGTGGGCGTGTTTAATTCTTGGTCCTCTTCAGAGCTCTGCCAGGCGCTCATGGAAAGCTCTGCCTCGTTGGTAAACCCCAGAGGTATGTCACTGCTGACAGTTTCACCTAGCACGAGAGAATAAGAGTTTGAGATAACAAATATGGAAAATCACAACATTCAAAATCAGTAATAGGCAGGTGTACTAATAAAAGCTTGGTGGTTCAAATCCACTCAGAGGATTTAGTGACAATTTACTTTTGAAAGTTCACAGTCAATGAAGACCCAATGGGACATAGTTCTACTCTGACACACATGGGACAGTCATGAGTTAGAACTGACTGGATGACAACTAATTGCTGGTTAAACACTTTTAGCTAACACAACAGGGAAATGTTTGTTCAAAATCTTGGGAAGAAACTGCAGAGCATGGCATAGCTTGAAAGGTACCTGGTCTGGGGCTCTTAGTCAACAGCACAAGGTTTCCAAACACAGGGCATTCATCGTCCTTACAAGTTTTCACAACCTATCCATCACTCCTCTATCATTTTTTGCAAGGTATCTCAACCACTGACAATTATTTCATAAACCCATAGGATTCCATTAAGTCACTACATTTGCCACTACAACTGACTCACTACCAGAAAGGGTTAGGTGGAGGAAGAGAGTGAGAACTGATTCAACTTCTAATGCAAGTTTATTCTTTGACTGAAAGACTTGAAGAATAGTTACACCTTGAGTCTGACATCTAGACCTAGGTCAGCTCAATAATCTAGGGTTGCTGGGGGTGAGAAGTTCCACTAAAGTGGATTTTGTCAACAAGACAAAATTATCCATATTGTGTTTGTATTTGTCATAATACAATGATTTATTCAAAGAGTAATAAGAAAGGATATTTATTCTGACATAAAGTAGACCACAGCAGCTCTGCTCCTTAAAGTCTATCAGTTACAAAACAATTTCCTGCCCATGCTTCCTACTGCTCTTTGTCTCTATCACGTGCACAGCTCAGCTTTGATACTGTCAACCTGCCGTCTTCTGCTTTGGTTGGCTACCATCATGTTGACCTTCAAATCAGGAAAATTTCAAATACATGGAGAGCAAACTACAACAATACATAGCGTTTCCGTGGACTGATTTTATAAGTAGCTCACTAAGTCATTCTCTCTAGTCTGTTTAGTCTGTAAATATCATTGAAACCTATTTAGCATCATAGCAACACACATCTCTGCTGACAGATGAGTGGTGGCTGCTCAGGGGGTGCACTGGCCAGAAAGCGAATCTGGGTCTCCTGTAGAAGGCAAGATTCCCACTGCTGGACCACCGGTGCTCTCTGCTATCCTGCAGTCATGCACAAAGAGCTGAAAACTGTGAGGTTCCAACAACATCATCTTCTACAAAACCAAAAGTGAGCAATGTCTGAAGGTACAGCCTAGGTGCCTCCACACCCACCAAGAGCCATCGAGACTGACAAGCTGGGGTTGTTGATTGCCAGTATCTGACTTCTGGAAAATAGGGTTTAAAGCTTATTTTATAATATATGACAAAATACCTGAGGATTCTAATCAAAATGAGTTTTTGTGGTAACACTTATACTCTCTTACTACAATGGAGTTCTTTGCTCCAAATCTGTGGGAACTTGCTAGAAAAGTGATTTTTTTTTTTCTGAATCAGTATGTTCACCCACATGTGGTTAAACTTTCATCACTTCTGGGATTCCAGATTCTAAAACTATTTCAATTCATAAGCATGGTTCACAAGCATGGTTCTTGAGATAAAATACCACTTGGGTCAGAGAATGGGTACAAAATGGCAACACTTCTGAATGTGAATGAAAACAGACCATATTTCTGAAACTTACTCTTCTGTTTTTCACTACATTTTCCTTGCATCTGCTGTAAACCATCTTTTAAATCCAATTCAACAGGACTGCTGCTTCTTCGAACTAAGATCTTAGACAAAACAAAATTTTGCATTTGTTACAGGAACTTTTTATTTTTTTGTAAGACTATGACATTTTTAGTCAACATTTCTTTAAAAATTATGAGCAACAAAATAGTTCACATTAGAAAGACATATGTTCACAAATTACTATAACTGAACCCTAAATTACTCAGGACCTGTAACTTTAATTTATTGACTCTGCTTTCTTAACTGAGATGGCAATTAAACAGATCTATTAAAATAGGAAAAGTAATAGTAGACCAATATATTTTAAAGTCCTACCAGTTCCCGTGGTTAAAAAAAAATAACACATTTATAAGCAAGATAATTCTCCAGATGGTCTAAGTTAAGTTACCTGCTGCTTGTCAGCATGCGACAGCAAGGAAGGAACCAACTCTACTTCACTTGGTACCTTCTTATTTAGATGTGCAACAGACTTCTCTGTGCACTACTGGTGTTAAACAGATGACTACATATTAGAATGCAACCTGCTCCTGCTAGGAATTTATAACTTCCTTGGAGAGACAAAGAGCATACTCAAATTACACAAAATCGGTGTAACATACATAAAATATACAAATAAACTCTTTAAAGAGTATGTAGTAATCTTCATTGACCACAGTGACAAGAGAGCTGTAGGCTATTTAAGAAGACAGAAGACATTTAAGAAGTAGAGAGAAGGAAAGAGAGTGAAGGCAACAATACTGGCATGATAATTAGCAAGCTCGGTGTGGTTTGGAGGAGATGCGCATTAAAGTAGGCAGTGTAGGGAAGAAAGAAGAAGCAGCAAAAGAAAAATATGTACACTTTCTAATACAAGCATCTGGGATAAGATGAACTTTCAATATTAGGATTAGAAAATTTGACCCAAATATCAGCAAAATGAACAATGATCTAAAACATAGATTGATTAGAATTAAGAAGAAAATTGTTAAGAAACTGTTATGGCAATATAGAAATGAGAGAATTGGGTTTCTAAAGATAGAAAAAGGAAAGAAGAGATGAGTATGAGAGATGCTGTGAAGTGACAGGTAAAGTGTGTAATAAGCTATATATGATCATAGGGCAAAATGAAATCACAAAAGGTTCTGAGTCTGGGAACTAAGGGAATGAGGATGTCAAAGGCAGAAAGGCAGGTGAACAGGCAAGAAGAAAATAATGAATTTGCAAAAATTGCACACATTTTAACTTTCAACTATAGGCTGAATATCCCAAAGAAATGCCTTATAAGGGAGCAAAAATCCAAAATTGGTGGAAAATGTCAAGATATAGATTTAAGACCTACCTCTCAAGATTAATTTAAAAAAAAGCCTAGGATTTAATGAACCAACCAACCCAACCACTGCCATTGAGTCAATTCTGACTTACAGCAACCACGGAGTCTACAAATATATGAAAAACAAACAAACATCACACAACCTTAGCAAGAATAATACATATTTAATGTCCTTAATGGCAATATTTCTAAGATAGCCCCTAAATGAAAAGCAAGACAAGGATTTTTCTGATTGTATGAGAGATCGAATACCCTTTAGTTTTAGATCTACATAAAAATTTCAGTTGCAATTTGGGACATACAGAAAGTAAAAGAAACCTACAAGTGCTCTACAGTGTGAAGTGACAGGGGACTACCCTGAAGGTAAATCCAATGTTGTCACAGCCATTGGTAGAAGGACTATGACTCCCCAAAGAGCTTAGTACTCCTGGCTCCTGAAAGAAACATGCAACTTTTACTTGGGTGAAACATCATCAATCTACATATTCCATTTCTCAATAGATTATGAATGGCCAACTAACAGCACATGTCAAATATCTCCAAACATCCAAGAAAAGAAATTGCCAGGCACAAGAATCTCAAAAAATACAGTGATCAGATTTGGATCTATAAAGATTTCAGATAATCAGATATAAAATTTAGGGTTATAATTTGTGAATTTCTTAAATATGAACAAGAAACAAGAGATTATTTAAAATAGTAATCTACAGTTTTAAAAATTCAACTTAAACTTTTAGAACTGAAAGAATAATTGTTGAACAGGTTAAGATCTGAATGGACATATTAAACAGTGGGCAAGATAAAAACAAAAAGAGAATTACTGAACTGAAGTAGAAGGGGGTTTCCAAATGTTGATGGAAAAATCTCATTATCTCTTAATTATATGTATCTATACACTTTTGAAGACCCTTCACACTTAGGATATACCCATAGAGTGAAAGATAACGGAAAGTATAAGTGAGAGCTTAAGATATATGGAAGACAGAATGAGGACACCTAATACATTTCTGCCTAAAGTCCCAGAAAAAAAAGAGAGAAATGAAAAAAGAGGCCCTATTTGAAGAGACTTAAAAAATGAAGAAAAATATCCTCTCACCATACTTACATGCAATCTAAGTAAATTATCAAAGAAGCTAGATTATGTAGAACTCAGCATCAAAATTGGAAGATTTATTAAGAACTTGACGTGTGTAAGTAATACAACCATGATTGCTGAAAATGAAGAGGACTTGAAGTATTTGCTGATGAAGAGCAGAGATTGTAGCCTCTAATATGGATTCCAACTAAAAAGACTGACGCTGCCGAGGAGTTCATCTTGCTTTGACACACAATCAATGCTCATGGGAGCAACAGTCAAGAGATAAAATAACACACTGCAGGGAGAACATCTGTGGTACAAGGCCTATATCGAGAGTTGAAAAATTAATTTAAAGATTAAGTGTGCCTGAATCAAGCCATGGTATTTTCATTCACCTCATATGCACCTGGAAGTTGAACACTGAATAAGCAGGTCCAAAGAAGCACCAATGCATTTTAACAATGGTGATGACTAAGAATATTGAAAGTGGACTGCCAACAGAACAAACAAATCTGGCTTAGAAGTACAGCTACCATGCTCCTCAGAAGTAATGATGGGGAAGACTTCATCTCCCTTACTTTGGGCATGTCAGGAGAGACTAGTCCCTGGTAAAGGAAATCAGGTTTGGTAAAGTGGAAGAATAATGACAAAGAAGAAGACTTTTTGACAAGATGAATTGACACAGTGGCCACAACAATAAGCTCAAATATGACAACGATTGTGAGAATGACACAAGACCCAGTGGTGCTGTGCTCTGTCATACATAGGGTCACTATAAATGGAAACTGACATGATAGGAGCTAACCCCCCCAAAAAAACAAACTTCATCACATCCACCCCTACATAATGACCACAGAGAACATTTAAACATGTCTATCATAAGAATGTATAGGGCTACTAGAGGTTCAAGCGAGATTCAAAAGAGGATATGGAAAAAGGTATATCATGACTTAGGTCTAGTGAATCTTGGCTGCAAGAAAAAAATACCAGAAATATGTTAATTTATGATGTTTATTAACTCTGCAAAGGTAACTGACTGTGTGGATTACAGTAAACTATGGATAAACTTGAGAAGAATGGAAATTCCAGAATACTTTATTGCATTCTGTGGAACTTGTGCATAGATCAAGAGGAACTGTGGAAAAAAAGTAAGAAATTACTGCATGGCTTAAAATTGAGAAAGGATTGTATCAGGATTGTATCCTCTCACCATACTTATTCAATCTGTAATTCTCACCAATTAATCAGAGAAGCTGAATTATTTGAAGAAAAATTCAACAGGACTGGAGGAAGACTTATTGACAACCAACAACATGCAGATCGAACAACCTTGCTTGCTGAAAGTGAGGACAACTGAAATACTTGCTCATGAAGATCAAGAGTTGCAGCCTTCAGTATGGAATGCAATTTAATGTAAAAAAGACCCAAACTCTCACAACTGGACCAACAGATAACATCCTGATAAACAGAGAAAAGGCTAACGTTGTCAAATATTTTGTCTTGCTTGAATCCATAGAGAATGCTCATGGAAGCAGATGTCAAGAGATCAAACAAAGCATTGCAAGAGGTAACTCTGCTTCATAAGACCTCTTGAACATTTTGAAAAGCAAGGATGCCCATTTAAGGACTAAGGTGTGCCTAACAATGTATTTCCCATTACTTAATATTTCATTGCAAGCTGGACACTGAATTATGGTGCTGGTAAAGAATATTGAAAGTACCATGCACTGCCAAAAGAACAAATAAATCTGTCTAGGAAGCATTATGGGCAGGATGTTCCTTAGAGATAAGAATGGTGGGATGTTTTCTCGTGTACTTTGGACGTGTTTTCAAGAGAGATTATTCCCTGGAGAAGGACATTATGCTTGGTGGAGAAGCAGTAAAAAAGAAAATGATCCTTGAAAAGATGGATGACAGAGTGACTGCAAAGAAGAGCTCAAAAAAACCCCAACACTTGTAAAGGTGAAGCAGGCCCAGGGGGTGCTTCATTCTGTTGTATGTTGGGTCGCTGTGAGTTGGAAATGTCATGAAGGCAACTAACACTGATAAAAAGAGGCAGTAGCAGGAAAGTTTAGAGGAAAATAGGGAGCTACAATAATGAACATGAGAAAGAAGAAAATGTTCTGAAATTGATTATGCTGAGGATTATACAATTCTTAATATGATTAAGAATTCTATATATAAAATATACAAAAATGTAAATTATACAAATGCAAATTCTATAAAAAATAAAAGAATACGTTATTTCTAGATACAAAAGTACATAGCAAAACTGTAGAACAAAGCAAACAAATGAGCAACCCAATACCAGTATAGTGTTGCTCCCTGTGAGAGGGAAGCAAGGGAAAAGACAAAGAAACTTTCAGGTCAGAGCAATAATATATTCCAGTGTTAAAAAATAAGATAAACTATATATGTGTGTACATATATATATATATATACATACACTATATTGGTATATAACCTTTTAAAATAAAAAAAACATTTAATCCTGGTTATCTTATAGCTCAGAGAAATAAGGTATTTCTATTTTATTGTCTAACTTTTAAATTGAGTGTTCTAAGAGCATATATAGTACATTATAAAAAAAGAAAAGCAGGTTATCTGTGCAGATAATTATAGACTCCTTTTTTATTTTGTGTATGTTTGTTTTTAGAAAACAATAAATGCTATTTCACTTTTTTAAAAAAGATACTAAAAATCCTTAAAAGCACTTATCAGGAGGGGATTACCATCTAAAATGCTATCAGAAATGAGAACTCTGAAATCAATACATCAGACAAGGAAAACTACTTAAAAATAATGAATTTCACATATAGGCCAGATAATAGATATGATTTTCTCACTGTCACCATGAACATTTTTGTAATATGATTGTGACTTTACAGAGTGACCACGCAAACCTTCAGAAGATCTCATGATCGTTTACCTACATGAATGAAAAACATTCAAAAACAGAAAAGTTTCACTGCCACCAATATATTTACTTACTATATCAATAGTCAATTTTTTATATTTAATGACAACCTGCCTGATATTGTTTGAAAATATCTTACTGTTATTCCTTCGTGTTCTTTCTTCATATGTCCTTTATTTTCTTGAGCAGGTTTCAAGTCTGAAAACTCTGAATTCTGTGCATTCTCTATCTTTCGACCTACATACACATGGGGGAAAAGAAGGTCAACAGAAAGATGTTTCAGACAAAGATATTTTTACATCGAGGTGATTTCCAGATTTAGATATCATATGAAAAATATAGATAGGGGTTATAAACTGCTAACTGTGGATCAAATTCAAACTATGGATTTGGTATCTTTGATCACCATAGAACATTTAAATTGATGAACTGAATGCAATTTACTGAAGCAGGCAATAGTCAGCTAATAAATCCACCTGAATCATTGTGTTAGCATAAGAGAGGGCAGCAAGATGCTTCTGGTACTCTGGAGAAATTTTCTCAAAGGAACAGCTGCCAGGGTTAGGCAGGTACGCAGGCAGGTGGAGGAGAACAGCACTGGTACTGGGGATCACCATTTTTCTTTTTTGAAAAGTCATTTTATTGGAGGCTCGTAAAACTCTCATCACAATCCATACATCCATTGAATCAGGCATGTTTGTACACGTGTTGCCTTCATTCTTTTCTACACATTTACTTTCTATTGAGCTCTTAGTATCAGCTCCTCTTACAGAGGCAAATGAGAGAAGGCACAGGTAACCAGTATCAGCAGTTTGTTTTCTTCTCTCTCTCTAAATTAAAAGATCATTTTATTGGGGGCTCTTACAGCAGTTACAAAAACCCATACATCGGGCTGAGCCCTGGTGGCGTAGTGGTTGTGCGCGGGACTGCGGCCCACTGGGACGGAGGTTCAATTCCAACAGTAGGGCTGGACCTCCTACTCCCACCACCAGAGAGCAGTGATGCCCCCCCCCCAAAAAAAAACCCATACATTAATTGTATCAAACATATTTGTACATGTTTCCATCATTATTTTCTAAACATTTATTTTCTATTGAGCTCTTAGTATCAAGTCCTCTTTTTTCCCTCCTTCTCCCTTCACCCTCATAACCCCTTGATAAAATTACAAATTATTATTATTCCCACATCTTACACCGATTTCTGTCTCCCTGTCCCCATAGTTTCTGTTGTTTGTTCCCCTGGAGGTGGTGGTGGGGTGGTGGTTATGTGTCAATCATTGCTATTGCTTCCTTCTTCCTTCTCTCCCCACCTTTCTCTTACCCTCCTTGGATCACTTTCCCATACCTGTCTCTGGATTCCATGTGTCGTGAGTTCTTATCTCTTTTCTGTACCTGTGTACATGCTCATGTCTAACCTTCAGTGAAAGGCAGGACTGAGGTCATGATAGTGGGGAGTGAAGATGCCTCAATGAGCCAGAGGAATATTGTGTTTCCTCAGTGGTATACTGCACTCTGTTTGACTCATCCCTTCCTTGTGACTCTTCTGTGAAGGGATGGGTTTTGGGTCTCTGCTCTGACTCTCCTTGTTCCCCACAATATGATTTGCCTGTTTGTTTGCTTGTTTGGGGTCTTCTGATGCTGTTACTCAGTACTATGGACACCTCATGATCTCATGGGCTGGTGTGATTCTTCCATGTGGCTTGTTGTTTCTCTGCTAGATGACTGCTTAACTTCAAGCCTTTAAGACCTCAGACACAAAATCTTTTGCTAGCCTGGCACCATCTGCTTTCTTCATCACATTTGCTTATGCACCCACTTTTTCTTCAGCAATTGTGTCAGGAGGGTGAGATAGCAGCAGTTTTAAAGTGGGAATTAGGGAGTGGGGAAGTCTCACTACAAAACCTACAAACATTAAAGGTATATAAGAATATTTTATAAACAATAAACTTGAAAAAGTAGACAAACAACAAATTCCTAAAAAATGGTATCTCATCAAATTCTAAGAAAAAAAGTGATAATCTGAATGGTCATATAATTATTTAAAAATTTTAATGGTATTTTAAAACTCTATATTACAAATAAATTCTCCCATATATTTTACAAGAACAGAAAGATTCACAACCTTACACAAAATCTTTCAAAGAAAAGAAAATCTTTCAGCTATTATATTTTTTAAATGTATTTTTATATATTCTCTTATTCTAAATAATTTCATATTATAACACTAATGTAATGTCAATATTAAGTTATACAAGGTAACTTGTTGATAAATAAATTCTTGGCTGACTTGTGAAACTAAATCTAAAAGATAAATATACCTACTACTCACTTACCATCTATATCATTATATGACATTTCACATTTATGACAAAAGTTAAAAGATGCTTAAATCACTTTAAAGAAAGATAAGACTTTCTCCCTTCTAACCTCTTCCCATGAATATATATATATACTTTTTATTTTTAAAAGAGGCCAGACTTTAGGGTCAGTGATGGGTATGCATTCTGTGTCCTCATTATCTGAACAGAATTGTGGCTTCAGGTCACAAATATGTGTAAAGGAGGCGAAGTAAAACAAACAGGATACACAGACCCCCAGAGTCACTGTTTCTGTGTGTGTGTGTGCGCCTGCGGTCAATGGGAAGTGGTCTTCAGGAGGGGAGCATTTCCACTGCTGTTGTTCTTAGGTGCCACCGAGTTGGCTCCAACCCATAGCATCACTGGTCCTTGTTCCTATTCTACTTCTTGAAATGGTAGATACTGTTGACTACTTCTTTGTATGACTCTGAATATTCCTCCCATCTTCTCTTGCTGCTTTAGCCTCATTCAATAGTTTGCTCATAGAATCTTTCATGATTGCAACTTGAGGTTTGAAGATTTTCTTGGATTCTTTCAGTTTCAGATATGTCGAACATGTTCTTTCCGTTTGCTTTTCCAAGTCTGGCTTTGTCTTCTCAAGTTGCCCTTTGAAATTTCGATTCAACTCTGACTTTCTCATTTCTTCCATTTGCTTTAACTACCCTATGATTAAGAAAAAGTTTCAGAGACTCTTCTGACCTCCACTTAAATTTTTGTTCTTTCTGGAAGCATCCCACCAGGCTTGCCACTGTCTCTGCTTCAGTCACAGTTAAAATGTCCTCGGATTTGAGGGGTCTGTGGTAGGTTGGGCAGACTTAGGGAAGAAAATCCAGTGGCACTCCCATATTTGTAATAAAGAGCTTTACATGCAGAATTAGATATCAAGGGAACACCCTAGCCCAGTTCAACTCAAGTTCATAAGTCCGAAACTAGGCCACAAGTCCCTCTTCAAGTCACACAGCCACATGCAATGCTGCAACATGACTATAGGCTAGGAGGTACAAAGTGTTGTGGACTCGAGGTCGGTGGAAAACATGGCAGAGCTCCAGCAGCTCTCCTCATGGCCACAGACCAAGAGATAGAGGCCAGCCTCCAAAGAGCTTTTCATCTCTGTGGTATCTCCAGGGGAGGTCATCAGGCTGTGACTTGATTGATAGGCCAAACCCCAGCCATATCTTCTTAGAGGTGCTAACTTTCACAAGGACTCTTCTCTGTTACTATCTCCAACAATGTTCTGCTTCCATTCTTTGGGCCTTCAGTATCAGCTAATGTTTCATAGTTATACACAAGGCTTTTATCAGCTCCTTCTTTCAAAGTGGGGACTCAAGTCCTTCTTTGTTACCTATTCTCAGTCTGGAAGTTCCACTGAAACCTGTTCACTTTGGGTGATCTTGCTGGCATTTGAAATACCAGAGTTAGTTTACAGCATCACAGTAATACATAAGCCAACACACAACAACAAACTGACAAACAAGTAATGGAGCATTTCCACAGGGAAGAAAGACTCAACAGAGTTTCAGATAGGTTAAGTCTGTGCTTGGCTGCAAATTCTGGCCTAGAATGTTCTGGCTTTGGTTCGAAATTGCACTTTCCAACTTGCCCAACCAAAGTCATAGTGTAGAGAGAGACGCTCAGAGGGTAGCCATCGGTGGGTGCAGAGCATGAAGCAGTCCCAGGGCTACTGACAAAATGATTCCAAGAGATAGTTGGTCAGTGAAGTTTCACAAAATGCTAATTTTCCCAAATAACCAGGTATTAAGACCCTACTCATGTGGATAAGTGAAGAGTGGATGTATCGTCTTGGATCTGAGATACAATTTAAATGTCTTTCCAAAGTAAGCTGCGTTATTCACTGTGTACAAGTCTAAGCACCAGTCTCCTTGCTTAGCCCTTGTTACTCACCCTGAGACACCTCTGAGCACTTCGTGATATCTGATGTGCTGCTGCTCCGGAACATTGGCTGCTGGGGCTCCTCCACGTCGAGGGGGCCGGCTTCCAGAGTAGTAGCAACGTTCTCTAAGTGTTGACACTCTTCCACTTCTGTCAGTGGATATAAAACACATGTCTTTAAAATTAAAAAAAAATAATTTCACTGATTAAGTCAGATGATGCTATAAGTGAAATGATAGGTGCTTTTAAAAATATATCAAGTATTATACAGCAAAATAGTCTGTATTTGCATGATAAAGCTCTCTACACTGGCATTCCAAGAACACAATTTCCTATTAAATTCTAAAACATCCCTCCATACCTTTTTTTTCCCCAACAAAGTAAAGGAAGCAGAAAAGAATGCCACTAAAAGAGACTAAGAAATGTAAAGTTCATTTGGTGTTTCAGGATCAATCATACCAAAGAACTACAGATGTGGGAAATGCATGCAATGGGCAATTTATAGGTGAGGAAATTAGAAAGCAATACACACACACGCACACATACATAAAGATATACCTACAAATACAACTAAGAATAAGAGAGTTGCTTCTTTCATTCTTTTTAACAGATAAATGCATAACTATCTAAAATAAAATTCACAATTACTGGTTTGCATCATCACATTGCAAAGGTTTCTCTTTATATGTGAATTTGGGGAGGACCTAGGTTTGCAGTTCTGCCAAGATTACTTGCTAGATTGACAATCTTGCATAGGGATTTGACTGGTTACTTCGCAAATAAAGTGGATAAGATCCGTGCAGGAACTGGACACTTTACTAGAGAAGCTGTCAGCGAATTACCTATGGGATAAGTCAGTTTGTGGTTTTGGCAGAAGGAATCAGCATATATAAAAGCCACTGCCATGCATCCCCCAGGACAGTGGCAATATAAACAAAGAGCATCGGAAAGATCTTTAAGTCTCTGAGTGAACAGAACATACAATGGAAAAAGTATGCAACATAGTCTACAGGAAGGCATCAAGCAGACAGGTGAATTTTCTGTAGACCAAGGGAGCCAAACTGCTCTGTGCACGGTGCAGAGCAGTTACTGGTGCCTGCCAATCAGAAATAAGTATAGCATATTCTCTGCTAGCCAACAGATTCTTTAAACAGTGTAGACCAGTTCCCAGTCCCTAACAGAAAGAGGTAGGTACCCTGACTCCCTCACATTCCTGGTGACCCTCTGACTGAACAGAAGAGTAAATGAATGGTGCCCAACCAAGTACATCCACTAAGCAGCTAGTTGGATTCCTGCAACCATATCCACAGAGCTGAGAATGAAGTCTGAAGGATGGGTGGGCAAGTAGGAACACTGCACAGCTTGGGCACTACATTCTGGGCCCATCATGGCTCTCTGGTGCCAGGAAGAAATGCTGGCTCACACATTTGGGAGGCTGGGATCATCCATCTAGTTCAAGTAATAAGTTCTGGTGGAAGCTCTAAAAACCTGGAAAACCCTCAAGTTAAAGTAACAGAGCAGACTAGCTTGGATTTTCCTTTATCACCCGCCCCCCTTCTTTTTTTTTTTAATATTTGGATAAACCACCAACACAGTTCACAATAGAACCACCCCTAGTACACATAAACCCTAATACCAACAGAAGTCAGGTCTAGGATGGCGGTCTAGAAAAAAATAAAACAGTGATCAATAAATACCTTGGCCTTTGCTTCATTGTGGTTCTTTTCTTTTGGCATTTTGATAAACAATGAGTGGAGACACAGGATACAAGAGGGCTGAATAACCCTTAACTCCCAACAATCCCATGTTAACAGAAATTCTGCCACCCACCATCCTCATGCACTAGTGGCTAAATTTCTACTATGTACATCTTGGATAGGGCATTAATCATCTTGCATTGGTAAATGAAAAGAAAAAACAGCTTCTGATTCTGTGTGGGAGTGAGTATATGTGTATAGCTCCCATTCATTTGTTGGTTGGTTAAGGTTTTGTAGGTGTGTTTGTGTTGTTGTTGCCACTTTTTGACTTGTTTTGGTTTTATTATGTCTTTTACACAGTATCTAGAGGAATAAATTGCCCGCAAATGACCAAGGCAACCTCACCTCTACAACAGTAACAATGTGTAAGGACCACCATTCATTCCATTATTTGATCAAGAAATACAAAAACAACACAACTGTTGGAGACAATGAATAATCTCAATTAAAAGAGAGAAAGAGAGAGAGAGAGAGAGAGAGAGAGAGAGAGAAACAAGAATACAATGCAAACAAATGACCAAAAAACAAAGACAAAAAACCTTGAAGGCATTGGAACTATCAAAAAGGAATTCCCCAAAATGATTCTTATATATTTTCAATAAATGTAGAAAAAGATTGAGTTACTAAATTAAAATAAACAAACAAACAGAAAAATTAGTTGAAAAACTCAATTTGAAACACTTTGAGAGCAATTAAACACTTTAAGAGAAAATAATTTAAAAAGTAATTCACCATGATCAAGTCGGATTCATTACTAGGTATGCAAGAATGGTTCAACAATAGATAAACAATCAATGTAATCAACCATAGAAGACAGAAAATAAGGATCACATAAATGTATCAATAGATGCAGAAAAGACATTTAATAATATCCAACATCCATTTCTGATAAAAAAAAACACAACTAAATAGAAAGAAAAGGGAAACTCTTCAACACACACAAAAAGCAATATACAAAAAAAAAAAAAGCAATATGCTCAATGGGAAAAAGCTGAAAATATTTCCTTTGAGAATAGTAACCAGACAAGCATGTCTCCTATCACCATTTTATTCAATATTGTGCTTGAAGTCTTAGCCAGCACCATTAGGCAATAAAGAGAAATCGATGGAATATAATTGGAAAAAAAAGATATGAACCTCTCATTATGGGCAGAGGATATGATTTCATGTGTTGAAAATTCCAAAAATTCTACCAAAAGAATTTTGGAAAGAATGATGGGATTTGGTAAAGTAGCAGGATACGAGATTAAAAAAACAGAAATCAATGGGATATCTGTATTCAGCAAAGATAGGTCTGAAACAGATATCAAACAAACACTCTCATTTACAATAGACACAAAAAGATGAAATGCTTAGGAATAAACCTAACCAAAGAAACAAATAAAACAATAAATCTGTACAAAGAAAAGTATAAACACTATTTTTATTAATCATTTTATTGGGGGGCTCTTACAAATCTTATAGCAACCCATCATTGAAGAATATTAAGCACATTTGTACATATGTTGCCATCAACATTCCAAAATAATGTCTTTCTACTTGAGCCCTTATCCTCACAACAAAACAATATTTTAAGAAACTAAAGGAGATTTATACAAATGGAAACATATCCCATATTTATGGATAGGAAGACTTACAATTGTGAAAATGTAACAACTACCTAAAGCAATCTAGAAATACAATATAATTGCAATCCAAATCCCAAGTTTATTCTTAAAGAAATTGAAAAACGAATTGTCAACTTCATGTGGACAAGGAAGAGAACAAGGATAAGCAAAGATCTCCTTAAGAAAAAAAGCAAAGTCGGAGGTCTTGTACTATTTGTCCTCAAAACCTATTGCAAAGACATCAAAATAGCCTGGTAACGGATACAGTGATACACAGACAAATGTAACAGAAGAGAAAAGCCAGAAGTAAATGCATTCATCTATAAATAACTGATCCTCAACAAAGGGCCAAAGACCATTAAATGAGAGATATTATTTTACATACAATGATAGTCAAATTCAACAGCGAGAGAACAATGCATGCTACAGTGTGTGCAAACACACTGGAACACACATACACTGCTGGCAGGCTCGTATACATGTACAACTTTTGTAGAAAGTGACATGGCACTACCTAACCAATTGGGAATAGAAAGCCCATAGGGCCAGCAATAACTCTGCTTGGAATATAGTCCAAAGAAATGAGACACAACATAAACAGATGGATGCTCTCCCATGTTCGTTGCAACACAGTTCACAATAGCAAGAAACTGGAAAAAAACCCAAATGCTCACCAGGAGAACAGATAAAGAAACTGTGGTATATACACACATCAGAATATTATACATCTCTAAAAAAATGGTGAAGAAACCATGGAACACCTCCTGACAAGGATAAACCACTATTAAGCTGAGTGGTTAGTTAATCACCAAAGGACAGCTATCGTATGAGATCACTGCCATAAAGGAAAACACCAAGACAAAGTCAAGTTTCTGTTCTCAGATCATGTAGTCTTCTAATTTTAACTCCCAAGCAATGAGGTGGTATGCTTGCCTAATAATCACAGTCTATTATCCTCTTATTTCTACATCTTAAAAATTACTCGACAGAGGAGGCCTCTATTAAGCTGGGATCAATTTCTCAAGCTGTAGGGAAAAGTAGAAGATTAATAAGACAGGAACCAACAGACATGCCCACAGAAATGACCAGTGGACCTCAATGGAAATTCAAGCCAAGAGGTGTAAAAGGCCATGACTCTCTTCAAAAAAGTGATTTCACTTCTGTGGGGTAAGCCAGATGGGACAATCAGCCACTGAGAAAAGCTCTTCACATTACTTATCAAGACTTATAATAGGAGAATATGCCCAGTTCCTAATCAGGCACTTTAACAGTGTTTCTATTGAGTCTTTGATGACCAGGCCACATCATAAAACAACCAAGACTTTAGACTCTGCCCTTTTGAGGTGCACAACATGCTTAATAGACCATACTAGATGGATGCAATTTAGAAAGCCTACTAAACAAATCAGACCTAAACACATCTGTGCAGATTAACGGCACTGAAATATCCCCTGTACTTAAGACTGAATGTTCTAGTCTGAGAAAAATCAAATGACTATTACCCCAAGGTAAAGGATTTGGAAATTATTAAGTTTTCTGCTTTGAGAGTCCCTAATAAGTGGTAACACATGACTACATATATGCTATTTTCATGCCTTAGTATAGCAGGCACAGTTCTGCTTTTGTGAATGAGTGTTATTGAAAGTGTTGCCCTAGTTTCAATCCTCATTGTTTTAAAAATTTCTAGTCATTAAACTTTTTTCATCTGTACAACTCAATATGCCATTGCATTTTAGTCTAAAAAGTTGTCCTATCCACATATACTTTCCTATTTTCAATAATATTTTAAATCTATACCACTGGTTAAACTAATGATACTATTGATATATTCTGAATATTTTGATGCATTTGAATTTTGGTATTAGTGAAGAATACCAACAGTACCATAGACTGCTAAAAGGACAGCAGTGATGCTAAAAGGGATGGATTACAAATCTCTGCCTTACTTGCTTTGGACATATTCCCAGGAGACATCAGTGCCTAGAGAAAGTGATCAGTTTGAGAAAGTGGAAAGAAACCCCCAAAAGGAAGGTACTCAAAGAAATGGATTAACACAGTGGCTGCATCACTGGGCTCAGGGATAGGAACAATTGTGAGGGTGGCACAGGACCCTTCTGTCTTGAATCTACTGTGCACAGGGTTACTAGGAGTCGAAGCTATTATCAGAATAAAAATTATAGACAGAATTCCATGATGAACATCGACATAAAATCATTCAATAGGGCTGAGTCGCGGTGGCACAGGGGTTGTGTGTGAGACTGCAGCCCACAGGCTTGGCAGCTCTCCAAGGAGCAAGGCTGGGCTTCCTACTCCCACCAGGGGGCAGTGATACCCACAAAAAGAAAATCATTCAATAAAATCTTAACCAATAGAATCCAACAAAATATTTTTAAAATAGTATATCATGATCCAGTGGAATTCATACCAGGTGCATAAGTATGGATCAGCATTAGAAAAATAATCAATATAATATACCATATTAGAAATAAAGAAAAGAACTACCTGACCATATTAATTGATACAGAAAAGACAGCTGACAAAATCCAATATCTATGACTGACAAAAGTAATGAACAAAACAGATAAAAATAATGAACAAAACAGAAATATAAAAGAAACTCCTTAACATATTGAAGGACCTTATATGCAAAACCAAGAGTGGCCAGTATCTTGCTCAATGAGGACAAACAGATAGCATTCTCCTTGCATTTGGGAAATAGATAACGATGCCCTGTATCACTTCTCTTTTAGTACAGTGCTAACATCTTAGCAGGAGGTATTAGACCTCAAATAGAAATTAAACTCAAACCCACCTTCACTGCTACTAAGTTGAGTCCAACTCACAGCACTGTACAACGAGGTACCGCACCCCTCAAAATGGATTCTTCCTCCCAAAGCATTGTATTTAAATGTTTTTACAAAACAACCTAATCACCTTCAAGGCACTCTTCATCACACTTAATACACTTGTCAAATCTGAGATTCCTTTCTTGGAAACATTTTTTCAAACTCCTCTGTGTGGGTGGCTAACCCCACCTCCTTTGTTTTTTGCCACCTCTTCTATGTTGTCAAATTAGTGTCCTTTCATGTCCCTCTTTTTTCACAGAAACAGAAAGAAGCCACACAGAATGTGAGTAAGGTATGTAGTTCAAGAGAGGCATGTTATTTCTTTTCTTTCTTTCCTTCCTTCCTTCCTTCCTCCCTTCCTTCCTTCCTTCCTTTCTTTCACCAAACCCTAGCACACTGAGATGGCTGCATGAGCAGGTGCACTGTCGTGAAGGCAAAATCAGTCTCCCATCTGTCACAAAACAGATCTTTTTGTCACACAGTATTATGAAATATTTTCAGAGCCTCTAAATACAAATTTCTATTAACAATCTGACCTGGTGCTGCAATCCACACAATGTAAACGGAGCTCTTCTTATTTCCTCCTTATGTTCATAACTTCTATTTGCCATTCTTACCTATCCATTCTTTCCAACTTTTGTCCCCAGGCAAATGCTACCATTGTAATGTCACATAGTTGGTTGTTTTAAGGGGTGAGTGCATCTAAGGTGTTATGTTCACTTCGTAAGCCTATCATTTGACTGACAATTAGCCACACCAATGAGTTTAGATCCAGGTATGAAGAGTGTTAATTTGCCATATATTCAGGGTTTCTATCAATTTCCATCAAACCAATAAGCTTAATCATCATGATTCTGAGTTTTGCTCCACATTTCCCCCACTATATTCAGGACCCTCTATTGTGATCCCTTTCAGAGCAATCAGCAGTGGTAAATAGGCATCATCTAGTTACTCTGACCTCAGGGTGATGGGGGTTGGGGTTCATGTGGCTCATTACTCCTTTAGACTAATTATTTCACTTCTTTGATTTTATCCATTTTTATTTGTTCTGGTCAGCAACTCAGATGACTGCTCAAGCTTTTAAGGCCCCAGTTACTACCTAAGTAGAATATAGAACAATGACTTTGTGGACCGTGTTGTTTATTGACTTTGATATCCTCAAGCCTATGGTCCGGAGTCCGCAGGCCCAGTGACTTATTTCCTCAAGGTGCTTCATTATAGCTTAGAGTTTGCCATGCTTTGTCCTGTGCATTCTACTATATTCAGATATATATATAAATATATATTTGAAGTACATATAAATATATAAATAGCCTATCAAGTATTTATTCATCTATTTATTGGCATAGTCCCACTGATCTACCCACACCTGTTCAGCAGGCACATCTATGTAACCACTTATTGGTCACTGTTATTACTATTAATGCAGTTTTAGATTTGTAATAGTGTTTAGCGTTTATTTTGTGGTTTTTAACTCATGTTCTTCCTCCCAGTAATTTTCTTTGCCTTGATCATTTTATCCTGAATTCCTCTTTATTGTATATTGCTTTTTTCGTAACCAGTTACTTCATATTTATTCCCCGAGCTAGTGCTTTATTCCCCTTTCCTTTCCCACCCATGATAATCTTTAAAGACTATTTTTCTCTGTGTAAATTTTTGCTTGCCTTTTTATAGTAGTGGTCTCATACAGTATTTATCCTCTTGCAATTGAGTAATTTCAAACCATATAATGCCTTCTAAGTTCTACCATGCTACAAGCTGTTTTGTGGCTTTATTATTAGTCCTTAAAAGTAAAGTTGCATTCCATGTATACAAGGGCTAAATAAAAATATATTGTTACAAAATCATAGAGTCTTTATGAAAAGAAAATATTAAAATGTGACTCTGTTTCTCAATGCATCCTCTCCATATAAGTCTACAGACTGTTGGGGGCAGTGTTTCCATCCCTCTAACACTTCCCCCCAAAGAATTCTGCACTATTTAAAATGGCAGCTTTGGCATCCTTGAGGGGCTCAAACTATGTTCTCTCTTTATCCAATATGCTTTGAGATTGGGAAACAAGTAGTAGGCTGAAAGGATAATATCAGAATTGTAGGATGAATGAATTATGCTTTCCCAATAAAATTCTCAAAGGATAGTCCTTGGTACTTGTGGTAGTTACATAATCTGATACCAGGTTGAGCCTATTACGAGTGAAGACATGAAATTTATCTTGTCAATCAGGTCACAACTTGATGACCTCCTTTGGGGGTGCTGCAGCAATAAATAGCTCACTTGAGGTGGCACATACACTCTCCCTGCAAGGCATCCCTGTTGACAAGTCATGGAGCTACACTGACTGAAAGAACCAGAGCCCTGGAGCTGGAGGAGCCACGTAGAGACCTCCACCAGTGCTGAGATGCTTCCACCTCCACTGGATTCACAAGACTTTCCACCCATTAGCTCTGATCTTCCTGCATTCAGCATCATTGCTTGGCTGTGTGAGTCTAAAGAGGAATTTATAGAATAGTATTGACATATGGGGTAATATTAGACTTATGGACTTGATCTGGACTGGGCTGGGATATTTTCTTAAGGTACAATTGTTCTTTGATATGAAATTCTGTCTTACACACACACACACACGTGCGCGTATCTCTGGATTTGTTTCTCTGGTCCACAGACCAAGACTACTCTTGAAGAACGAACATGTGCATTGCTGTAATGGGGTGGGAGGTAGGGTGGGTGGGAGGATTCTTGTAGCAACTCTGTTGGCCTTTTCCTATTGCTGCAGTTTTGTATTTTCTCAAAAATTCTTTCTAATAAGCCGATGATCATCCTTTGTCTTCAGTCAAAATTGGCTCTCTGGATTACTAAAAATAAACTCCATAATATTCTAAGATGACCTCTTTGCCTTGGCTTTCACTGACATAACAGATCCCCTCCAAAGCCATTGTTTTAACAGGATCTTTTTTTTTTTTTTTTTGCATACAGTCCTACCAAGAATCCAATCTTAGACATCAGTTTCCTGAAGGGGTTAGTCTTTATCTTCCAAGTCTCTTGTTCCAGGACTTTGACCATACATTTTCCTGTTCTAGATACTACGCCACATCTGCCTAAGTGTAAAGCTTCAGGTCTGTTCCTGTTCCATTTCATCAGCCATGACAGAAGCTGTGTCAGAATCTGGGTTAGTAGGAACTATCCTTAAGTCAGATATTTCTGATCAGGGGGACTGCCTGTATGTTTGCTAATGAACCTACATCTAAATATAATGTCAGTAGAGGGAGCTCAAGCGCTTCCTAATGTTCTAAAAAAAATAATTGGCAAATGTCACTTTTCACGGGTAGTAGGATAAAGAGTTTGCGTTCTATAAAAGCAGATGCCCAAACCTGCTGATACTGGATTCTAGGCCATGAGCAGCAGCAAGTAAGAGATGGGCCAACACTGTTTGGCAGCCTATCTTTTTAAAGATAAAGAACACCGCCATCTGGTGGGAAGCAGGACAGCCACAACACCACTGCTTCCAAATTACAAAGTCCTCACTGCCAGAAGGAATGCCAGCCACCACCAGCTGGTTGGCCTTCCTAACAGGCTGGCCTAATGTAGCTTTTAAGACTTTGTTTTTGTAAAACTGTTAGTAGATACTTCTCAAATGGAGAAAGTCCAAGCCTATAGATATAACCATTAGTGGTGGGAGTGGGAATATCCAAGAGTGGAAGGGGATGGGTAGCAAAAACCATGTCAAATGTGCTGTTGGAGCCCACTTGCTACTCCTGCAGTAGAATGTGAAATTCAACTAGGGGAAGAAGTCCTTATTCTACTCTCACACAACTAAAACCCAATGCCCTAATCTTTAAGTGTACACATCTCAGATTCTTCTCATTCGTTGTGCTAATATGTATTCAACATTTCATTTCTTTTTTTCATATAAAGGAAATGTTAAGTTTACATGCTATTATGCAAATTTTTCCTGGATATCTTTTTTTCCCTTTTATCACAGTTCTTGTGCTCCCTCTGCTGGCTTTTTATAAGCCAATAAAGAGCAATTTATGTGAAAGCTGTTCCATTTTGTTCAGTGTTAACTGTAGCAGTTACTTTATTCCTATAAAAAATAAAGATAATACTCAAATACAAATATCAAGATATAAGATTACCTGATATACAAAATGGTAAAGAATGATTTAAGTTACATAAAAATGATCTTCGGCTGCTGCGTTAGGTGGCACGGAGTCAGTTCACACAGGGCGATTGATACTAAGAGCTAAGTACAGCAGAGCAAGCATCGCCTGCCCCCACAGCACACTCCTACTCACAATCGTTCTTACGCCTGAGCTCATTGCTGCAGCCCCTTGTTACGCCATTTCCACGAGGGCCTTTCTTCTTTTTGCTGTCCATCTATGCCTGAGCACGATGTCCTTTACCGCAAAATGGTCTCTCCTGACAACACGTCCACAGTACATGAGACAAAGTATGTCCTTGTTTTTAGGATAAAGTGACCACATTTTGTAACAATTTAACAGCGTCCTGCGGCATTTTAAAATTAGAATAAATATATTACAATACTATGTTTTGCGTCCTATGAACACTTTTGCTGTTCCAAATAGACCAAATTTTTAATCAAGAACCACTTCCCCGCCCCCCACCCCCACCCCCGCCGCTGGTCAATGGTGTTCTGCTTAAAATCTGGTCACTTTATTTTAGGAGCATTCTGGCTCCACTTTTTCCAAGGCAGATTTGTTTGCTTGGGTTTTGGGTAATTTTTTTTGGCAGTTCATGATACTTTCAGTATTCTTCATCAACATTAAATTCAAAGGTAATGATACTTCTTTTGGCAAAGTGTAACAGTATGCTAATTTTTCTACACAATGCTGTTAAAAAAGTAGTACAGCACATTTACAAAAACACGTTGTAGGAAAGGGAGTGTGTATGAGTGTGTGTGTGGGGGGAGGTAATAACATGGCATTATTTGTGTGAAAATACAGTAAATGGATAAATTCTTCAGAAGTCTCTATATAGTCAGCATATCTATTTGGAAAGCAAAATTATTCACTCTTTAATATAAGGCTTTCTTAATCTTATTAAACAAATTAACCTTATTTTAAAAATCAGAAGCATTCTTCAGTAATCAAAATGCTAGATTCCATTTTGCCCTCATACAAGGCTTTATAAGTAAAATTAATAGCAATTTCCTAATTCTCAAGTATTATGCATTATATGAACTTAACCTTAAAAAACATAGGAATATACAGAGTAAAATACAAAATAGATGAATGGGACCTACTAAAAATAAGACACTTAGGTACATCAAAAAGCTTCATTAAAAGACCAAAAAGAGAGTGTATGGATTGGGGGGGGGGGGCGGGGGAGAGATTAGCAACAACATACTGTGAAGGGACTAATGATAAGAAAAACAAAACAAAAATCCAATCAAAAAATGGGTTAAAGCCATGAACAGTTTACCAAAAATGATATTCAAGTGGCTAATAAACACATCCACCACTTGTCTGTCACTTTGTTGTACTTTGGTGGCTTGTCTGTTGCTGCAATGCCGGAAGACATGTCACTGGTGGCAGGGCCACCTAAGGTGAATAGGTTTCAGCAAAGCTTCCAGATTAAAAAGACCACGAAAAAAGGAGAGGCTGTCCACTTCAAAGGAATTAGCCTCAGAAAACCATATCAATAAAGTGAAACATTGTGAGATAATGAAAACCTCAGGAATAGCAGCAGAATATTGTCAGTTACAGTACCAAAGATGAGCTCCTTGGTTCAGAAGGCAGTCAAAATATGACCAAGGAAGAGCTGCCTTCTCAAAGGAGAATTAATCCTTAGGATATAGATGGAGTAAAAGCTTCAAGGTCTTCATTTGTTGGTGGGACATGACTCAAAATGACAAGGGGAAAAAAACCCTGTAGATATCTATGAATAACTGGAATTTAGAAATAAGAATATAGGAAAATTAGAAATTGTCAAAATGAAAAGAAACATGTAAAGATTGATATAAGTTCTTTAAGCATAAAACATGTTCAATAAAAGAAGTTGGAAAACTGAAAAAAAAAAGGCATAGGATATGTATATCAACTCAGTATCTTGGTGTTGTCAAGGTCCTAAAATTCCCAACTTTCCTAAAGTGTCAGTCCACATGTCCTTGTTGATCAGCAGGAATACTCAGGCAGCCAGCCTAAGAATCAATGTGAAGCTGTTCAATAAAGCTTTCAATTAGGTTCCATTCAATCACTTTTCAAATGATTGTCAGTAATATAATAACCTCTCTTATAATTGTCTTATATAATTGTCTCTTATAAACACACAAACAAAATAAATATCCATGACCTATAAATGCTATAGATTGATTAAAATGAAACACACATACCTACAAAAGCAATTAAAGCTGCAAAGTAGCTGAAAGAAATTATTTTCAGAAAAGAAAAAGAGAAAATTACTAAAAATTCTAGTTCTACATTTTACCTAAGTATTTATGTAGCTATTCCTGGCTACAGAAACTGAGTTATAGTTGTGACTCTTCCAAAAAAACAAAATCCACTTTATGAACCTTCCAAAAATGCCACTGCCACATAAAGCAGAGCCCAAAGGGAAAGAACAAGGTATTACCATTATAAGAGTTATCGATCTCTATTGCTGATGTTTTGGTGAGTTGAATAACCATACAGAATAGGCCCAGCACAATTTGAGCTTCAAAAAAAGGCAGCATTTTCCCAAGGGCAAAATTCAGAAAGTTAAGAGAAGGATGAGGAAAGGAAGAGGAAACAGTGAAGTGAGATAAGAGATGTTACAATGTGGGGATTACAACCAATGAGAAGAAACAAAATGAGTATGAACTGCAGATCTTCATTTGATTCACAATATAAAAGAAAATCAAAGCAAAATGAACAATATCAATAAAGGAATTGAAATATTAGAGTAAAATGAAATGTAATACTGAATGAGAAAAAAAGTTTCCAAAGTAAGATTAATAACAAATAGATATTTCTTATGAGAATATATATTCTGGGAAAACTAATAAAAAATAAGCAAAACAATATGGGACGGAGAAAAAAAGATAGTGAAATTTCAAAACTTAAAAAATCCTTTTAAGATAACTATCAAATAGAGGACAAAATTATTTTAAATGTAGATAATTAAGGTTTGTTGTGCCAACCTGGCCGATAAACACATGTAGGAAGGGCAACAGACAAGCCACCACAGTTGCCACTGTGAGACGTTCCTGAGAAGAAGCCACATGGACCTCATGCAGCCCTGGGTACAGAAGCAGCCACGTGAAGCACTGAGATGCATGCACCTTTGTTCGTTTTCACCTTCAGTAGTGACTTAAGACAAAAAAAAAGTTTCCAGGAAATATTATACCAGATCATTACCCAAATACTGCATTCACCCTGGGTTTGGTATGCATGTGTACATAATTTATGCACATTAAGCAAAGGAATGCTGTCCTCTTCGGTCTTGTTAAAAGTAAGTTCTTACCTCCTAAGGTATATATATTTTTTTCCTTTATACTTGTCATCTAGTGAATTTTAATTCACTAATCTTATTTGTTTGTACAGAACCATTTCTTAATGTTTTTAAGATTGTAGTGTTTTCAAAACAGATCAATCGCCAGGCTTGGCTTCTAGGTGGGTGGTTCAATCTTTCAGCTAATAATCAAGTGCTTTATCATTAGTTTACCCCCAATATTAAATAAATAACAATCCATAAAGACAAACTTCTGAAAATAAACATAACATGGAAATATTTTCCTTCATAAACTAAGTTAACTTTTTATTATTTTTGTCAGTTGCTGTCAAAAAAGTTTCTGACCCATAGCAATGAGCTTGAACCATTTTGATCCTAAGGGTTTTCATGGGCTTATTTTTTAGTAGATCACAAGGCTTTGCTTCCTAATGTGTTCTAATCTGGACACTGATGAAATCTGTTCATCTTCCATAGCCTCCTGTGGCAGTCACTGATCTGTGTAAATTTCAGCATTGGGAGTGTAGGGGTGGAGTCTAGCCTGTCAATCTGGAATTAGCCCGTGAGGCCTCTGTGTGGGCATGCCTTTCTCCTAAGAATTTGGAGAAGTCTCACAGTATTTTCAAATTGGAGGTGAGAGATCATTGACTCAGTTCCTTAGAGACAGTCTACCAACCAGAGAACACGGCAGCATGCTAAAGACCCTGAGTCCTGGAGACGAAGAGCTAGAGGAGATGTCACACAGGCTTACCCTGATGGAACCAGACCTCTGAAGCTGAAAAAGCAAGAGAGAGACCCCTGCCAGCACTGAGATGCTTTTACTGCCAATGGATACTGCTGTTGGACCTTAAGGCCTGGAAATGAGGAGCCATAGGGAGATCCCTGCCAGCACCAGGATGCTTCTACTGCTGCTGGATACGCAAGCCTCTGCACCGATTGCCCTGTGATTGTACTGGTGTCATTGCACATGTTTCATGAGTCAGAAGGAGACTTTATAGACTGATATTGGACATATGGGATAATATCAGACTTATGACCTTGGACTGGACTGGGTTGGGGATGCTTTCTAAATCTTCTATTTCTCTTGTATATAAACCTTTTCCTTATATCCACATGCGTGTTTATGAATTTGTTTCTCTTGTCTACCCAGACTAATATACCTCCACTGACAAATAGTCACCACCCTTAAAGTGCATGGGCTAAGAATCAAATCGGGTCTCCTGCACAAAAACTAATAATTCTACTGAAGAGTCAGTGGTGGGGTTCAGTCAATTGCATAGGTTTGGCAGAAATGGTAACCAACTTTTTGCTGTGTTTGGTAAACTGGTTGTTAAAATGGCACTTGTAGTCAAGATTCTCAATAAGCTAAGCAGTTGGGCAGCTTGTGGTAATCACAAATTTACATTCTGTACTTTTTAAAAATATACATGTGCAATATGTGCAACAACATCTTCTAAACTCCCATAGTAATATCCATACTGTCTATAGGCATAAAAAGGCAAAGACTTGTAATAGTTTATTCACTTCATAAAACTCATCATGCTTTTTATTAGAACCCATGTTTTATTCCTGTGCAATTGTTACTTCTGAAAACACATATATAAAATAAAGAGAAAAGGATCAAATAACCAGAGTGTTACATGCTGTCATTTGTTTCAGCACAAATCTTGTTAGAACAATTTCTGTAAGTTTGACAGAAGTGGAAAAGGAGTTTTCAAAGATGAACATAGTATGTTCAGAGAAGAGAAGTCACCTCCTTCTAATGTATCAAACATAATGACTACTGTCTAATTAGCCTACCTCTAAAGGAATGGGATCCTACTCCTACAGTGAAAAATTGATTAAGGACAAATCACACAATCATGATACTCAGATAAAAGCAAAAGAATATTGCAAGAGAGAATGCCAACCAAGAAATAGTATGGATATATCTTAAATAACAATTTCATTGGTCTGGGTGAGGTATTATTTGATATTTATCCATCAATATTTTAACCTTCTTATAATCGAGGGGTGTGTACCTCTTTTATTGTTATTTCAGTAGCCAATGCATGACAAAATAAGGCGCCTTTGAGTTTATCAGTTTTTAAACTTAATACTGTCATTATCGAAGTGAATTGGTTGTTGGATTATTTTAGTCCCACCACTGCCCTTAAAGACCAAAAGCCCAAAGTGGATTCCAAGTCAGAGCAACCCTGTGTCCGGTTTTCAGGAATACAACTCTGAACCCAGACAGCCAAACCCTCCCACCTGGGCCGCGTTTGGCCAACTTTGACCATATTTTCTGTGAGAGGGGGTTCCTACAAAAACTAAAGCAAACCCACTGCCATCAGTGTGATTCTGATCATGCTTTCCAAGATGACAAATCTTTATAGAAGCAAATAGCCTCCTCTTTCTCCAGCAGAATAACTGATGGGGTGACACCGCTGAACTTCCAGTTAGCAGTCCAATGCTTATCCAATAGCATCCCCAGCAAGATGAACTGGAATGCAGACCTAATTATCCAGTGTCTCTCACTGCCGTTCAGTCGCTTCAGACTCACAGTGACCCCAAAGGACAGGGTAGAAGTGCCCCTTTCTATAGACTAGAAAGCCTCACCTTTTCCCCAGGGAGCAGTTGGTGATTTCCAACTGCTGACCTCAAGGTTGTAACCTGCACACCACAAGTGCTTCTCACTCTTGAGTCGGAACCAAGTCTGTGGCAGTGAGATTATTCACTGTACATAACTAAAGTGACTTGACCAAAAATAATTTTGGCAAGGTAACATGATAAATATCTTAGACCATAAAACACACTGTGTGTGTTTTGACTACGAATATAGAGAGACCTGTGAAGTTACAGAATTCCTTAAAATTATCTACTTTCTAATAAACACCAACGCATATAAACCTAATGATTGATAGCATTAAACACGAATGGAAAGTGCAATGCCAGGCACGCATGTGAGGTGTGGGGTGAGAACAAAGGGAGCTAGGCTGAGTGGCAAGCGCAAGAGGCCCACAGACACTGATGGACACAGGCGATGACAGCGTTACAGTACCTGAAAGGCTGTGGGAGCAAGAGGAGTAAGAGAGACCCGGTAAGAGAGCGCTCATGGTGTGGAAGAGCGGGACACTTTTAGTGGCAGGCAAAGCCTCAGAAAGGTGAACACAGTTGCCGATAGATTGACTTCGTTTAGCTTCCAGGAGAGATAAAGTAACAATTATGTCAGAAGAATATCAGGACTTTATATTTCTTTCATTTTTTTTCTGGGCACTCTTTAAATATTTTAAGAAGTCACTTTAAACTTTAAAGGAAGTCAGTAACAATCATAATATTTAACTGGAGTTATCCAAATACAGTCAACTTTCAGCCATTCTAATAATATAGGAGAAAGGACAATCCACAAGGAACTGAAAAATAATTCACAAGTAATTTTGGAATGCTTTTCCAATTTATCCTGCTGTGTGCCAGATTCACATTTGTATTGTTTATAATCAGATTGTATTCCTAAGGACAAATACAAAATGGTGAGAGAGAAAAATAATCTAGTTTGTGATTTTAATTTTTGTTTAAGTAGAAAGCAACTCACAAAATTAGTTTACTGAGAGCTGACTGTATTAAAAAAAAGCAAGTCCTTTAGTACATTAAATATTCTAAAAACTCAATACCACTTACAAGTCAAATTGATCATTAAGATTTACCTGGCAAAAAAGGAAAAATCTCCATGAACTTATCCTTTTATATCACACTCCATGCTTAAAGCACATTAACTCCCATAACCTTACCATTACCTTTTATGATGCTCTCGAGTTTTCAATAAATAATTGAAGAATATTTGAGAAAATAGATAGACACAGGAAATTATGTCTCATATCTATAGAACTATCAGCATGATAATCAATTTTATTATTATAACATGCCTATAAAGACTTGCTTTCTGTTGTTTTACTTTTATTTAACTTTATTTAACATGAATGAAGCAGAACTAGAAATGGTAGAAGACATTTGCAAAAAGTAAAAAATAAACTTTTTACTATCTTTTCTCATTAAAGTGACAAGATGCAATGTGACTATGGCATAATTTACACATGTCATTTATCTACATGTGTCATTTACTTACATATAAATGTCAAACTTACTCTAGATTGCCAGAAAGTGTGCACATCTTTCACTATAACCCAGGGACTTTTCACTACAGTTTTGTTTAGAAATTTTTCATATGATTGTGCAACTTGAAAATCACTGGACATTTTAAAAATAATAAAAGGTAGAATAATAATCTTATGTGGAAATTCAGTTTTGATTTAACTATACTATAATTTTAAACATCAAACATTTTAGCGTAAGTCATATTCGGCGACAAAGCTTACTAATCTATGCGTATATATGTTGTGTTCAGCAGAGTATGGCTTATATTTTTCCTTCCCAACAGCTTTTTTGATATGTAATTCACATATCACAAAATTCAAAAAATCAAAGTTAACTAATTCTTTTTTTCAAAGTTAACTAATTCTTGAAAAATGAATTCTTTGTCCATTCAGTATTCTTTACTTGAGTCTTATAATTCTCTCTTGCTCTTCACTTACGTTTTCTGTAAATGCAACCTACTAGGCAAATCAGAATGCAGCAATTCCAAAATATGCTCTTATTGAAATTATAAGTAAAAATGATATTTTCATTTGGGTTTTCAATAGTAAATGTTTTATTGCTAAAATAAAATCATACTTTATGACCACCTCCTTTTTCATAAAAAGGTGATCTCTACATCATTCAAACTCTATCATAAAAATTTCTAGCCCTTTTTAAAGAAAAAAAGGAATGGAATAAAGGATTTAAAAAGAACTAAGTAAAAATCACTAAATTTATTGTGGTATAAATTAATTTTATATATCATAATAAAATTTTCTAAAAATTGACCCAATGGCACTACATTTTGAGTGAGTTTTCAAAGATTGTGATCACAAATTGTGATTTGTACATATAGCAAAAAATATTCAAAATAAGAAATGCATCTGTATATATAGGTGTATGTATGTGTAGGAGTACCACCCAAAAAATGGGAAAACATTTCTCCAGGCAGAAATTTCATAGTATGCATTTTTCCCACTAGGTGAGCATCAAGCAACTTGCTCTGAGTTAGTGTATCCAGTGGTGTCACCTGAGGAGGTTCTCTCTGGTCACAGTGAACCTTTTCATAAAAGCACTTTGCTTGAATCTCATTATTTTGTTATGATTAATTTAATAGTACAGTCTGTGGCTATGAAATTTTGTTTCCTGCTCGGAAAATGTGCCGCAGCGATGATTGTGATGTTGAACACAGCTTACAAGGGCAATGTTATGGAAAACACTCAAGTGTACCGGGGGTTTTCTCATTTTAAAAAAGGTCAAATGCTGATTGATGAAAACCTAGTTCTGGACATTCATGAACTTTCCAAACATGCAAAAATGTCAACAAAATCCATGCCCTTGTCCTCATAGGTCGATGATGGATAACTGAAGAGAAGGGAAGTTATCTGGACTATCTTGGAGCTCAGATCAGCAAACTTCAACAGATTTTGGAATAAGGAGGGTTGCTGTAAAATTTGTGCCTCTGGTTCTATAAGACGAGGAAAAAGTCCAATATAGGGCAGAAACTTGCCTTGCTTTGAAAAACAGCTCCAAGTGACCTTTTTTTTTCCCCTAAGGTCGTTAATAGTGATGAGACATAGTGTTATTCTCACAACCCAGAAAGCAAACATCAATCCATTCGTATTCGGAGACAAAGTTTACTAATGTGTGTGTCCATACATTGTGTTCAGAGTAATGCTGATTTTTTCCTGCCCAACAGTCTATTTTTTTTTGGTATGTAATTCACATTTCACAAAATTCAAAGTTAACTAATTCTTGAAGAATGCCTTCGTTGTCATTTCCCTGTTCACTTGAGTGATGTAATTCTCTCTTGCCCCTCACTTAAGTTTTCTCTAACTGCAACCTACTAGGCAAATCAGAATATAGTAATCCTAAATTATGCTCTTACTGAAATTTTCAGTAAAAATGATATTTTCAACCTTGTGCCTAAAAAAATCCTTAAGTGAAATAAAAAATCAAGACAATGTTTAATTGGGTTTCTTTTGATATGAGGGGAATAGTGTATTTGGAGTTCGTTATAGCAGGTCAGATTGTTAATCTAACTTTCTATTTAGAGGGTCTGAAAAGGTCACATTAACAGCATGTGATTAAAAAAAAAGCCTCTAGGAGGCAGGGTATTGGTTTTGCCACCACAACAATGCACCTTCTCACACAATCATCTCAATGTGCCAGTTTTTGGAAAAAAACAGCTTATCTCTCTTGCCTCACGCACCTTATTCACCTGACCTCACACCTTGCAAATTCTTTTTGTTTTCACAAAGAGAGACATGAAAGGACAGTGATTTGATGAAGCAGAAGAGGTGAAGAAATACCCAAGGGAGGTGTCCAGCCAACCAAATTGATGAGTTTCAAAAGTGTTTCCAGGAATGGAATTGCAGACTTGAAAAATGAATTATAACTATAATTAACCATTACAATTAACTATAATAACTATCACTTTGAAGGTGATAAGATTGTTTTGTTAAAAAAATAATAATAAGTACACATCTTGGAAAAAAATTCCGTTTTGGGGGTACATCCCTCATATGTATCAGGGTGTGTGTGTGTGTAAAATACATATAGGGAATAGTTTGTGTGTGTGCAAAATACATCTCAGTAGCTGTAGCATCTTCACCATCTTTCAAAGTTTATGATTTCGAGTGGGTTTTTGTTATGGTTACTTTTGTTAAATTTAAAACTCTAAGGGTCAGATTTATAGCCAATAAGTGATACATTCTACCGTTACGTTTACATGGTTGTATGAAAGTACTTGTTTTTGAAATGCTGTGATTTTTCAGACTATTTTCTAAAACACATTGGTTCCTCTAACATATTGTGAGAGTTGTCTGTTAGTTTAAAATACCTGCTGAAATTGTGAGATGTTAGCTTTTCTAAGGCTATGTCCTGGCTAAGTAGTAACATAAAATAAGCTTCATGTAATAATTTGCTCCTCATTAAAATGCTATGAAAATAAAAAAAGTGTTTCATATCACCATTTTTATTATAATTATGACATACAGGTTGTGAGGGACAGGAATTTTGGACAGTTATGGCTAAGGTATATTTTCATAAAAACTCAAATGGAAATTGGAGTCATCTGGACTAAGCCTTTAATAAGCACCCTAACATACTGAGCTTAAATGAGTCTTGGTTTTATGACTGGAGGAAACTTATATTTTCCAGAAGTGAAATGCTCATTAGCAACTACAATTGCATAATATTAATAATTAAAAACAAGAAGATTGAGCTAAATTTATCATAAATCTAAGTTAGAGTTTCAATGTTTGAGGAAGGGTTTTATTTGTTCTTATTAAGGGCTCAATATAAGCTTACTTTTTAATGAATTCTATTTTCTTTTGCATAGTTCAGTAGAGCAATCTAATTAATTGAGGGTCCTCAGTCAAATTATTTATTATCGTACATTGAGAAGACAACATCTACAGACATAAAAAGCTCAATTTTCTGAAGCAAAAATTTTAAATGTCTCCATTCAATGATAAAATCTATTCCGCATAAAATTTTCTTTTTCTATGCCACATCCTATTAAGTAATAGTTTAACAATGACATTAAAACCACTTATATATTGATGTTTAAGAATCTACTTTCTTCCAGGTGGACACATAACCTATATTTCCCTTATTTTGTATAATATTAACATTTCAAGTAATTCTCCACAGGGAGGACCAAGAAATAATTACCATCAAAATTTGCTTTTGAAAAGTAACCTGAATAAAAAATTGAAAAGCTATAGGTACAATTCATTTTATTTTTTTTAAAGGCTAAGATTTGAGTTCAGAGTGGATTTTTAAACTCTAAACACCATGTCTTTGGTAAATCAATGTCAGACAGCACACACAACTTTGAGAAATACTTAGAAAAATATTTACCAGTGGCTTTTTGGCGAACAATGTTTCTTGCCTTCTCAACCCCTGGCGCTCCTGAGGTCGTAGCACTCCGAAACCTCATTGGTTCCGTTGCATCTGGATGGCTCCGCCAGGTGAGAGAAAAGGATCTCCCCACAGCAATTCCTTTCTGAGAATCTAGAACACAGCCTGATTAGAGATAAGGAAAATAAAGGTTTCATTAATATTCATTTTGTAGCCTGTGAAGTTCAGTACATGATATTCATACAATTGAATAAAAACAGGAGATTACCCTGCTACCTATTAAGTTCTACTGTCTTCCTGAAAATTGTCATATCCTTTATAGTACTCATTTAATGTCAACAAAAATAATATTAATAAGCCTTTCTCAGTATAAGTACATCCCTAGGGCATTTGGAAAATGACTATTTTAGAACCAAAAATACAGATACTGATGGCAGACATGTCCTTCATCATGACACACCAATCCCTCCATTTCACAAAGTCCTAGGTGAAATTTGTGCCTATAATATGACTGCAGTAGACAAAGTAGGTACATATGCAAATGTGGCGAAGAAAGGTGATGGTGCCTGAATATCAAAAGCTATAGAGTATGGGGCCTTCAAGGCTTGAAGATATAAACAAGCAGCCATCTAGCTGAGAAGTAACAAAGCCCACATGAAAGAAGTACAGCAGGCTGGGGGATAACGAGGTGTTGAGGGGATCAGCTATCACGCATCAAAGAACACAAAATCATATCCTCGTCAATGATGGGGCGTGCAGTGGTAATCCAAAGCCTATCTGCAGGCATCTGGACATCCCCTCACAGAAGGATCGGGGAGGGAACGAGGTGTCAGCGTGCAGTGCAGCAATGATGAAACATATACTGTTCCTGTAATTCTTAAATGCTTCCTCCCTCCCCGTACCCTATAATCATGATCCCAGTTCCATCTTATAAATCCAGCTGGACCAGATGATGCACACCGGTACAGATAGGAACTGGAAACACAGGCAATGCAAGACAGAAGAACCCCTCAGGACCAGTGGTGAGAAAGATGATAATGGATGGAGGGTGGAAGGAAGAGTGAGGTAAAAAGGGAGAACAGATTGTAAGGATCTACATATATCCTCCTCCCTGGGGAATGAAAAACAGAGAAGTGGGTGAAGGGAGAAGTCAGATGGTGTAAGATATGACAAAATAATAATTTATAAATTATCAAGGGCTCATGAGGGAGGAGGAGGGAGAGAAATGAGGAGCGGATACCAGGGGCTCAAGTAGAAAGCAAGTGTTTTGAGAATGATGAAGGAAACAAATGTACAAAAGTGCTTGACACAATGGATGTGAATTGTGATGAGTTGTATGAGCCCCCAATAAAATGATTCAATTAAAAAATTGTGAATGTTAATTCAATCAACTGAGCATGAAAAATACAAACCTACAAAATCCTATTTTAGCAAAGAGCTAAACCAATTTCAAAAACTGTAACTCTGAGATTCAATTTCATTTTCTTCTTTTCAGTCTGGTCAAGATTTAAATGAACAGTTAGTGATTCAAAAGAAATGTGAAAGGAGAGAGATATTACTGATGTTACCAGTTGACTTGTTTTCACACCTAAGTCCCTCTGTCATTTTGTTTCCACTAGTCTGGTATTTAGAAAAAGGCAAGTTATTCTATAAGGCACACTTAAAGAACAGTTCTGAGTAAAACAATTTGATAAATCAGAAACATTTATAACTATTATTTAATAATTATGGATAATTAAAAATTTTTTGTGCCATACTTAAAATAGTGTTTTTTGAAGTTGTATTTGCTTTTGGAAAGCAAAACCCATCTCTTCTTATGAATCCGTGGTCATATAGTAGAAAGAAAAGAATTTCTTACCCTATATTCTGAAAGCATCATTTGTAATGTAGACTTTTTTTTTGGTCTGACAGCCAAAGCCTTAGTGTTCCTAGTTCCTAAATGGAAGTATATTAACTTTCCAATGTCTTGTGTATATGAAGGGGCTTTAAGGGTTGCTAAGAGAGATAACATGGATTTCCAGAGGAACTGGCCCTTGGTCATCCATCCCTTCATCCCATCCAAAATCTCCAGTTTGAATATATTGGCAAGATAGGGCTTACATACTTACTCAAATGGGTCATGGTGGAAGAGAGTCTGCTGCTAAAACTATTTAAAAATCACTGTAATAATTGACAGTCAATCTAAATTGGAATTAAATTGTTCCATTAGAATGCCACTTATGTAAGCACCTTGCTTTAGCTTATTATTATCTTACTTTTAATACCTGGTTATTACCTGCAAGCTCTTCTCACACTGCAATGAATAGTTTACAAGATTAAGTAACAGTAATTATGTGAGTAGACAATTAGTTAATGATTGTAACATGTTCACAACTCCCTATATCTATATTCTCTGTTAGTTCTTTCCCATATTGACTCTGAGTTTCTTCACATACTGCCATTGGTAGCAAAACTGAGCTCACAGACTTGAGAGACAATGTAAACTGTTCGGTTGCTCTCTTCTGGGAACCCCAGACCATTATATGAACCACATGGAGCTAGCCTAAATGATGGTAAAAGACATGTGGGTCCTGTAACTTCCAATGCCCTCCACCTGCCAGCCAACCCACAGAAGCAGAGCTGCCAAACCAACCATTTGATAACCTATAAACATGTGAGTGAATCCAGATAGGGTTGGCAGAAGAACTCCCTAGCAAAGTTCAACCAAAATTGCCAACTCATAAAATCAAGATCTGAATCAGTGTTTTCCAAAGTAGGTAATATCACCCCTGGGAAGAAAGATACAAAAACAGATACTGTACTATTTCCTGAGATGTTGGATTCCAGCACCATTTTGTTTTTTTTTTCTGAAACAGGTCAGGAGGCCAAATCAGTTTGATAACCTATGTGCTAATGGTGATTACATTAAGCCAATGACTACGTTGTTGTTATTAGGTGCCATACAGCTAGTTCTGAACTAAGAGACCCTGTTCACAACACACACTGTCCTGTCCTGTGCCACACTCACGAGGGTTCCTGTGTCTTAGCCCATGGTTACAGCTGCTGTGCCAAACCATCTCGTTGCAGGCCTTCCTCTTTACAAGTGTGATGTCCTTTTCCAGGAACTGGGCTCTTCCGACACGACGTCCAAAGTATGAAGAAGAAGTCTTGCCATCTTTACCTCTAAGGAGCACTCTGATCATACTTCTGACTGAAACAGGCCAGTTTGTCCTTGAAGCAGTCCATGGTACTTCCAGTGTTCTTCTCTAGCATCATAGTTCAAAGGCATCGATTCTTCGTCAGTCTTCCTTATTCAATGTACATCCTTACCATGCAAATGAGGCAATGGAAAATACCATGGTTTGGCGCGCACCTTAGTCCTCAAAGTAAAATCATTACTTTCCCACAATGTAAGGAGGTCTTGTGCAGCAGATTTACCCAATGCAATTCAACTCTCTTTTGACGTCTTGACTACTGTTTCCATAAGCTTTAACTGTGGAGCCAAGCAAGATGAAATCCTTGTCAACTTCAATCTTCTCTCTGTTTATTATGATGCCATGCACTGGTCAAGTTGTGAGGGTTTTAGTCTTCTTTACATTGACTAATAATCTACTCTGAAAGCTGCAATCAATGATCTTCATCAGCAAATGCTTCAAGTCCTCCTCATTTTCACAAAGTTATGTTTTATGATCTGTATACTGTACCAGTAGTAAATAAGTCTTCCTCCAGTCTTGATGTCACATTCTTATTCATAGAATCCAACTTCTCTGATTATTTGCTCACACATAAGTTGAATAAGTATGGTGACAGGATACCACCCTGATACGTACCTTTTCTGATTTTAAATCATGCTGTATTCCTTTGTTTTGTTCAAACAACCATCTTTTTACCAATGTGCAATACACCACATAAGCACAATGAAATTTTCTGGAATTCCCATTTTTCTCCCGGTTATCCAGAATTTATTATGAGCTACACAGTCAAAGGTCCAGGCGTAGTCAATAAAAACACAAGGAAAAATCTTTCTGGCATTCTCTGTGTTGAGTCAAGATCCATTTGATATCAGCAATGATCTCTCTTATTCCATACCCACTGACTAAAGAACTAATTTGTTACACATCAAAATTAATTAATGCAATGTACAGTAAAACTACTATTGAGGTTGTGGGCTAAAATAGCAAACAATGAACCTTTTTTAAAAGTTTTTCAAAACAAACAAACAAAAACCTTTTCAAAAGAAATTCTTCCTCAGTCTTAGAACTAGGAAAAGCATGTGGATTACCTTTCCCTATTGACTCTGTGATTCAAATTGATGCAAACCCAGTGAAGATCAAACTGCAATCCAACATGCCCCATTTTGTTAGCAAGTATACAATGCTCTCTGGCATAAATTTTGGAAGTTTAATCAAATTTTTAATCTTTCTCCCTAAATCTTACCTTTTCTTCACTATTGCATGATATGATTTTTTTTACGTGCTGTCTCAAAATCTTTAAAGAAAAAGTGAGAGCAAAATTTAACTCATCCAGATTACAAGGAAGATGACAGCATAAATCGGCATGTCACCGAGACCCATTACAACTAAGAAGAGAGAGAACAAAAGAAACAGATACAGAAGATAATCATCGAGTACTCCGTAGAAAAAAACTGAACAGAAACAGCAAACAGAGAGAGACAAACAGAACTGTGAATTGCCAGCTGGCAGGACGTAGTGTGGCCACATTAACCTTATGGAAGCTATATTTAAATCAAGACAATCTGATAATCAGCTCTGTTCATGTAAGGCCACACCTGCATCCACACTGGTGAGTGAAGACCAGAAACCTTAGTCCCATCCCTACCCCCTGCTTGTCCCAGCCTTCTGGCGACCAGAAGTAAAGCCATCCCCCGTCCTCACATAAAAAAGAACACAAGAATCAAAATCAATACTATAACCTAACATCTTCAAAAACTATTTTAAAAAAGAACAAAACAATCACCAGATCAAAAAAAACTAATGAAGACTAGAACCATAATAAAGGAAATCAAAGACAGTAAAACAACAGAAAGAATTAACAGACTAGAAGTTGGTTCTTTAAAAAGATTAATAAAGTTAAAAGCCACCAAGGAATGCAATAAAGAAAAAGGGGACTATTCAGATAACACAAATAAGAAACTAAATGGGCTAAATCACAACATAACTAACTGAAATAAGAGGGACAATAACACAGTTCTAAGAAAAACTGTAATCCAATAACTTTGGAAACTGTGTTAGTCAAGGCAGACTAGAGAAGCAAATTCATAAACATGCATATGGATATATGGGAAAGGTTTATATACAAGAGGAATGGAATATTGAGAAAGCATCGCAACCCAGTCCAGTCCAAAGTCATAAGTCTGATATTAGCCCATATGTCCGATACCAATCTATAAAGTCTCTTTCTGAATCATGAACCACATGCAATGACACCAGGACAATCTAAAAGCATCTTGGCACTGGCAGGAGTCTCTCTGTGGCTTCCCATTGCCAGGACTCAGGGTCCATCAGCAGTGTCCATTGGTGACAGAAGCATCTCAGCACTGGCAGTCTCTCTGTGGCTTCCCTGGGCCCAGAGGGCTGGTTCCATCAGGGCATGGCCATGTGGCTTCTCCTCCTGCTCCTCCAGGTTCCAGGAATAAGAATTGATCAGCATGCCACCATCTTGTCTTGCAGATAGACTAACTTCCAGAGACTGAGATTTAAGTCTCTCTTCTCCAATTGGGAAATACCATGAGACTTCCCAAATTCTCAGGGGAAAGCCATGCCCACAGAGAGGCCTCATTGGCTATCTCAAGATTGACAGGGCAGACTCCATCCCCAGACTCCCAGTCATGAAAATGACACACGAGTACATGACTACCACAGAAACCTAGGAGAAACAGATGAATTTCTCGAAACATACTATCTAAATTAACACATGTATAGAAAGCCTTAACAGGCCTATAACAAAAGAAGAAATTGGTCAGATGATTTAAAAACTCCCAACAAGGGCTGAGCCCTGGTGGCGTTAAGTGGTTGAGTGCGGGACTGTGGCCTACAGATTTGGTGGTTCAAATCCAGCAGCGGCTCTCAGGAGCAGTGCTGGGTAGCTCCCACGACCACCAGAGGGCAGTGATGCGTCCCCCCCAAAAAAAGAACAACAACAACAAAAACTCCCAACAAATGAAAGTTCAGGCCTAAAAGTTTGACGGGAGAATTCTATCGAAGAGCTGACACCAATTCTACTCAAGTTATTCCATACTATAGAAAAAAAAAAGGAATATTCCTGAATTCATTTTATGTATAATCCTGATACCCAAACCAGGCAAATTACTTCAAAAATTCAAAAGATATTACATATCAAGAACATACATTCAAAAATCAATTCTACAACACTCCAGCTAGTAGATACCAACATTTCAAAAAAAGCATCATGGCCATAACAAGCATGAGAGGTTGACTGAACTTTAGAAAAGCAATCATTGTAGTCTACCACATAAATAAAACAAAGGAAAAGATCACATAATCCTATGAGTCAATACAAATAGGCATTGGACAAAACCTAACCCATTCTAGCAAAACACAAATTTAACAAATTTGTGTTTAAATTTACCTTTATAATAAAGGTAAATTCTTCTATAATTAAGGTTATATACTCAAAGAAAATGGCCAACATCAATCTTATTAGGTTCCATTGTAGATGGGAACAAGACGGGATACTCTTTACCAAAAGTCCTATTCAATATTGTACTTGAAATATTGGGTAGAGCAAAAGGGCAAGAAAGGGAAATGAAAAGCACCCAGATGGGCAAAGAAAAGCGAAACTACTTTTATTTATAGATGATATGATCATATACATGGGACAGTCTAAAGTTTCAGGAAGAACATTCCTGAAATTAATTGGAAACATTTCAGCAAAGAGGCAGGCTACAAGATCAAGATACAAAAATCACTTGGTTTCTTTACATAATTATATAATTTGGCTATGTGTGCTGTTAAGAGGTTTAATTGTGATTGCAATCCTTTGGGGTATAAAATCAGCCACCTCAGAATATATACAATAGAATACTGTTTTAAAGAATAACAATGAATCAGGGAAACACCTCATAATATGGATAAGCCTAGAGGTTATTATGCTGATTGAAGTAAGTCTATCACAAAATGACAAACACTATGTGAGACCTCTATTATAAAAAGGCAAAGACAAGATTTTCACACAAAACATTATTTGTGGGTTACCAAGAGTGGGAGGGTGTAAATCAATAACCAGACGCTAGGTACATATAACTTGTAAGAAAAGGGAAGACAATATATAACAAAATAAAGGTCAGAAAAAAATATTGAAGGCAAAGAAAGACACATGGAACTGTAGAAGTGGTAAGTACTATTATACACACAATCCTACAATAACATTAATTTACAAATGGATGCATAGACAGATATGCAAACTAAGCAGGAGAGGGAAGGAGAATGGGACCATACTCACAAATGTATACAGGTTTGGCAGAGGATGTTCTACATATGCATTTGCCTATGCTGTAAATAGATCCGAGCATACAGAGGGTGAAGTTATGAAAAATTCTTATCTATAATTAAACATCTTGAGGAAATGAGTCACAGGGCCTAGGGAGCCAGGTAAATAGTCTTGTGGGAGATCACCATTAGTTGGCATATTTCACAGAGACAATGTTCTACATCCTACTTTGATGAATAGCTCCTGGGACTTTAAAATCTGTGAGCAATCATTTAAGGTGCAACTATTGGCTTCTTCTCTTTCAGAATAAAGAAAAGTGAAAAGAAAAACTGAATGGTAGTACAAGTAAAGCTGCACAGCACATATCTCAGAGAGCAAAGATCCAGCTGGTGCTCAGTTATTTAGACCAACCATTCAGGAAGGAATTAAACTAGGTCTTTTGAGGGACCCAAAGTCCATCAATAGGTAAAGTGACATCCCGTTGCAGAGGGGTTGTAGGGAGGAGATGCGCCAGTCAAGGTACAGTGTAGCAACAATGAAATATGCAACTTTCCTCTAGTTCTTAAATGCTTCCTCCCACCCACTATCATGATCCCAATTCTACCTTACAAATCCAGCTAGACCAGAGGGTGTACACTGGAGTCAGAAACAGGGGTAATTCAGGACAGATGATCCTTTCAGGACCTGGGGTAAGAGTGGTGATGCCAGGAGGGTAGAGGGAAGGTGAAGTACAAAGGGGGAACCTATTGTAGGGATCTACATATGACCTCTTTCTGGGGTATAGATAAAGGGGAAGTGGGTGAAGGAACACATTGGGCATTGTATGGTGATGAAATAATTTGTACATTGTTAAGGGTTCATGGAGGAAGAGGAGTGGGGAGGGAGGGAAATATGGGGAACTCGTACAAGGAGCCTACGTAGAAGGAAGATGTTTTGAGAATGATGATGGCAGCGAATGTGGTCTGCACACAATTGACATATGTATTGATCATGATAGAAGTTGTATGAGCCCCCAATAAAATGATTTTTAAAAAAGCTTATAGTGAAGGCTCAAGTAAAAATGTTTTGGAAATGGTGGCAACATATGTACAAATATGCTTGTTACAATTGACGTATGAAATGTTATATGAAATGTTGTAAGAGCTCCCTATAAAATGACTTTTCAAAAATTAGAGGTCTTTAATAAAGTGGGACCAAAAATGTGGAACAAAATTCAATATCATAGCATAAGACCACACTTACAGGTCTGATAGAAACTACTAGAACTCTTAAAACTATGCCTTGGAACTGAACTTACCCCCCTTGTTTCAATTTCCAGCTTAACAAAAGACAGGTCTATAAGGTAAACTCTCATACTAAGGACTTATGCACTCTTTAGAATAACCAACCCTTTAAGATCGCAAGGGAAACATCTACTCAAGGAAAAATTCAAAAGGCAGGATGAGTGAGAAATAGAAAGAAATAGAAGGAGAAGGTGAAAGCACATGAAGAAAGTGAGACAAATGATGTTACATGGATTGCAATCAATGATACGGACAAAATTGTGTATGAATTGTTGGATGGGGAAACCAATTTGCTCTGAAAACACCCACATAACACACAACAAAAAACTGTAGAGAAAAAGAAAGAAAACTAAGGGATTAATTTAAGACCTGTGTCATGGTTCCTAAAATTGTAAAGAAGGCAGGGGCTACCAAATTGAAACCCTCAAAAGAAATCACCACAAATATTTTTCCAAATTGATCTGACTCTAGGTCTTGCTACAATATTTTACCCAGAAATAGAACAAAGTTAAATGGCTACCATCTTAAAGAATGTTTCCATGTTGTCTAGGATGGCAGTAGGTCTTTAACAATGTAGGGTTTGCCATTTCTTAGTTATGTGCCTTTGAATGATGCAATCACTTTAAATATTGTACTTCAACTTCTTTGTTTAACATGAGAATGATAATAGTATCTACTGCATAGGGATAGTATGAGAGTAAATAGATGCGATTATTACAACTATTTCTTCGACATCTTTTTTTCACAGCCTCTTAAGCAACTTATTATCTTCATTAAGGAGACATAATAATATGAGACAATCTAATACCACCTTTCGAAAATACCATCCATGAACTGGTTCAGTTTATTATGAAACTTCATGCATTAATTACTTAGCTGTATAAATGTTCATTCCACCTTATTCCCAAACAATGGGTTTGAGCCTAAGAGAGTGGACATACCTTTGGCTCTCTGCTTCTTCTCCTTTTGTTCACTTAATTTGTCCAGAGGTAGGTTTGTCATCTCAACTCCATAAACTGTTTTTGCGAGCACTGCTGTTAAGGAGTCCATGATGTTAGCCCATTCACTTATGAGCTCTTCCCATTCTGTTAGGGATGAGAGCACACCAAGGAAGTCATCCCAGAGCTCTCGGGAAATATACACACAGAGGTTCGCTCGAATCCAAGCAACGATGAGTGTCTAAAGTAAACCAACAAACAAGAACATTCAGTTAACTTAATTTTCTGGAAATGCAAAATTTAACAGTATATTTTAATTTATTGTTAATAAAGTGACAAGTTAAAACTGTTTTTAAATAGTGTTTCCCTTTCAGGTGTTATCCTTACTTGAGTATTAAGACACCAGCTACTGTACTGTTTTAAGTAAAGAAAATCATTATGTATTACTCTAGTGACTATGGCTGGTCTGGCTTTATTAAGAGATGGGAAGGCAAGCCCTCATACCCCGACTCTTGCTCTTAACAAAGGTCTTCATTCTCCTCAGTGACTAATTTAAAACTACTCTTCTAGACATAAATCTCTCACCCCAAATGTGTTCTCCAAAGTTTTAGGAAATAAACTATTGGCAGACTTTATGGAAAATGGAAATCGTTCAATGAGAACTCCATCTGCAAAGAGACCCACATTCTGGTCACATTTGCATCTAGCTTCTCTTCTACCTTCTTGCTGTAATCAAAACGGGGTTTCGGATTGTATACATCATTTCCTCATCTGTGTTCCGAACCTCTCCTTCTCAGATACTATTCTAATAAACCCATCCCTTCTTTATCTCTGTCCTCTCCTATTTCTCCAGGTTTTCCCCATCAGCATTTAAACATGCTCAATTCGGGCTGAGCCCCGGTGGTGTAGTGGTTGTGCGCGGGACTGCGGCCCACTGGGACGGAGGTTCAATTCCAGCAGTGGGGCTGGGCCTCCTACTCCCACCACCGGAGAGCAGTGATGCCCAAAAACAAAAAACAAAACAAAACAAAATAAACATGCTCAATTCTTGTTCAACTTGAGAGTACTAATAAAAGTTTCTTGTACTTGGATTTTACACACTAACTACAACCTGTTTTTCTTTCCCTATTCTTGAAAGAATATCCTATACTGCATCTCCCCTTCCTCAATTCCTGATTATCAATCAACTGCTGTGCCTTTTGCTTTCTCTACACCCTCCCCTCCAAGGAAGCACTAGTGACACAGCATTCAATCACAGGTTGCAAACAGAAGTTTTCAGCAGTTCCATCCCGCTAGCAGCTCCAGGAGAGAAAGATGTGGCAGTGAGCTTTTAGAAAGATTATAGCCTTAGAAATTATATGGGAGCATTTTACACTCTTATAAGGCCACTACAGGAGTGCTGGTGGCATAGTGGCTATACATTGGATTGCTAACTGCCAGTTCAGTAGTTTGAAAACACCAGCCACTCTGAGAGAGACTTAGAGTCCCACAAACCCTTGAGCTTTTCACACTCTCCAGTTCTACTTTGTCTTATAGGGTTTTTATGAGTCAGAATAGCCTGAAAGGTAGTGAGATTTCTTCAAAAGGTCACTGTGAGCCAGAATTGACTTGAAAGTAACAAGTTATGGAAGATTATAGTATAGATGTGTACACACATACGCAAGCATACACACAAGACAGTAAAAATATTGCTACCAATTATAGCAACCTTTATTAAACAAAATATATTAAAAGGTGAAGCCATTTTTTTCTTGACACATTCTCTGAGTCTACATACTTATGAAAACAATGTTATCATGTCTCTAATTTTCCCCCCAAAGAATTCTATACACTTTGATTTACACCACATCAAAATAGCAGATCTGGTGTTATTAAGGGACTTAAATCATGCTGCCTTTAAATCTTGTGAACAAAAATAGGTCTGAAGGGGAAATATCAGGGATGTAGAGTATTTGTGGTAAGTTTTAGGATAGCCTTTCTTATCCTTGAAGAATGAGCAGGTATATTGCTGTGATTGGGAGTAAAATCCTCAGGGCTGCTTTCCTGGTCTTTGTCTCATGAAAGTTTCCAAAGATTTTTTTTCCCAATAAGCCCCCCAAGATTATACCATATCCCTCAAGAAAAATAATCTTTCAAGTTTACCTCTTAGGAATATAAAAAAAATAGTCACCATAAGTCTGTGAATTAACTTTACTGCACTGAATTTAACTGGTTGAGGAAATCTCCTTGGAACCCATTATTTTGATTAAGTTTTGCTTTCAGAAGCATATTAGTAAATCTCAGACTCTTCCCTAGATACAATTTGGTCTACAAGATCATCTTCACAAGCTTCAATCTTGATTCAAAGATGTACAGACTCGTCAACTCTTAGAAGTATCTGATCTTTGGACAATGCTTTGTTGTCATTGTATGTGCCCTTGGGTCCATTCCAACCTGTGGTGACCCTGTGCACTACAGAACAAAACACTGCCCAGTCCTGCTCCACCCTGGCAATGGTTCTGCTGTGTGAGCCCATGGATGCAGTCGAGATGTCAACCCATCTTCTTGAAGGTCTTCCTCCTTTTCACCAACCTGCTACTTTACGGAGCATGGTGTCTTTCTCCATGGACTAGTCTCTTCTGACAATAACAGTGAGGCGAAAGTATGTAAGAAGCATTCGTGTCATCTTTACCGCTAAGGAGCACTCTGATCATACTTCTTCCAAGATAGGTCAGTTTTTCCTTTTACCATTCATTGGTACTCTCAATACTCTTTGGAGGAGCTGAAGGAGAAGCCCTGATGGGCTTGCCCTGATGGAACCAGACCTCCGGGGCCAGGGAAGCCACAGAGAGACCTCTGCAGTGCTGAGATGCTTCTACTGCCAGTGGTTACTGCTGATGGACCCTGAGTCCTAGAAATGAGGAACCATGGGAAGACCCCTACCAGTGCTGGGATACTTCTACTGCACATGCTTCGTGAGTCAGAAGGAGACTTTGTAGACTGGTATCGGACATACGGGTTAATTTCGCACTTAAGATCTTGGAGTGGACTGGGCTGGGATGCTTTCTCAATGTTGCATGTCTCTTGTATATAAACCTTTCCCTTATATTAAAGTAACCAGACATCCCACTTTTGGCAGGACAGTCCCGATTTTAAACAATTTTTCCCACGTCCCACAGGGTTTTTTAAAAGACCCTATTTTTGGAAAGAATGCATGACAACCTAGGGAACAGCAGGAGAACGGGAAGGGAATATACCCTCTCTATCCCCTACCCCACCCCGATCAATGGTGTCCCACTTTACCAATGTTAAAATGTGGCCACTGCACCTTATATCCATATGCATATTTATGAATTTGTTTCTCTAGTCTACTCAGACTAACACACATGCTAATGCTTAACCTATTGAGCCAACTGTGCACATTCTTTAGGCATTAGAAATCTGAATCAAAACCACAACAAGCTATCATCTCACTCCAGCAATAATGGCACATTTTTAAAAGATAGAAAACAACAAATGCTGATGGGGCTTGGAAAGATTAGAACTTTTCAAACCATTAAATGGTAGGACCATAAAATGGTATAACTTCTTTGGAAAATATTGTGGTACTTCCCAGAAAGTTAGAAATAGAAATACCATATGATCCTGCAATTGCACTACTAGGTATACATATCCTAGAGAATCGAGCAATGTGTGTGTGTGTGTGTGCGCGCGCGCATGTGTGTGTGCTTATATATATACATACATACATACATATCCATGTTCATTGAGCATTAGTCACAATAACAAAAAAGTTGTAAATAACCGAATTACTAGTCAATGAATGAATGGATTAACAAACTATGATGTATCTGCAAAATGGAATACTATGCAACGTTACAGAGTAATGGCAAACCTGAGAAATACCTTATAACATAAATGAAACAAGAGGACCTTATGTTGAGTTAAGTAACTCAGTCAAAAAAGAACAAATATTATATGAAGCCATCAGTATAAAAAGTCAAGGAAAGGTTTACATGTAGAAAAGAAACATTTTTTATGGTTACCACCGGATCAATAGTAGACACCTATTAATTTGGATGAGCAGAAAGGCAATATATGAGTACAATAAGGTAGAGACTAGCCAGATATTATGAGGACAAAGGAAAACAATGAGAAGTGCACAAGAGCTTCACAACAACAAAGTAAAAATTATCACATACACAATCCTTCAATATCAGTAATAATAAAAATCTGCAGTGGATACGTGGGCAGACATGGAAACGTCACAAGTATGGTCAGGCACATGGGACTACATCTAAAACATATACAGGTTTGACAGAAGATTGTCTACATGAGTATTTGTACATGCTATCAATATAGTCATGTATGTAGTAGAGCAAATAGAAGGCAAAAGTATGCAAACTTCTTAGCTCTAACCAAAAAATGAGTCATGTTATATTTCCCAGGTTTGTCATATTTTTAACTAGGTGGGGGAGGGAGGCTTAGGATCATAGTCTCACACTAAATCAAATTTCACACGACAACTAACAAAGGCAATATTCTACACCCTACTGTCACAACTAATGACTGGGGTGTTAAAAGCTTGAGAGTGGTCATCTAAGATGCAGCTCTTGGTTTATCTCCTTGTCCAGAAGGAAAAAACAACAAAGAAAAATCAAAGAATCACATTAGCAATCAGTTCAAAGGACTGATGGAACACATAAATCATGGCGTCTACCCTGAAACAAGAACACTATCAGCTGAGCTGATCAAGACCACAGAAGGTCTTGGGAAGAAAATGCAGAAAATGAGATTAGTTGGAGGAATGCCCAACACTGTGGTTCATAGGCACCCTTCACACCTGGAACTGCAGCAGCATATCCTTCAAATGTGGAACAATATCCACCAATGGGGATAACTTGCACCCAAACAGGACTATAAAGGGAACAGTAATGGAAGACATACTTCTCAAAACAGTTAACCACATAAAGGGCAGCATTTGACCCCACACAATGTTCAAAAGGTAGATAGGACAAGGAAGATAAACGGATTTAGGGAATGTAGGGAGGAAACTAGAATAATGTTGTTACATTGAGGAAAGTGCAGTTAATACTGTAACACAAAATGTGTATATAAAGTGTTTTGTAGAAACTCAACTTGCTTTGTTAACTTTGACTACAATGAAAACAAAGCAAAACAAAATCCCTGTCACTTTTAATTGCCTCTTGACTAGATGACAAAAATTCAAGTATTGGGGAAAGTTAAACAGCCTGCTTGATCAAATGAATAATAATTAGATAACATTCCAGTCTGAGTAGGATACCAATGTGATATCCACTTGATAGCTAGCAGATCTGCTCAGACCTTTAATATTTTACTCTTCCTTTGGATTTCACAAAGTGTATGGAAAGTTGAGAGATGATCATAAATACTGAATGACTTCACTCTAATCCTTATGAAAACTCTGTGATCAACTCATGAAAGAGTAGAAAGAGATTCAGGAAAGTAGAGTATCTGCTCAAAGCCATACAACCAGCAAGTGGCAGGGCTGAGAATCAGAAACAAGAACTATCCTACTTAAAAATCTTCATCTTCTTTGAGCTCAATTTAAACATCCTTCGGGCTCTATCTAGTACCTAAATAATACCACTAACATAATAATCACAACTCAAAATAACTCTTCAAGTTGTGACAAAAGTTCTCCACTAATAGAGGCTATTTCCCCTTTTCAATAGAGAAAACAAACAAAAATTACAATGCAACTCCAAAGTAGATTCTTACTTAAGCTCTCTAATTCCAACACACACAATAGAAGAGGGGCGAGACAAATGACAAGGAACTAGGCCCAGGCACTAACCAGCCTGAGATTGGCTTTAGTTCCCCCCTTTGAAGCCCAGTCTCATCAAAAACAGAAACTCCAAAGTCAACACTGAGACTAAATAGCAAAGTGAGCTAAATCAGGTAAAGGTTCTTAAGTCACCTTTAAGCAAAGTTGGATCCAGTAACTAAGAAATGCAATCAATACCAGTATTATTGTATCATATTAAACTGTTAAAAATAAGAAAGCTAAGTTCTCTTTTGTTAAATGGGGGTATTTCCCTTGTATTTTAATTTCCTTGAATTAGTTTCTCTGTCTCCTTTATCAAGGTTGTTGCTAGATACTACAAAATCAGATCCAACCAATAGTGACTGAAAGAAACACAGCCCAGTCCTGAGCCATCATCTCAATTGGTGTTACATTGGAATCCATAGTTGCAGTCACTGTGTCAATAAAATTGTTCACTGTTATTCTTAAGGTTTTCAGTGCCTATTTTCTCAGAAATTGGTAATCCTGGAACTATCTCTATGTTCCACTGGTATTCATATGGCTTTCAGTAGCTAATTCTTAGATGTGGACAGGCTATTCCTTCTTTGGAGTCTGTAGTTCTGCTGGAAAATGTGCACTGTGGCTGACCTTATTGTATTTGAAATATTAGTGACCTAGCTTCCAGCATCATAGCAACACACAAGTCAGCATAGTACAACAAACTGATCTACAAAGAAACGTCCTGTTTATATTTCTAAGTATGTAGTCAATAGATATGCTTCAAAACTATGAAGTCCATTCAAGAAGGGACTTAGTTCTCTTGTCTGAAACCATCACTTCCAACCATCACAGTTTTGCTTAGCTAGTTACATAAGGTCAGACCCATCATACCAATGACTTGGCTTGTGTAAAATGCCACACTTTTCCAGAGCATTTCACAATGTTCTCTTTCAACACTGCATCATAAATTGTATGAATTCTATAAATATTATTGTGTTTCTAATACAAGGCTGCAATAGCCTTCCGCCCTTGGAGTCCTTTCAAATCTCTACGTTCCTTTGTAAGTTTATCTACTTCTTCCTTTTTTACTCTCCCAACAACTATGTTGACATTCTTTTTGTTACTCATGTCCATTACCACTCTCACCAGGTAAGATTCAAGAAAAACAGTCATGTCCTTGGTTTTCTGCTCTGACCTCAGGCCAGCCTTCTTATTTTATCCAGGACTTTACTTTTGCGGATGTCTTCTCTCCCCCATAGATATCACTATATCACCCCCGCTGGAGAACAAACGTATTTTCACTCCATCACACTTCACTGCCACTCACCCCTTTCATCCAATTTCTCTTTCTCACTTCCTCCACAAAACCTCTTTCAAAACCTTGCTCTCTCTACGATACAACTCTCCTTTTCTTCTCTATGTGCTCCAAGTGGGTCTGATTCCCTAACACATTCTTAAACAATTTTATCTTTAAAAAATAATTTAATTGGGGGCTTGTACAACGCTTATCACAATCCTTCCATCCATTGTGTCAAACATACTTGTTGCCATCATCATTTTCAAAACAATTTCTTTTTACTTGAACTCTTGGTAGCAGCTTCTCACTTTCTTGCCTCTCTCCCTCCCCCTCCCCCACCTTCCATAAACCCTTTTTTTTTTTTTTTTTTTGGCATCACTGCTCTCCGGCGGTGGGAGTAGGAGGCCCAGCCCCACTGCTGGAATTGAACCTCCGTCCCAGTGGGCCGCAGTCCCGCGCACAACCACTACGCCACCGGGGCTCAGCCTCCATAAACCCTTGATAATTTATAAATTATTATTATTTTTTCATGTCATACACTGACCAATGTCTCCCTTCATGCACTTTTCTGTTGTCAATCCCCCTGGGACGTGGCTATAAATAGATCAATGGGATTGATTCCCCTTTCCCCCCCACCTTCCCCTTCCTCTCCTGGTATGGCTACTTTCAATATTCATCCTGAGGGGTTTATCTGTCCTGGATTCCCTGTGTTTCCAGCTTTTATCTGTACCCATGTACATGCTCTGGTCTAGCCAAATTTGTAATCTAGAGTTGGGATCATGATAATGGAGAGCAAATGGAGGGGAGGAAGGAAGCCTTAAAAAAGGCTAGAGGGAAGTTGCATGTTTCTTATCTTAACACGGCTAATGGACAATTGGCTACTCTTACGGAGCCTCAGGCATTATGATATACGTTTCTTTGCTTTTCCTCTGACCTCACTGGTCATCCCAGCATCTCTAACTGGCTCCTTCTTCTGTATCAATCATGTGCATGTTCCCTACTCTCTTTTTTATATATGTTCTCTCCCTAGACATTGCATCCGGTCTCTGGCTTTAAATACCCTCTTACAACACACTAATGACTCTTGCTTTTTTTACTTTACTTTTAGGCTGGACATTATTCCTATGTCCTTACTTCTTTAATCCCTCACCTCTTTATGTCTTGAAATCTACCTGGCTAATCACCAAGCCCATTTCATCTTCCTAATATCTACCAACTTTGGCAAACCAAAGAGCAAGTAGATGACAAAGAGGTGAGGAACACTAAAAGGAACTCCACACTAATTGTAAAGAACAGATCAAAAGACAAGAGATAAGAAACATTTCTAATTAAATTTCTAGAAATCTAAAGTCATTTTCATGTTATGCTTAAAACTCTCAATGATTAAAACTAATTTTCTGTGAAATCGGATTCATTTCTTGCATTAACAGTGCTTTAATAAAAAGGACTTACCCTAAATAGTAACCCTGCCAAGCTCTGGGCAAACAAATCCTTTATTTGTTTATCCTTTGGCTTCTGCATCACAGCTTCTGTTATCCTGAGTAGTATTTGCAACATCTGTTCCCTGGGCCACCCAAAACAAAAATAGTCAGTCATATCTCAATAGCACTTTAACTTAATCGGTACAAGAAATTCTCTCGAGAATTCAGCAATATGGATAATGATGTATTACCTACAAATACTAAAAATCTGAATGTAATTAATGCAGTCTTTTACCAAAATAAACTAGCATGGTACAACAGCTCTAAAAATACACAATATGACCACAATATGCAAGATAAAACAGGTACTATCCAGTTTGATTTTCTTCCCTTGGCCAAAAAGGGAGGAAAAACAATCTCCAATTTTGTGTTCTCTGATAGGCATCCAGAAATAGCTCATGTCTATTTCAACGGTAAGTAATTTTTTAGTTTTCACCTTGGTTATTTCATTTGATTTATAAGCTCTCTCTATCTTTATCCTGGGTCTTTTGCAGTCAGTGCCACAGCAAGACAAATTTTATGGGAAAAGGATTATAGTGAAAAAGTAATAATTAACTAAAGAAATGGACAGAGTCATCTAGTCCAAATCAAAAAAACGAGGTGCTTAAGTTGTAATTATTTTATACTTTTCTCACATCTCAGCTACCAAAAGAGTAGTCTCTCAACAATATAAAATGTTGAATCTCATTAAACATCTTATGATATGACCTCAAGGGATTTGATGCCCTATTTATAATCACCACATATGATCTTCCTTCCTGAACTCTCTGTTGTTGGGCATACATGCTCACTGAACCCTTTACTTGACTATTTGCTTCCATATCCTGTTATGGATTCTGGATTTATAGTAAAGGAAGATAAATCACATTTTGAACATATACATTGTGACCATACACATTTTGAGAATCACACTTTTTCCAGGATAAACCAAGTCATGTAAGAGCTGGTAGCATATATGCAGTGCAACTTGGATGAGGAGAAGGGGAAAAAATAGCATAAGGTTGGGGATAGCTTCCACCCACTATGTGGGTGCCTAATCCCTGCCATGTATGAAAGTATTACTATTGTCTGCTCATATTTTGTGAACCTTCAGAAAATATGAAACCATCCCTTCCATACAATGGAATACATGTACATGATGAAAACAATGAGAATAAGAAACACAATAATATTCAAGCAAAACTTTGGTTGTGGCAAGTTAGATAACTATCCTTCAGTCTAAATGATAGGCCCTGTGAACTATGTGAAAAATGTCACCATTCATTAGAACAATCAACCATAGATATTAAAAACACAGCATTTACTCAGAGATAAAAATTTAAAAGTGGGTAGAATAGGAAAGAAGGACTAGAGTAATAGTAAACAGGGGGAGGACATGGGAAGAGTGTAGTCATATTGTGGGGATTTCCATCATTGTAACAAAACAAAATCGATGTGCTCATAGTCTCCATAGACACCAAAGTCAATTGGCATAATATATAAGGGGGTATCAAAAACTGGAGTTTTTTTCTAAAGCTATGTATTTAAATTTTTTTCATAAATCAACTATATCACCTTTAAAGAACTCTCCATTTTACTTTATGCATTGTCAACCTTTGATTCCATTCTTGAAAACATTTTTCAAACTCATCTGTTTGGATGGCTGACAGCCCTTCCCTCATTTGTTTCTTCCTCTCTTCTACTTCATCAAATTGCTGTCCTTTCATGTTCTGCTTCATTCCCAGAAGCAAAAAGAAGTTGAATGGAGTAACTTCAGGTGAGTAAGGTGCTGGGAACAAGAGAGCTTTGGTATTTCTTTGGTTTTTAGATAGCTGCATGAGCAGGTGCTTTGTGGTGGGTGGAAAAACCAGTCCCCTGTCCCAAAATTTTTGTCACATACTGCTACACACTTTTTCAGAACCTCAAAATAGAAAGCTTGACTAACAATCTGACCGGGTGAAACAAACTCCAAATGCATGAGGTTTGTCATTTCTTCATCAAAACAGTTTCTGCAGCATTTGTCCCAAGCAGGAAACAAAATTTCACAGCTATTCTCTCTTTTCTTAAATCAGCTATCACTCACACACACACACCACAAAAAAAAATAAGATTAGAACAAAACTACTTTTATGAAAAAATTCACTGACACAAGAGAGAACATTCCCAGGTGATGACACTGATTGCACTAACTCAGAGCAAGTTGCTCGATGCTTGAATTGATGGGAAAGTGCCTATAACAAAGCTCCACCCTGCAGAACACATTTGTTTGTCTGTTTGTTTGTTTTGGGGGGGATACCCCTTCTTAGTTCACAAAACTTGTGAGCATCCATCTAAGGTTCAATTATCAGCCACTCCCCACCTGAGTAAATAAAGCATGAAGACAACTGAAGACTCATGGAGACTATTAGACTACCAGAATAAAGGCCACACAAAAAGTCCCCATAACCTTAACAACAGAACTTAGATAGTGCCCACTTACCATTTCATTAAAAGATCTGAATAGAGTATTAAAAATGTGGCAAGAAACTCAAACCCTTAAAAAGGCCAGGCTTACTGGTCAGATAAAGAGAGACTAGTAGAACCCTCAGGACTATGAGTCACGCTGTCTCAAATTTCAGCAAAATTAAGCACTGATCTAAAAGGGGAATTGTATAGGGATGTATGCAATTTTCAGAAGCATGAGTCTCTGTAGGTCAAAAGTGCAACCTGTGCCCAAGGACAAAGTTCAGAAGGGTTAGGAAAGAGGAGTGAAGACAAAAAATAAAAACAGAGAGAAGTGGAATAAACACTAGGGAGATTACCATCAATGACATGAAACCAAATGTGGATGTACCATAAATGGAAAATGGATATGCTCTGTAAACCCTCACCCAATTCAAAAGGAAACATTAAATTAATCAATTAATTAAATAAATAAAATGTACATGAGTAGTTGAATGGAAAACCAACTTACTCAATATATTTTCACCAAAATCACATTTAAAAAAGAAAACCTGAACAAAGCAATAACTAACCATTAACAGATTTAATTCAATTTCAGAAACTATGAAAATAGAGAGGTGACTGAATTCCCTTCTGGGGAAAAAGGTGGGGGAAAATCTGTATCTATGTTTGGAAAGTCTTTCTTACCAAAAGAAAAAGCACTTGCAGGGTGCTAATTTTCATCCTAGCATGTTCCTTTCGATTTTGTTAGACTTTGACTTTGGGAAACTTCTCAGAGAAAAACTGCACAGTATCACACACTTCTTTAGGACCACATGAATTCAAGAGTGTGTGTTTTCCTTGTGGTTTCATTATCTCCTTTATTACCATTTTATCACCCTGACAATATCCTTAATAAGTAACGTGTTAGATATTTACTACTTCCATACTACATACACTCTTCTAGGTACCACCTGGACTTGTTATTACCATCTACTATTACAGATTCCTGGCATCAATGCATGGCTTATTCTCTATCTAGCAGCCAGAGATACTCTTTGAAGCAAAAATCAGATCACATCATTTTTGCTTACTACCTTTCTGTAGCTTTTCAGCACACAGGCTAGCAGCCTACAGCCTATAAGGCCCCATACAGCCTAATGTCTATCTTCCCCTCTGACCTTCTATCCTTCCTCTCTCCCTTGTACTCTATCCACTCCAGCACAGTAGAAATTTCGTGGTCCCTGGTGCACACCATCCTTTGAACTTGCCCACCCCAAAAGGAGTTTTGTACTGGATGTCATTTCTTTCTTCCTCCAGGAATGCTCTCCCTCTGACTTCCCTTCATTCAAATTCTTCTCCCAGGGAAAGGCCTTTTCTAACATCTAATAAAGGAACTCCCCCTCCCTCCATCCTGGGTAACACACACACCGGACACAGGCAGCTCTTCTTCCCTTATCCTGCTTCGTTGTTTTTCTACCTGAAATTGCTTTGTGTCTCTCGTGTCTCTTTCTTTTGAGGGTGGAAACCTCATGATGTCAGTGAACGTGCCTGTCTACTTTACCTTTGTAGCTTCAAGAAGCTCCCTCCCTGCCATCAGGTCAATGCCGATTCCTAGCAGTCCTGTAGGACCCACAGCAGAACTGCCCTGTGAGTCCCCAAAGCTGCAGTTCTGTGATAGAAAGCATTGTTTTTCCTCCCACTGAGAGGTCAGTGGTTTCAAAGTGATCATTTTGTGGTTATCAGTCCAATGTGTACATTATCCCACTTACTGAATGGAAGAAAGACTGGGGGGGAGAGAAGTAAAGGGAATTCACATATTGTCTTGTACTTAATACATAAAAAAGTCTGCTGAAGAAATCGGTGACATCCTTTTCTATGTGCCACTAATAATTTTTAGTAAATATTTTCATCTATTTCTGTAGTCTATTTTTTTATAATTTTACTTGGGGCTTTTTGAATTAATGAAAACAGCAGAATTGTCTTTAGTTTACTTCCAAGAAATTTTACCAAGTAATTTCCAAAGTAAAAAAAAATAAATACTGCTGATACATTTGTAATACAGAGAAGCAGATAATGTAGTTAAGGCATACCAGAATTTCTCTCTACTTTCAATAGTAAGAGGCAGCATCTAACTTTATTTAAATGCTACTTTCCATATGTAATACTTCCAGTTTTAACTGTTACTTGACTTGTTACTAACCATGGCATGTATTAAAGCTTAAATTCTGAGCACCTGGTTTGCGGAAGGTTAAGTGCATCTTGAGTCTTAATGTGGGCTAAGCCTTACTGTGAGTTATTTCTGACCATTGGTCAACATAAAAAGCTTTGCTCTCATAAGTGTGTTTGAATGGGATTACTTCCAACTCCCCCTCCCAACCCAGTGATGGGCAATCTTGCCCAGAGACCTGTCTGAGCATGCACTTAACAGAATCTGATGCACTAGAACCACATGCCTAAGAATGAAGCCCTAACCAATCAAGATGGTTGGAAGACCCCAGAAGCCATCCTGTAAATTTTTCTAATCTCTAGTAGGGTATTTTTATCCCAGTCATGATTCATTGTCCCATCTGGAATTGTGACAAACACATCTGATGCTAATTATTCTGGGGATGGATTTTTGGACACGATGATGGCCTCCCTCATCTGGATTATTTTTTGTCATTGTTTGATCTTTTTCCTGTTTAAGGTTCAATAAAGGAGCCTGTTTGAAATATATTTGAATCTGTGTCATTTATCCCTTAGACCCAACATCAATTATTACTTTTCCACTAAATCTTGTTTGATGACAGAGTAAAATAGGAAAATCCACTTTCAAATTACATGACTACTATTCTTAATTCAAGAACATTTTTAGGCCAGGAATAAAAATAAACTTTTAAGCTACTGAATAATTCTTAATTATTCACAGAATAAAGAAACCTTCGTAATAACTCACAGAAACTAAGTACAAAAGATTATCATCTTACTGTTAACTTTATTAAACCATCGAAAAATAGAAGTGTTAACGTTTTAGCTATCATGTTGAAAACTAGAAATACCTGTCTTACAATATTTACTTATTTGAAAAAAAACTCACCAGGTCTTTTGATTCATTGTAAGCTCCATTATCATACGCCTAAAAATAATCAAAACAGCTTTACAAGCATCGACTTGTTCTTTCAAGAGCATGGGAACTTCAGCACATGGTTCCAGCAAAAAGACATTTGCAGCATTTGTCAAAAATACCTTAAAGCCAAAATTAGAAAATATAATTAAACATATCAATATGAATCAATTGTGCTTAAGGAGCATGCAATAGTTTCATTTTTTGAGCTGATTCAAGACAGACTTTATTCTTTAAGACAAAACCCACTGATTCTGAGTCAATTCTAACTCGGAGAGACACTTTAAGATAGAGAAGCAGCTCTCCATACAGTTTTCAATATGAAATCTTTATGGGAACAGAAAGCCTCATCTTTCTTCTTCAGAGCAGTGACTAGGTTTGAAAGACTTACAAAGGTACCTTCTATAAGGAATGTTGTATTGCAATACACTGAAGATTCTTTTAGCTCACTCCTTAGGATAGCTTAAATACTGAGACACCCGAAAGGCCTGTACTGGGGGGTACAACTACATATCCATTTTGCAAATCTAGAAATTTCATGAGTCAGAAAATCTTTTGCAGCCTTCTTTTGGACACTTCAAAATATAAAGCAGGGGTGGGAATTAGAAAGGTGGGAAAAGAGGTAGGATCATTACTTCTAAGTACATAAGTATGGGGTAAGGAAAGAAAGAAAGAACTATGTGACTAACAGCCCATTTTTCAGCTACAAGAATCCCTTACTGGCAATAAGCATGACTACAAATCAACACTGCACATCTTCTAGAAGTGCTTTGTTTTTGATATGAGAATATATTATGCAGTAAATTGAAAATCTAAATGAATTCTTATGATAAAATCTGAAATTTCCAAAACTATTTAATCAGCCAACTAGTCTATGCTCTGCCAAAAAACCTATAGAACTCAAGTTCACGAGCCTGTCATCAGGGATATTTGAGAAGAAAAATGAAGTAATGCTATAAATGATTACTTAGCAATTTATCACTTAAGAGCACTACAGTTAAATAACAATGTGCTATTTACACAGATGATGCTAGTCATCCATCAACTTGTTTAGTCCGAGTTGTCCTTCATTGATGAAAATGAATCTGATCCATCTTTGCTGTTGTGTGTCATCGAGTTGAATCCAATTCATAGTGCCTCCCTAGAGAGCTAGAGTCCCTCTTTAGCTTCCATTGTGATTAGCAGTACAAACACAAGTGATTTTTGAAACAATCAGACATACCCATTTATTTATAGATAAATTCATAGATCCACATTTCAAGGTAAATGCATAAACTATCCTGAGGAATTAAAATAAACACTCAAAAATTAGTGACAGCTTCTAAGATTTGAGAATTATCTTCTGCAAGCTTCAAATGGTATCATAGGCGAATTTCTTAGGAAGAAACACTAAGTTAATTGCTTTCAGGTGTCATAGGGACAATTCTGATTCACGTACAAGAGCACAAACACTGCCCCATCCTGCACCATCTCCACAATTGTTATGTTTGAGTTCACATTGACAGCCACTATGTCAATTCATCTCTTTCTCACTTTCCCTCTACTTTACCATGCATGCATTTTCTTTAGGGACTGGTTCCTCTTGACAATGTAGCCCAAGGACTAAATAAAATACTATAATATATAAATTGATAATATAATTTTGTGGAGAGCTTTTAGTTTAAAAAAAAAGAAAAAACATTCGATCTTAAACTATGGCAGAGTATTAGATTAAAAATGCATTATAAATGATATACTGTAATGTAAGTCATTTTAATTCAATGAATGTGGTTTCTTGTTTTGCAATTTTTGCATCTTCCCAAGTTAAAGCTTAGAGTTTTCATATACTATACTTCTCTCAGTTTACTAACAAAAATTTAAAATTTCAAAATGCCCATATGAATTTAATATCTTCTTAAAACAAGTAAGGTACAAATAAACCAATAAAATTATTATATCCAATATATTCTTATCAAATAAATTACCTTATTAAATCTCAATTTGTACACTATTTTCTCTAATGAACCAAGTAAAGGACCAAGGTACTAGATACAATGAAAACAAAACAGTTACTTAGATTAAAACCATATACTTTTTAAAGTTAGAGTGATCAAGTTAAAAAAAATGTTCTCTTAGTTCAAATGGAACTTAAGTTTTCAGTAAACAAGATAACTGGTAATACCTGTCTCTAACCATCCTTATCCTGAATTTAACACTGGCAGTCCTCTCTGAGTGAACATGTTGCTGAGGGACATAGAAAAGGGATTCTTCCATTCATTTTTCTCTAGTGGGGATACAGTTTAATTTAGTAACTGCACAGAAGTTCTTTGAAACTGCTCAAGTAAAATTATCTTGATTTTAAAAAGTTAATTTCAAATTATTTGCAGATTTTCAATGGAAGGTGACAAAAACTTCTGTTTCAACATATTAAACTAGTTACATTGGAAACAAGAAATACAAAATGAACCCCCTCAAGACAGAGGTAAGAGAACAGAGCATCAAGAGTGGAGCAACATGCTTATCTTGTTTCCTTCACTCCAAGCTAGGTCTCTGCCTTGGAAGCTTCACAGGACGTGGTTATGAACTTGGAGATGGGAGGTAAGGGCCATCTCTTTTTTTCACTTGCACTGTTAATAACTTCAAACTAGGGCAGTTTTAAAAGATAATCTCCCAATCAACATTTTTAAAAGAGAATTCTGAGGTCTGAGAAGGCTAAGGGACAAGCCAAAGTCCAAGGCTTTCTAAATGGCATCAGCTCTATTTCATATACTTGCATTCAGCCATGTAAATATCTAAAAACTACAGCATTAATCTTTGAGCTTCATAAACATTGTGAGAAGCATAATTGTGGCTTTACAATATGAAATTTTCAAGAGAACTACTACATATAAACTTAGATAATCCCCAAGTTTGTAATATATCTCTCTACGCATATTCTGAAGATAGTATTAAAATTTAAATCACAGCCATTTCGCATTCACTCCACAATAATCCCTCTCAAAATCCCTCTTAGTTCTTATCTCCTTTGATGAAAACAACCTCTAACAATTGTACGCAGGAAATTAGAGTGAAAACTTGGAAGGGGAATTTTAGAGTTATTTATTGAGACAGAACTAAAAATATCACCATACTTTACATAAGTTACACTCAATAAACAAAAATTTACAACGACTAATTGAAGGTCTCCAAGTCTGGCCTGAATGCATACCTGCAGCATAACCTGAGCACCAGCTTTCACATTCTTACTTTCCTCTTCTATTATACAGCCTCTGTTCACTGCACTCGTGAAGGAATAAGTTCGGCCCCAACTGGAAGATCTCTTATGACCGGAATTTTCGGATGAGGCCTTTAGAAAATGACAACCAGTTAATGCAATAGAATGAATCACAAGTTCACATGCTCGATTTCTTATACTCAGCAAAATTCACGAGAAGCCTTCTTCTGTTTTGTTTAAAACTCTACCTCTAGTACCAAAAATATAAATGTTAACCAAATGACTGAAAGGGAATGTAACACACCTCTAAAGTTGTGATGAATTCCATTTGCTTACCTATTTAATTTTATCTCATGAATAGTTATTAAGATATTACCAATACTGAAAAATGAAAATCATGGAAGACAAGTATTGAAAAGTATATAGGGCTTCATTAAAACAAAATGTAAATAGGACATAATTTCTTTGCATTTCAGGATGTTGGCTCACTGTCACTTTACATTTATACCACCTTTAGCTTTATCAACCATTGATTAAAAGACATAAAGTGGTGGTGCCTACTCTAGAAGACAGTGAGGCGCACATTGAAATAATATGTAATGTTTAGTCAACAGTTCTATCAAATGTATAATGGCCCAACTGCTTTAGTTAAAGTCCACTGCACGAGAGAAGTTTGTCCAAACATTCTAAACTTCTCCAATGCTAGTTATTTAAACTTGCCAAGAACAAGACAATAACGTGGTTTTTTTTGTCTCACTCAGAGACCATTTTTTTTTTTTGGTCTCACTCAGGATGGTTTATGAAACAATGCAAGAATTATTAACAAATATGTATGTAATGCGCATGGGACCCTAGCTTGATGGCTGTGAGATGGCCCTCCAGTAAAAGACAGAAGTTACTTCAATGAGGTAGGTCCTCATGGAACGGAGCAACTGGAGAGTTGTTCTTGTGGTTGTTGTTAGCGGCCCTCGAGTCAGTTCTGGCTCACAGGGACCCTATGTACAACAGAACAAAATAACGCCTAGTACATATAATATAAAACACAGTTGGTCTGCCTGCGTTCCACCGAGGGGACCCTGGAGAGAGCATGTGTGGCTTGCTCTTATACTCCCAGTTCAAGCAACAAGTAAGGAAATATTACCTCCCTGCTGTCAGTTTCTGAAAATCCTAGTTTCTCAGCATTTTCTTGAGCAATGTCTTTTATATCTGGCTCTTCCATGAATACAGGTTTGTCCTGGAGGATCCATTTTCTGTATACTTGCACTACTTTTCTTGTTACAGCGATGTCACTAGAAGGCAGCAAAAATGCCTAAAAGAGACAAAATACTGTTGAAATCCACACATGTTTAAATCACAACAGAGCCACATATGTCAGACATTTCAACTGGTTATTGTTGTTATCAGACTTGTCTTGAAACCAGTAAATGCAGGACCACACAGCTCTATGCACAAATTAACTGAAAAAAATTATCATAAATGGGAAAGGAAAAATGGTCATTTATAGCTTCTATAGTCTAAATTAATCTTTTTTCTAAAAAAAAAATCAAAAGTAACAAATGATGTATGGAATGTTCTAAGAGCTGTAAGAACCCCCAATAAAGTCATTAAAAAATTAAAAATACGTGACTTTATAGATTTAAGAATTTCTTACAGTATAATGCCTAAGCACTCAGCTGCTACCCACATGGTCATTGGCTTGAATCCACCAGAAGTTTTGTGGGATAGAAGACCTGGAGGTATGCACTTAAACAGATGATAGCCTTGGTGATTCTTTGTTGCAGTTCAACTCTGTCCTACAAGGTCTCTAACATAGATAACAACTCTACAACTTAAAATAATAACACAGATCTTTTAAGTTACTATGGAAAGCATATTTATTGTATGGAGACTTTTCTCAAAGAATAAAGTGTTAACAGATATACTAGTACAGTCAGTGGTAGTCAATTGTGCACATCTCTTGACAGGTTCACATAAAGTAGTCATATTTTGGGAGGTTGGGTTGACCATGCTGGGAGTACTTATACATAGTAATAAGAAAATGCTAAAAAAATCAGATTTGGGGTTTTCTCCCAAGCCCTTCTCCTGTGAGTGTGTGCGTGTGTGGGTTAGTTGTTCAGTATTTACCAAAATACCACTGAGCACAGCTGTCAATGTTATCAAAAGTCACCAGCCAGTGTGTCATTGTGAATTTTATACTAATTTAATTAACATTAAAGGACTCCTCATATTGAAGAGAATTGTACAATCATCATCACAATCAATTTTTAGAAGATTTCTTTTTGTTTTAAATCCTTTTATTGGGGGCTCATACAACTCTTATCCAAATCCATACATAAGTCAATTGTGTGTCAAACACATCTGTACATCCACTGTCCTCATTGTTCTCATAACCTTTGCTTTCTATGGAAGCCCTTAGCATTGGCTTATTTTGATAACTTATAAATATTATTACTTTGTCATACCCTACACTGTCTGATATCTCCCTTCACCCATTTCCCTATTGTCCATATTCCAGGGAGGAAGTTATATGTAGATCCTTATCATCGGTTCCCCTTTCTACCCCACCCTTCCCTTCACCTCCTTGGTATCACCACTTTCACCACTGGTCCTGAAGGGGTCATCTGTCCTAGATTCCCTGTTTCTGGCTCCTACCTGTACCAGTGTACATCCTCTGGTCTAGCTGAATTTGTAAGGTATAATTGGGATCATGACAGTGGAACACAGCAAGATGAAGCGATAAATGATGACTACAAGGGGAAAAAAAACTATGTCCAGAAAATATATATAGAAAAATGAAAATAGTAATAAAACAAAACCTGTGAATAGTTCAAGGTCTGTTTGTTGACCACTAGGAATAACCTCCAGTCAGGTCCGATGGGGCTCCATGCCCTGGCCCCCAAATCTATCCTTGGCACTCCCTTAGGACCTCCATGCTCTGCTCCCCCTGCTGCTCTGCTGCACACTCTTAGTATTTTCCTCTGTGTGTGGCAGGGACAGACGTCTGCGATCCTGAGACTGTATTTCCAGTGTTGTCCCCTATAGAGTCTTGGGTCAGCAAGGAGTGTCATACTTTCTTCTTTCTTATATTCATTATTATTACCTTCCCTTTTCCTTCACCTGCCCCTGCCATGGCTTCAAGAAAAATAGTAATCCAGTTACTATATCTATACATTTATCTATCCTGAATTTCATATAAAATACAAAAATAAAGACAAAAGAATTCAACAAGAAAAGAAAACAGAAACAATCTCAATTGCAAAGATAACAGAAAATAATAACTCTAACAAAGTTAAAATGGATCAGGTCAAAAGGGATAATAAAGGACAAGGTGTTCTAACCAAACTATATCTCCATTAATCCACTTTCCAATGCACTCACATTTCTAGTTATTGGTCAGAGGGGATTCTGACCATTGTTAATCTATTTAGGAACCCTGGAACTGAATTTTGGGCTTTCACTGTCATCCATAAACCAAAACCATGCCATACTCAACAGAGATCAAATCAATTCCAACTCACGACTCTTAGGCTTCTGCAAACTGGGTGCTCAGATTTTAAGCTCAAATACATTGCCTCCTCTGGTCTTGGATTATAATATTGATAATCCTTGGAGCACACATGCTGTTGTGCTTCCTCCATGTGGACTTAGCTGACACCTCACTTATATGACTGCGTATTTTAAGACAAGCCACTGTCAGATGAATGTTTTCTTCCAGAGAAGAAGACCCAAAGACTCAGAAAACCTAAGATATTTTCCAAGGTTACAAAGCTGGTTAGTGAAAAATCTTGGTCTTAACCACAGAAAATTGTTTTAAAATCTTCTTTAAAATTTATGCCACTATCTGTGGCATGTATGGACTGTGCATGTATGGGCTGTGATGGGAGTTGTATGAGCCCAAAATAAAATGATTCATTAAAAAAAAAGTTATGTCACAAGATGCAGCTATAAGCTGACTTTACTTGTAGGAAGCATTCGTAGAATGGATAAATTTTTATAATAGAGGACTTTTATAAGACTGCAGTGTTATACATGTATACATCAATTATTCTTTATTCAAAGATCAACAAATAAAAAGATAAAGTATAAAATTCTCCCTTTTTAATGTTTTCCCAAATTTTATATTAATTTTCATACATTAAAATGTTCAAAGAATTTTATAATATATATCCATAGTCTACCATTAGCATTTCTTAATATTTGCTTCATCACATTTTTATCTAGCCATATCTCTACCAATCCTTCCTTCAATCTATCTAGGACCAAACAATACACACCTAATTTACTTGGTATTATTCCACATAAGTCTCTTAAGCTATATAAATTTTCCTTTAGTTCTTATTTTATTTTTCTACCTCAGGGTAATTTCAATTGCCCTATCTTCAAGTATTCTGATTATTTATTCTGTCACTTGGTGAGAAAGCATCTTAGATATTCTTGGAATATCTATCTTGCTATGTTTATTTTTAAATAGGTGTTGGGAATGGCTTCCTTCCCACCTATTTTTGGATTTACAGTTTACAGTTTATAATTAGAACATAAGGGTACTAATGGAATAGTTTTGCTCAAGTATGGAATTTTCCCTCCATATTTTCATAATTTTTATGAAAAAATCAAAACTAATTTAACACAGAATCTAAGTGTAGGTTAGTTCCAACACATACCCAGTGTAGAACAGAAAAAAACCCTGCCCAGTCACACAGCAACCCCAAAGTCATTCCTTGTTGCAAACACTGTGCCAATTCATCTCCTGGAAGAGACTCTCTTTTTTTTGCTGACTCTTTAACAAAAAGGATGTCCTTCTCCAGGGATTGGTTCTTTCTTGATAACATGTGCAAAGTCCATGAGACAAAGTCTGGACATCTTAGATTGCTAAGGGCATCCTAGCTATACTTCTTCCAGTACACATGTATTTATTCTTCTGGCAGGTCATGGTATATCCACTATTGATTGCCAACACCATAACTTCCAAACCAAGAATAGGCTATTCACTTTAGAAGAATTAGCCACCAAAAACTTTATGGATAGTAGAACATTGTCAGATATTGAAAACCTTGTGAATAGTACCAGAACACTGTCATAGACAGGGCTAGATGAACTCTTCAGGTCGGGAGGCATTTAAATATGACTGAGGAAGAGCTGTTCTTCTCAAAGGAAAGTAGATCATAAGGATGTGAATGGAGTAAAGCTGTGAGAGTAAAGCCCGCAGAAGTCAAGTCTTAGGATCTTCTTTTGTTGATGGGCTACAAATCAAAATAGGAAGAAATAGCTAAAAACAACTCAATAATTGGAATTTTGAATGTACAAATTATTAATCTAGAAAAATTGGAAGTATTGAAATAAAAAATTGAACAATATTGATATCCTAGGCATTAGTGAGCTGAAATAGATTGCTGCTGACCATTTGAATCAGAAAATTATATGGTTTATTATGCCTTGAATCACAGATTCAAAAGGAATAGGGTGATTTGCATTACTTGTCATAAAGGAACATTTCAAAATCTATCTTGAAGTACAATGCTGTCTTTGATATGATAATACTTCTCTACATACAAGGAAACACAATCGATACAACTATTTTTTATGCACTAGTGTTAAAACTAGAGATGGGAAAATTGAAGAATTTGAACATTTTCAATCTGTAATTGATCAAACATGAATCAAAATACCTTGATACTTATTGGTGAGTAGAATGCAAAAGTTGGAAACAAAGAGGAAGAATAGAAGTTTGAAAATATGGCCTTCATGGTAGAAATAAAGCTAGAAATCACAAAATAGAATTCAGGAAGATTGCACCCTGGAGGGTCTGAGTCCTCCTGATGTTCAATGGTCATCATGATGTTCAACCCCTTTGTAACCTCATGCTTCAGTAAGAACCGTCAATGTCACTTCAATGACCCCATGCACTTGTGCAGGAAGATCATAAAATCCTCACCCTCCAAGGAGCTGCAGGAGCTACAGCAGAAGTAATAATATCCACTCTATGCCCATATGGATGCACAAAGATTTCAGGTGGTTTAATGACATTTCAAAAGTCAGCGTGCTGGTCCAGGTGTACATAAAGAAGTACATCATCCACACTGAGCGGGTAGAGTGGAGGTGGGCATTCATCCAAGCAAGACGGTCAACACCAGGCTGAAGTTAGACAAAGATCGGACAAAATTCTTGAAGGTGGAGCCAAATCTCCACAGGTTGAAGAGAGAAAGGTAAATACAAGTTAGAAGCTATTGAGAAAATGCAGGAATGAACATAGCCTGATGTGGAACCACAGGTGAGCAGTCGATGTCAAACCTGATGTGTGATTTTTGGGAACTTTTCTCAAGAGGTATCTGGAGCTTTTTCTTAGCTTCCCTTTAAGTGATTGATGCATGGCTCTGTAACTGTCTTTGCAATTTATATTAATTTTAAGGATAAACATTGGAAGCTCCTCAAAAGTAAAAAGAAAATTTAGCAAGACCGGTAACATTTTCATTGCAAAAACCTTTGTAAAACAACACAAAAGGGCTGAGCCCCGGTGGCGTAGTGGTTATCCGCGGGACTGCGGCCCACTGGGACGGAGGTTCAATTCCAGCAGTGGGGCTGGGCCTCCTACTCCCACCGCCGGAGAGCAGTGATGCCCCCCCCCCAAAAAAAAAAAAAAACACAAAAGGTGACTCATCTAAGAATTTCTCCAGGTGGAACACACAGAAGTCAAACTGACTCCACCTGTGGGAAGAGATAAGGGGGAAGCTTTAGATCAGCAGCTAAATCAAAGTAAAAACCATCAAATCTTAAAAATAAAAGAATTAAAGAAAAACTTCAAGTCTCAAATTGCAATATTGAAAGATTCTACAGGAAAAGTATTGTGCAATGCAGGAAGCATTCAAAAGAGATGTGAAGAATACAAGGTCACGACCAAAAGGACTAGTCAACATTCAACCATTTCAGAGGCGGCATATGCAGTCCAAGCTGTATTGAAAACACTAGCTAAAAAGAAGTCTCTAGGAATTGATGGAATAGCAACTGAAATGTGTCAACAAGCTAATGAAGCACCGGGAGATCTCACTAGTCTATTTCAAGAAACTGGGCAGACAGCAACTTAGAGAACTGACTAGAAGGGATCTGTATTTGTGCCTCGTTCAAAGAATGCATGAATTATAAAACATTATCATCCATGCCAAATACAAGGAAAATGTTAATGTAGATCATAAGAAAACATTTGTAGCAGTATATTGACAAGGAGTTGCCAGAATTTCAGGTCAGAGTCAAAGGAGAATATGGAACAAGGGATATCATGCGTATGTCTGTTGGATCTTGGCTGAGAATACAGGATACCAGAAAGATATCCACTTGTGTTTTATTAACTATGCCGAGTCATTAAATTCTGTGGATCATAACAAACTTTCAATAACTTTGAGAAGGATTACAAAACACTTCATTGTGCTCATGCAGAACCTCTAGATGGATTGAGGCAGTTGTGCAGAGGGAAAATGCATGGTTTAAAATCAGGAAAGATATGATTCAGAATTGTATCTTCTCATATTTATTCAATCTGTATGCTGAGTAAAAATTCAGAGCAGTGAATTATGAAAAGGGACCTGGCATCAAGATTGAAGGAAATCTTAGTAACACCCTGCAATATGCAGATAACATAATTGATACTCACTGAAAATAAGGAGGGCTTGAAGTACTTGCTGATGAAAAATCAAGGATTATAACCTTCAGTATGGATTATAACTCAGTGTAAAGAAAGTCCTCATAATTGGACCATGTGGCGGTCCTGTACTTGATGTCAACTTCTTGATTGGGAGTGGAGGGGTAGAGTCTAATGTGTCACTCTGGAGATAGCCAATGAAGCCACTGTGTGGGCATGGCTTTCTTCTGAGAATTCTGGGAAGTCTCACAGTATTTCCCAATTGGAGGAGAGAGACTAGACTGAGTTCCTATGAGATGAACTACTAACAAGATGAGATGACAGCATGCTGATCAATCCTGATTCTTGGAGACGGGAGGAGCCGGAGGAGAAGACACATCCACAGAGAGACCCCTGCCAGCACCGAGATAGTTCTACCCCAGCTAGACACACAAGACTCTGCACCCACTGGCCTGTGATTGTCCTGGTATTATCGCACGTGCTTCGTAAGATGCAAGAAGACTTTATAAACTGGTATTGGACATATGGGCTAATATCAGATTTATGACCTTGGACTGGACTAAGTTGAGATGTTTTCTCAATGTTCCATTCTCTTGTATATAAACTTTTCCCTTATATCGATATGTGTGTCTATGAACTTGTTTCTCTAGTCTATCTGGACTAACACAGACCAGTAAGAAATATCATGATGAATAGAGTAAAGATTAAAGTTGTCTGGCATTCCATGATGCTCATCTTCCCTACACATTTGCTGAAGACAAAGTGGGTGCATAAGCAAATGTGGTAAAGAAAACTGATGGTGCCCAGCTAACAACAAATGTAGCATCTGTGGTCTTAAAGGCTTGAAGATAAACAAGTGGTCATCTAGCTGAGAAGCTACAAAGCCCACATAGAAGAAGCACACCAGCCTGTGTGATCATGAGATGTCAAAGGGATCAGGTATCAGGAATCAAAGAATAAAAAATCTTATCATTGTGAAGGAGGGGGAATGCAGAGTGGGGACTCAAAACTCATCTGAGGGCTATTGGACATCCCCTCACAGAAGGGTTGTGGGGAGGAGAGGAGCCAGTCAGGGTACAGTTTAGCAACAATGAAACATACAACTTTCCTCTAGTTTTTGGATACTTCCCTCCCACTACCATGATCCCAATTCTACCTTACAAATCCAGCTAGACCAGAGGATGCACACTACTAAGGATAGGAACTGGAAACACAGGGAATCCAGGACAGTTAAACCACTGGCAGAGTGGGTAAGAATTGGGTTGCTAACCATAAGATAAATCTGTCAACACCACTAGCCACTGTGAGGAAGACGAGGCTTTCTATTCCTGTAAAGAGTTACAGTGATTCTGAGTCTTCCTAATGCCGTGACCCTTTAATCATGTTGTGGTGACCCCACCAACAATAACATTATTTTTGTTGCTACTTCATAACTGCAATTTTGTTTCTATAATGAATTGGGTGACCCCTATGAAAGGGTCCTTTGACCCCCAAAGAAGTCACAACCCCCAGGTTGAGAACCTCTGAGTTACAGTCTTCAAAATCCACAAGGGCAGTTCTAGCCTGTCCTATAAAGTAACAATAAGAATTAACTCGATGGCAGTGAGTTTAGTGGGAACGGCCACAGCAGAGGAGATTGGTGAGAAATGGGGGATGATAGTGAATACAATATTAAAGAAAATGTTCTACAATTGACTGTGGTGATGACTGCACAGCTATAATATATTTAACATCTACTATATTTTAAACTTTTTAAATGGTTTTTAACATTTTCTCATGGCAGACTTACTCCTAATTGAAATACGAACACTTTCCTTATTTTTTCTGGAAGCCATGTAATAACCAGTATGATAGCAGATCATAGGAATATGAGATTAGCATACTGCCCAGGGTGTTACCAGCATCAAGAGAATCTGGATATATGGGAGATGGTAGGGGAATGAATAATGGACCTGAAGAAATGGAGTTAGACTGCATAATAGGAAGCAGGTGGGATGGGAGGTGTCCATGAATTTGAGGGTTAGCTTTCCTGGCCAAACCCCTGACCCTGGCATTTTTTCTTCTTAGTAAGTCTTCTTGTAGTCTTATTTGTCTGAAGCTTTTCAAATGCCTCCATTCTTTAGAGCATGCTTAAATAATGAAGCCATATCTTTATGATAGGCTTCGATCAATGCTGTATCAACCCAAATGTCAGAGTCATCATTCTGGCCTATATCTCATCAGAACAGCACTGCATTGTCCTGCTTGAGGATGCCTCTGCAGGCACCCATTGCCATGTTGAGTCTATGGCATGAACCATGGTGTGAGGCTGGTCTCTTCTAAATGTATTGTATATATTCTTGAGATGATGTCTAAATTCAGGTTGGATGTATTCAAGACCTACCTTGTTTTTCATTGCCTTGAATTTTTCTTCAGTTTTCAGAGTTTACTTGAATTTGAGCAAAACAGGATTATATCTGTGATTTTTTTTCAGGTCTCCTATATCGTCCAACTCATCAAGAGTAATTCAGTGTCATAAGCAAAAGACCAAAATAATTTTTAATAATCCCTTCAGTTTCGGGGGCTGAGCTCCGGTGGCATAGTGGTTGTGCGCAGGACTGTGGCCCACTGGGTTGGAGGTTCAAATCCAGCAGCAAAAGTTGGGCCTCCTACTCCCACCACCAGAGGGCCCTGATGTCCTCCCCCCCCCAAAAAAAAATCCCTTCATTTTCATAAACTTACAGTACATGCATACACACTAACCTGACGAAATACTTCATTGACAAAATTGACGTAACCTCGAGTTGACAAGAGGATTCGCTGTACCATTTCATATACCATTCGGTGTTCTTCTTCTATGCTACAAAGACTGGAATTACTGAGTCTTCGGTCAGACAATGTACTACTGTTAGAATAGTTTTTATCTTCCTCTGTGGGCATGCCACCATCTAATTCCGACACTCTCTCTGGCACTGTACCACCACCACCAGTCTGAAAGAGAGCAATCATTACTTCTGAATCAATTCTCTACAAATTCTGAAAAAACTTAAGGCTTAAGATTATTTTAAAGAACTTTGGTGGCCACCAAGCTTTACAGTCCAAGCAGAATGAAGGCAGCACTGCCTGCAATACAACAGATTCTAGAGTGTATACTTACCAATTTCCTAGTTTACTCTAACCATTGACCACCTCAGTTACTTTACTGAAAACTACTAAGTTATTGGAAAAGTTGATAAATTTTTGTAAAAGGTTTAATTTATCTGTAAGATTATGTGAAAAATTAAAGTGACAATCTACTTGTATTATCACCATGTTTTATCTATACATGTGCACATTTGTTCTATGGTCAAAGATCTGAGCATCTCTTCATAGTCACAATACTAGGAAGCAACAATAATTCTTTTTTTTTTCCAAATTCTTTTTTTTTTTTGGCATCACTGCCCTCTGGTGGTCGTGGGAGCTACCCAGGCTTGCAGCTGCTGGATTTGAACCACCTAGCCAGTGGGCCACAGTCCTGCACTGAACCACTACGCCACCGGGGCTTAGAAGAATAATTCTTAAGACTAGGTGGCACCTTGATTGTGGAATGTTAAGACATGAGAGGGCATTTTAAAAGAAGAACCTTGATTTGATTTTCATAGTTACAACTTCTGGTCTAATTCACTACTTAGGAAAGTTTAAATATTTAGAAGAGTTTAAGAATATAAATGATAACAGTAATTCATCAAGGACTCACTAAATTTAACATTGCTGTCTGCTCTTATTTTTCCATAGAATTAAAGGTTTTCTCCAAATATAAAGTATATATAATTTTGCTTTCTCTTTGCAAGCTCCAATGTTACCCCCTTTAAATGCCAAGAAAATAGATCACTTAAACACAACTAAATCTACCCACTGTGAACATTTTTACAAGAAATAATATGTGCAGTAAAAAATAATAATTTCAGTAACTACCAAAGGCAGTTTGAAAGCAAAACAGATAATGCAAACTGTAATCTCAAGAGGAAATTAATGGGAGATTACATTTACAGTAGTTTTTCTCTTCATAAGTAAGCTGCTAAGCCTCTGTGGCTTATCAAAGGGATTGTCATACTGTGAGAAGTCCTACCTTGTAGAAACTAGTTCATCTTTTTGACAGATCACCTGACTTACTTAAAAAAAATAAAATTTTACTCAACTGTCTTTTTTATGTGAATTTTTTTTCAGAATGAGAGTAGTAAAGTACAGAAAGATGCCAAATAAGATGCTCTTGCACATTAAAAGTCCCTGAACTCATAAATTAGAATAGCACTAATATCTTATATAGCTCAATAACCTGTTACTTTTAAGTTGCCAACCCAATTTTCCTGATAGGCCAAAAAACAGAAAAATAAAAGCATTTATATATGTATCACATTAAAGGTGTATATAGTTCATTGGGACTCCTTTCATAAGAGTTAAAGTCTGTCCCTTCTTTTAGGAGTACATGGACAGTATAATTGCTTTAGCCAGTATGAGAAAAACCAAAGGGATTCTGTCCCAGTTTCAGGCCCAGGACCAAACGGGTAACAGTTTCCACCTCTTAATTTACTTGCTTGGGGAACCCCAAATGACCAAGTACACAGTCCAACTATCCTGCTGGAGAAACAAGGATGTGAAAAATTAAAGTGACATTCCACTTGTACTACCACTATGTTTTATCTCTACATGTGCACATTTGTTCTATGGTCAAAGATCTGAGCATCTCGTCAAAGTCACAATCCTAGGAAGCAACAATAACTCATAAGACTACGTGGCACCTTGATCGAGGAATATTAAGACATGAAAGGGCATTTTAAAAGAAAAACCTTGATTTGATTTTTATAGTCATAACTTCTGGTATAATTCACTACTTAGGAAAGTTTAAATATTTAGAAGAATTTAAGAATGTAAATGATAACAGTAATTCATCAAGGACTCACTAAGTTTAAAATTGCTGACTGCTCTTATTTTTCCATAGAATTAAAGGTTTTCTCCAAATATAAAATATATATAATTTTGCTTTCTCTTTGCAAGCTCCAATGTTTTATATATGTGTGTGTATTATATATGTATAAAACAAAACCTCCACTAAGATTACACATATATGAATAAAGTAATTTTAGAGTCACCAGAACCAGCTCAGTTGCTAGCTGAGTGCCAGTACCTACCGACCTTGATTAATGTTACATGAAGTACATAAACTGCCACCAAATTCTGCCCAAATTTCTGACTCAAAAAGTGAAACATAATAAAATGCCTATTATTCTAAGCCATTAACTTTTCAGGTTATTTTTAATATAGCAATTATATAAGGTAACTAAAATAATATACATAAGAAATTATCTTTAAAGATCTCAAATCATTTAACAATGAGCTGTTATCCAAATAGAACACAATAATCACTCAGAATATCTACTAACAAAATGCTTTCCTTAGCTTCCTCTAATCCAACGTGTCTATCCATTCAGTCTCTTTACCTCACCACCCATCACCCCAGGTCCCACATTTGACTTGCCATTCCCACCTTCTTGCAAACTTCTTTTTATTGGCATCTTTAGAACTAGCATAAAATAACTTGCTTTATAAAAGCACACTTTCAGAAACCCAGAAAATAAAAACTTCTTTCTTAAGACTTTTTTTGTTTCATATGTAGCATGGTCCAAAGCACAATCATTCAAAGATAGTAACTTCACAAAAGATGTGTCAAGGTCCTCTACAGTATCAGCAATGTCACCAATTTTCTTTGCTTCCTCTATAATTATTTGTCTTTTGTACTCACTAAAACAGAAGGATTTTCAAAAAATAAAATAAAGGAAAAAACCAGAAGGATTTTCTTTATATATTCCTTCCTTTCTTTCTTTTGATCTCCTCTTGTATTGATTTTCATATTGATATAGAGAAAATCAAAGATAGAAATATAACATAATTTAATATTTAGTTTGTCAAAAATCCAAAATGCCAAAGTCCTCTCCCTAACATTAAAAGTTCCATCTAACCTTAATCTGAACAGATATTCCAATTTGGAAAAGAGGCTAACACAGTCAATAAGATACACATGCAACATCACTCCAATTTAGATAAACAAGGGTGCATGAATCTTCAGAGGATGGTGGTCTAACGGCCCCTGGAGAAATGTAGGTATAGATAATTTCCTAATAATCACTGCAAAACCTTCTTTCTCAGAGTATCAAATGTATCCTGTGCCATCATAGAAATTTGCTAGTCTCCTATAATCATTGTTTTAAAAATCTTGTTTGTTGTATATTAACTTGTGAAGTCAAGACTGAACAGCTCAGAGGAGAAACATGGCTTTTTTCCTTCTGCAAGCATTTGCAGAACAAACTTAGAATTTCTCTAATCAACCTGGTTGCTGTTTTTAGCTGTGATGACAGGCTCTCCCAGATGCCTTGTGGTCCATAACAATAACATTAAAAACCTTAATGGCAGCATCATTCACTATAACTCCAGAAACCATATAACAATGCTGAGGAAGCTGCTCAGACACCTGCTGTGGCACAGGGGAGGAGTTGAAGAAGGAAGGAGTGCAGGGTACATGGGGCCCAGAGAGAGCAGTATTTGTTCTTCTCTGTACTATACATTCATCTCCTTTGCCCATGTTTCAATTTGTAGGCAGCCATGCGCTTTAAAAACAGTGGTTCTCAATCTTGCTAATGCCATGACCCTTTAATACAGTTCTTCATGTTGTGGTGACCCCCGAACATAAAATTAATTTTGGTACTACTTCCTAACAGTAATTTTGCTACTGCTATGAATCAGGCAATCCCTGTGAAAGGGTTGTTTGATCTCCAAAGGGGTCGCAACCCACAGGTTGAGAACCACTTCTATAAAGGCTTATTATTCATGGTCTAAAGTTCAGATTTTTTTCATCTTTTGACATTTATTTAATTTTTTAAGTAAAATTAAACCTCTTTTCCTCTTTAACTTCTGGGTCTAATCTCTACTAAAAGTGGTGATTTCCACTATTCAAGTCTATATATCCCCATCAATTCTGTTGTAATGACTTCACAGGACAGAACAGAATTCCTATAGGCTGTACTTTTTTTTTAATGTTAATGACACTTAACATATATATTTGAATATAAGCTGACCTGAATATCAGCCAAGGCACCTAATTATACCACAAACTACATTAAAAATGTGCTGAAACACTCGTATTATTCCTGAGTATATACCATAATCCACATATCGCACAATTCAATATTTCAATCATATGAGTTGTACAATAATCACCACAATCAATTTTAGAATACCCCCCACAATCCCCCTTGTTTACATTACTTTTAGAATGAGTTGTGTAATCAGTATCAGTATTAGTGCTCCCTCCCCGCTCTTATACACTATGTGCTTCCCCAACCCCCTTGCCTTCCCTATCTCCCTCTTCCCTACTTCCGCTATAAATCCTTGCAACAGTTCTTATCGCTATTCACTTGCTCCTTCTGTGCTTCACAAATTGAAAAACATACCAGAAACAATAAAATCAAGTACAAGGATAAATAATAGTAACTCACATACAAAAATACAAATAATCATAAAGAAAAGACCATCAGGAGTATTTAAAAGGCCAAGGGAGAAAATTTTTGTCAGGGAGCAAGCAAGAAATATTTGTACCTAGAACAACTTCAGGTTGGGTAAAGAAGGCGGTCAAATGACCAAGTATCCAATTTACCCTAGTATGATTACAATGGTCTCTATGTGATAGTAAAGCTATTCAAGACCCTCCCTTGTGGCTAGAGGGGATCTGCCATAGAATTAATCTGACTACTCTGCAGATGGGTTTTGGACCCCCACCGTCCTCCATAGGATTCTATAAATTGGGTATTCACAATCTGAGCTTCGGTAAGTTTCCCTTTTTGGTATTTAAATTTGGTTATCGTTGTCTTAAATCACACAGGCTGGTGTGCTTCTTCCATGTGGACTCAGTTACTCTGTGCTTAGATGGCTGCTTGTTTGATTCAAGCCTTTAAGACCTCAGACACTACTCCGATTGATAGTCGTGTACCACCTGCTCTCTACACTACACTGTGCTGTCTCACCCTTATCTTCAGTGATCACCACATGAGGGTGAGAACCAAGCAGGGCCATGTTATCAAAACTAACTGTTCTTGGATTCGGGTTAGAGTTAAGTGAGGGACGGGATCCTTCGGCTTGTCCCTGGGATATGTGTGACTCAGACTAACTTTGGTGGGCATATTATGGCAAATTCAAAAGCCCATGAGACCAACTACCCTGGTAAGGTGGGGGAACGAGGGGGAAAATAGGAGCTGATTCCAAGGGCTCAAGTAATAAGAAAATGTTTTGGAAATATTGACGGCAGCATATGTACAAGTATGCTTAATGGAATGAGTGACTGTTGTAATATTTCTAAGAGCTCTTCAATAAAATGATTAATAATTTTTTAAAAAGACCAACTATCCCATCAACAGCAACAAACCAACTAGCAGACAACAAAAGACAAACATGCAAACAATAACAAGCAACAGTATAACATTGTCAATCGTCCCACTGGCGGTTTGCACTTGTAACATCATAAATTTTTGAGGAGTCTATGCAGGTATAGTTCCACCATAAGCTACAACCCATGAATTGTTGCTCCACACAGTTCAGTCTCTCATTGATCCCTGTTTACCCTAAGCATGGGAACTGGTGCCAGGGGGAACTTCCTGGAACAATTTTTCCGAAGTCAAATCCCTGCCCACAGATCAAAATCTGTCTTGTTCCTGCAAGGGTGGAGGGGAGGGGGAGAGACGGTATCAAGGGACCAAATGCATGGTGATTCTGGGTCCCTTTTCATTGTGATGACCATCACTTCTACAGGTCCGGGGTAGCCACTCTGTGCATAACCTCCCATCTAACTATCCTGGTCCTTTGAGGCAGAACTCAGTTCACTCTACCAGGGTTCTATGGTAAGCCCTGGGTTATGCCATGCTGACTGCAGGATTAGCTTACAAGGTCACCTTGATGTTTACTCCAGGAGATGCTTCATTGAGGATTGGGAAGAAATGTATTCATAGTGTCTACCCAGGAGTCCCCTTAAGTTCCCTATAATCATTGTCTAGCACCCCTTCCTGAGGTGAGGTTACTTCTCCCCAATTACTCGCCAGACTCACCAACAGAACTTTCAGTGTCTCCTATGAAATGCAGAAGTTTCGCTCCCTGGGCCTTAGGTTGATTTCCTGGCACAGTTCTCCTTCCAATCTGGGAGTAGGCAGGGCAGTGGGGTGGGGTGGGGGGGCGGAGAGGAGGATTGATTTTCCCAAGCATTGTCTCAGTGTTGCATAGCCTCTAGTGGATAGTCTTCTCCTATACACCTCCCTCTTGGAGAAGTGACCTCAGACAATGTTGGGTATCCTCCTGGACAATTGGTGGTTCTCCTTGTAGCAGTCGGTTCATACAATATCTGTCCTTTTGGGATTGCCTTACTTCATTCATTATATTGATTTCCTAGTCCTTCCCTGCCATGCAGTGTTTCATGCTTTCATCACTGTTTTTTAGGGATGGACAGTATTTCATTTTGTATATGCACCATACATAGTTTCTTTATCTATTCTCCCATAGCTGGGCATTTGGACTGCTTCCAGTTTCTTGTAATTGCCAACTGTGCTGCTATGAACTTGGGAGAGCATATATCCGCTTGCGTTGTGTTGCTTCCTTCCTCGGGGTATATGCCTAACAGTGGTATTACTAGATCATATGGGATTTCAATTCCCAGTGGCTTTAAGTATCACTTTATTTGTCACAGTGGCTGTTTATATGTACTGGTCCACCAACTGTGTACACAAGTTAGAATTTCTCCACATCTTCTCCGGCATTTGTGGTTTTCTGTCTTCTTAATTTGGGCTAGGATTGTGGGTGCAAAGTGGTATTGCACTGTGGTTTTCATTTGCATCTCCCTGATGACTAGTAATTATGAGCATTTTTTCATGTGTGTGTTTGCCATTTGGATTTCCTTCTTAGTTAACTGTCTATTCCTATCTTTCTTCCCTTTCTTAATTGGGTGTCTTGTTATGTTCTTATTGAACTCTTGCAGAGTTCTATATATTTTGGCAATTAGCCCTTTGTCCGATGTGTCATTGATTTTAAAAAATTCCCAGCATGTGGCCTCATTTTACTCTCCTTATGAAGTTTCTTGATGTGCATAAATGATGTAATTTCAGCATGTCTAAATCATCTTTCTTGTCTTCTCCTATGTGTGCCTCCTCCATTATACTTTGTAGTCAAAGTATACCCTGAAATATGACCCTTAAGTTTGTTTCAGCCTTCTCATTAATGATATGAGAGCTTTGGATTTTACATATAGGTCTTTAATTCATCTTGAGTTCATTTTTGTGCATGAGGAAAGGAATGAGTTTTGTTTAATTTTTTTAAACTCTTGTTTCATTTTTTTTGCATATGGAAATCCAGTTTGTACAACACAAACTGTAATCTTTATAAAGTGGACTGGTCCTTTCTCTTCCTTGGAGCAGCTGATGGGCGGTACTGCTGAACTTTTTTCATTATCAGCCAAGTACTTTAACTACTGTAACTACTGTAACACCAAGTGTCCCCTACGTCTATATACTCTCCTGAAATTCCTCCTACAGCTGCATTATCTTATTTTGTTTTTTCAATATTCAAACATAAAATCAATCTGAAATTTGCTCATGTAATGTGAAGTAAGGTTTTAACCAATGGTGCCAGAATCAGTTAGGAAAATGTTATTTTTCTTTCTTTTGATCACACTTGATACCATCCTTTTAGTATTAAGAGAAATTCTGATAGCTTTCAGGGCTTGCTGAGTAGATTCGATGGTCAGTGCTAATCTGTGTTGCTCCTTTGTCGAACCTTTCTGAAATGTGTATAATTTTCTGTCAATCCTTTAAAATCCAAATGCTTATTTAAGCTTGTTTTTAGTTTACTAATCCTTCCTGGGATTCAAGGGCGCTTTCAGTTCGAAGTATGTCTTTTTTCGACTCAGATACATTTTTCTCATTACTCACACTTTAACTCTCAATCGTTTCTCCATCGATCCTCATGTTTAGAAAGGGATCTGGAGTTGTCCTCAAATCTTGTCTACTCATCTCTCATTTCTCTCTGAATTTTGCTCTGTACATTATTCTTCAGAGAATCAATTATGCTCTCAGCATTGAACTCACTGCCGCTCACAGCAACCCTATAGGATATGGAAAATTACCTCTGTATCTTTGTGAGCCTGTAACTCTTTTTTAACCCTTTTATTGGGGGCTCATACAACTCTTATCACAATCCATACATAAGTTCATTTGCATCAGGCGCATCTATATATCCTCATCATTCTCAAAAACATTTGCTTTCTATATAAGGCCTTGGCATTGTCTCATTTTTCCCCCTCCCTCTCAACTGCCCAACCCCCCCCAAACTTGTGATCATTTATAAATTATTATTAGTCATATCTTACACTGTCCGATGTCTTCTTTCACCCATTTCCCCATTGTCTGTATCCTAAGGAGGAGGTTTTATTTAGATCTTTGTAATTGGCTCCCCCTTTCTACCCCATTTTCATTCCACCCTCCCGGTATTGCCACTCTCATCACTGGTCCTAAAGGGAACATCTCTCCTGTATTCCCTATGTTTCCGACTCCTGTCTGTACCAGTGTACATCCTCTGGTGTAGCTGGATTTGTAAGGTAGATTTGGGATCATGATAGTGGGAAGGAGGAAGCATTAAAGGACTAAAGGAAAGCTGTATGTTTTATCTTTGCCACGTTGTACCCTAACTAGTTTGTATCCTCCCTGAGACCCTTTTGTAAGGAGAAGTCCGTTACCTAAATATGGACTTGGGGTCCCAAACCTGTACTCCCCCTTATTTACAATAATAAAGGTTCTAGTTCCTTGATGCCGATACCTGATCCCTTTAATACCTCGTGATCACACAAACTGGTGTGCTTCTTCCATATGGGCTTTGTTGGCCATTTGTTTATCTTCAAGTCTTTTGATAGCCAGGCACCATCAGCCTTCTTTACCACCTTTGCTTATACATGCATTTATTTGTCTTCAGTGATCCCAATGGCTTTACACGTCCTCTCTACAGGCTACCTAAGCATTTTTATGAGGGTCTTTCACTTGACAGTTACCATGGGTCATCAGTAAAGGTAAGGCAAGTATGTCCCTGGTGGTAGACTTATGGGTTACTAATGAAAGGATGAAATAATTGAAAACTTTATTCTAGAACACAGCAAGTGCTTAGAATTCATAACTTCCTCAGAAAGCTCAGCACGATAGACAAGGTGCACCAATTACAAATCATCAACTTGTAAGTACCACTAAGTCTAATAATTAATTCCTTTGCTTATGTGTTTAAATAACTAAATATTAAGAAATGAAGAGTAGCGTACCTGGATAATTTTGGGCAACACATCAACTCCATTTTTAGTGTTTTGCGTTGAAGTTAGATACTTTTTTTCTAAAAAGAAAGTTACAATCCACTTAATGAAAACAACACGAGCTGCCATATATGGAATTTTTGTACTGTAAATGTTTTCATTGTCCCGAATTGTAGTAATGTACGCTGGCTTTGGTCTCAGATGAGGGATGTCTGGCAGAGAAAAAAAGAACACATGATTACATTTGACATTACTGAACTTAGTAGTATGTAAATTCTATTGATGGCTTCTTTTTCAATTAAATAAAACATGTATTTGGGTGTCTAAATAGCAATTAAGGCTAAAGAACAAGCAATGATTAAAAATTAGATCTCTCGGTAGACTTCCTTCTGATTCCACCTTGCACTTTGATCAAAAAGGTGTGGCTATAATGAAAAACGAGACTTGATGGAACTCTGTATTAGGTGTGGGGCTAACCACAAAGTCGGTAGCCCAAGCCCACGATCTTCTCCTCAGGAGAAAGATGAGGCAGTTTCCACCTGAAAGCTTTACCATTTCAGAAGCCCAGCCTAAGCGTAGGAAGTGACTCAATGGCAGTGGGGTCCATTTGGGCTTGGGCTGTTGCTATCAGGAGCCCAGGAGCACGGAGGATGAGGATGCTGGGCTACTAATGAAAAGGTTGGCAGTTTGAACCTATAAGCTGCTCCTCAGGAAAAAGATAAGGCAATCTACTTGTGTAAAAATGTATAACCTTGTTAAACTCTACAGGGTACCATTGGGTGATGGGTTTAGTTTGAGATTTTGGTTGCTGTTATCACTAAAAAACCTTTTGAACAACTTTTATAAAGCATATGAAGCTGTATTAGTGAAAGACTATCTTTTGTGGATGGTCCCGGAGCAGTCTGTGCTTTGTCTGTTGTACACAGAGTGGCTACGAGTTATACTGACTGCACAGCACCTAACAACAACATATGAGTCAGCATTTTTCACATACACACATATTACCACAACCCATCACTACTGAGTCAAGCTGGCTCTTAGCAGTCCTACAGGACAGGGTAGAACTCTTCCATGGTTTTCCGAGACTGTAATGTTCTATGGAAGCAGGCTGCCACCTCTTTTTCTGGAGAAGCAATTGGTATTTGAACTGCTGACCTTTCGGCTCTCAACTAAGAGCTCACTGCCTGCATCACCAAGGTGTTTTTATTCCCGTGCAGTTAAAAAAAGGAAATAACTCATTGCCCAGTCAATTCCAGCTCAGAGCAAGTATGCAGAGCAGGGAAGAGCTGCCGCTGCGGGTTTCTGAGACAGCCGGTCTTTATGGGAACAGAAAGTCTGGCCAGCACAGCAGCTACTTTAATCTTACTGGAAGCTGCGACAAATGTAAACACATCTAGGGGCACATTTTTTACAACATTTCAGGTAATTTAACATGTGCCAACACACAGAGGAGCAAATCCATTAAACTTCAGTTAATACAATTTGTACTTAAAATGAGAAAAATCACATTTCATCTCAGTTACCTGATGCCATCATTTTCAATCAACTTAGTAAGAAGTCTAGTTCTAATTTCTTAATGTCTATAACCAATAAGAAAACTATATGGTATTGAATTTGAGATACCATCTGGTCCCAAATCCAACTCTTTTACTAATTTTTATATACAAGGTGCACCTACAATGGCAGAAAAATTCTTGGCAAATAATTTTGAATCTAAGAATATTAACACTATATTACGTTTTCAACAATTGTTGTCATTGTGTACAGCTGAGTTGATTCAGACTCATAACTACCTCATAGCTGAAAGACTGGGCAGTACTACCACACATGGTTTTCTAACCTATAATCTTTGGAGGAGCAGGGGGAGCTTCTATCTGAGGGAACTGCTGGGTGGATTTTAGCCACCAATATTTTGTTAGCAATTGAGTGTTTTAATGATTGTGTCACTAGGGATTTTATTATTCATTATTTTTAATGAATATGCATTATTTATAAAACCCAAACGGCTTTTGACACAAAATCACCACAACAAATTTAACACAACAGATGTCCCCAAACCTTTAAAGTTGGTACTTCTACATCTTTCAAATATATTAAGCTGCCATTGCCTTTCCCTTGCCTGAGTTCGTGCAGATTACATGTATACACATAAATATCCACTGGTATGAAATTGCTGGTCAAATTTCCAAGGCAGATTAATGTTCAGTATGACCTTCTCCCTCTGTGAGCATTAGATAATTTTATGTCAACGAGATGTATAGAAACACAGGGGTGGACTCCAACCTATCAGGTCAAAGCCTGACACTGTCTCCTTGGGGGTAATCTCATAAGGAGGATCCTAGGACCTGCTCTCCCCCACGACCCGCCACCACCTCTCTGCCTTTCCCTCCCTTATCCCTCCTGAGAGCTGCCTGAGCCCTGCCATGTTTCTACCAGTGCTGAATCCACACAACTTTGCACACCCACAGGTCTGTGAGCAGCCTGCTTCACTGCACGGACTGCATGAGTTTGAAGAGGGACGTATTGGACTTATGGACTTGAGTGGGACTGAGCTGGGAGAGCTCTTTCTTATACATATGCGAGTATGTTTCTTAATTTGTTTCTCTAGTCAACCCAACCTAACAGTTTCTCCAAAGAGTTCTTATTACATAGTTGAATCCATTTTACCTGATTTAAGCTATTAGAAGGATTTGTTCAACCTTCACCAGTCTAAGGGATGATTCTACCCTATAAATCAACATTTCTTTTCTTTTACAAATCAACATTTCTTAGCTGAAGGCAAAGCAAAAATTATTGCTACTAGAGTTCTAGTTCACACACACATGAGTTTAGTCCAAACAAAATGTGTTTAAATATATCTCTATAATCAGTGGATGGCCGCAGAAAAAAATTGGTTCAGTAATATCCTTGTCCTAGTCTCAGCAGGGGATCTTAAAAGGGCATCCTTTTAATGCTATTGGGAAAACAGACTTTAAGATCACAGTTAACATCAAATTTTTAATGAAACTCAAGTGAACATATTCCCAAAGTTAGTGAATGTGCAAGAAATGTATGGAAAATCTGCCACACATAAAACAGCATTTTTTAGATGGATCAAGCATTTTAAGGAAGGGTGGAAAGAGCTCAAAGACGAATCCAAGACAAAGAGATGAGCTCCAAAAGCTATGGTAAATGTTTTTTGAAAGTTCAAAGAGGTAATCTTGATGGATTTTCTCAAAGGATTATGAAGTATTTAAAAAATTAAAAATGACAGTGGTGATAAAAAAGGCCAGGGAAACTGTACCTCAGACCTTACATGGCAATGTATCTGCTTATTCTTTGAAGAGAACAAGAATATCCTATGAGAAGATCATCAAGAGACCTTCCCTCATCCACATTTCACATCTGATATTGCCCCAACAGATTTTTTGTTCCTAAAATTCAAAGACTATTTAACAGAAACATGATTTTGAGTCCCACATGGATACCCATGCTGTTGTTTTGATATGGTATAAACTTAAGATCACAGGGAAAGATTGGAGAAATGAAAATATCATCTCTGGAAGTGCTTAGACCTACAGGGAAAATATGTCAAGAAGCAATAGCTTCATGTTTTGATATTTTTGTTCGGTAGAGTTCTATAATCCTGTAGCACTATTTAAAAAATATGTCCTCATAGAAGGAAAACTTTAGTAGCTAGATTGGAAACATTCTTATATTTCCTACTCCTCTTGGGCTTATTATCCCGAGAGGGTTCACCTGTTCAACCATTTCCCTTGGCATAGACAGCTGCCAACAGGGCCTGCTGGATGAAGTAGCTAGTGTACAGGAAAAGGCATTGTGCATGCAGCTACAGGCCCCAAGTTGTCCTGCCTCACCACTGACCAAAATCTGAAGTCATACTGCCTCACAATTCATAAAACAAAAGTTTAGGAAATTTGAGTGCTTTTAACATAAAAAGTATTTTGGTGCATTTCAAATTATTGCTGAGTATGAGAGCCTCTGCCCACCCCATCATATTGTTAAGATAGAAGTACATCTAAGTTTATAAAAGTTACTATTGAGCACAAGAAGAGATGACTGTTTTGTTCAAAAAATATTCAAAGGTCATTTAGTAAAACAGCACTCAGTGTTGTTTTCCTGGACCCTATGAATAACCACTAGACACTGCCAAATTACTACTTACCTAGTACAGGTTTGTAGATATTTGTCAGCTTAGTGAATGATGGAAATAAATGAGGAAGATAATATTTTTGAAACAAAGTAAAAAGAAATTTAAAACCAGTATCTTGATTCTCCTTGTTTTTCCACTCCAAGCTTGCAGCCTTCAATTAGGAAAAGAACATAGGCATATTTTTATTTCAAATTAACATCAAATGAAGTTAAACACTTCTATATTATTAAAAATCCCTATCGAAATGAAAACTTGAGAAATAACATAGATAGTCATGCAGTAGCATTTTTCTCAGAAAACTGAGCACAACACAGAAGCCAGCAGGTCAAGTTGATAGCAGAGGCACAATCACCCCCATACCACTTAAGGAAGGATGGCACAGAAAGAGCCTTAGAGAAGACCTGACGGCAGTCCTTAATACTGTCTAGATCACAGAGAACTTTTCCAAAGCAGAGCTCCTGCACTGTCTTCATGTCACAGCCCACTTTACAAAATGGCCATCCTGACGTAACTCCGGATGTGTAGCTCGTCAGCAGCAGCACAGAGCTACACCACGGGAGAACTGTCCCCTGAAGACTCAATTCAGCAGCAGGAAGGGTGGGAAGAGGAAGGGGAGAAAATGAACAGGCACCTAAAAGTGTACATATAATTTAGGGCCACAGTTTGCACAAAAAAACCTCTGAGCTTTTTTAATATCATTCTTCTTCCAAGCGGAGTACTAGAAACTATATGGCATGCCCACGGTTTATTAGTGACACAGCTCAAATGAAAACACAAGTTTTCCACACATTCAAGTTCCAAATACTCTATACTAATATCCTCAGACAAATGGAATTCCAACCACTTCTGGACAAAATAATTTGGCCATAAGTGCCCAAATGGGGAGTTTCCAGATAGCAGGCTACCCTGGATTCACTATTTGGATTGAGGACACCTTGTGTTTCTAAAGCTAAATAGAAGGGGAGAGGGGACAAAATTAGCCAATGAGATTGAGTAGTCAGAAAGGATAGCCAATAACTAAATCCTAAGTGACAAGAGAGAGAAAAAGTCACCTAAAGAGAACTTGAAAGAGGCAAAAAAAAAAAAAAAAAAAAGAAGAAGAAGAAAATATCATGGGACGGGAGAAACTCATGAAGAAGGAGCATGGAATAACAAAAGCATGTGGAAATGAGCGGAACAGAAATGGAAGCACCTCCCCCCGCTGGACTGAGCCACTAGAACCTCTCTGTGACCTTGGGGCCTGCCATTTCACATGGCAGAAGATTAGGTTATCATGCATGTCAAAGGAATCTTCATTGAGAAACTGAACTGGCAGAGATTAATATTTCAACAAATTTGCTTGTAAAAGGAAGAAAAATATGGGACTACACCAAGATGAAACTCAGAAACAAAGAAGCATTAGATGAAAGAAAGGATTGAGGTGACTTTATTCTAACCATACTGAAATGTTCAGAAATATGAGGGGGCTTCAAAAAAATCTCATTAAAAATTCCATCACTTTTTTTTAAGATTGTTTTATTGGGGGCTCTTACAGTTCTTCTAACAATCCATGCATCAATTATATCAAGAATATTTGTACATATGTTGCCATCATTATTTTCTAAACATTTCCATTCCCATCAGCTTTTAATTCCATTTTTGAAAAACTTTCTGAAGGCCTCTCCTATAGACTAGGGGACTAAATAATCTGTTAAAATCACAAAATAACAATTTTTATTCTGCATTTAGTTTGTAAATACAAGAAAATTTATTATTTATAATGTAAGCAGACCTGTGCTTACAGCATACAAGAAAGTCAGGAGTGCTTCTGTCTAATTTCCCCATTGGTTTTGTTTATCCTAATCTGCCTAGACAGCCTCTAAGCCTACTCCTTCCCTCGCCTGTCTCACTAGCAGAGGTCAGAGTCGAGAATGCATAGACAGGAAAAATTCAGCTTAAACACAGAAACATACATGAAATATGATTGGCCTGGGTAACATAACCTAACAACAGCAAACCTTCTCTGTTTAATAAAATATCACATACAATTATAAATGAAAAAATCAGAAAAAAATATACATATATATTCATATTTACATGACTACACAGAGAAAGGGGGAGCAGCATTTTCTCTTTTCTACTGAGAGCAAACCATTATGAGTAATCTACTGTATTCTTACCTGAATAACCATATACTTTAACAATATCTGAAGAAAAAAGCATGTTTGGTCTTCAGTGATCTTTTCCCCTGATACAGCTGGTAGGAGTGGAGTGATTTCTTCTGGATATATCTTTGCTACAGGAAGAAATCCATGAAAGCACTTTCTCAAAATTAAGTGTTACACAGGGTCTTTAGAAACATTTAATGGTCTCTATAAAAACCACTGAATGAGCCACCCAGTCCCCCAATCATCACTTATCCACATACCTACTCATCTATCCATTCATCCACCCACCCACCCACATATCCATTCACACTTAACCAATGCCAGTGTGCAGAGAAGACTTGGGAACACAGCACATGTATTCTTAATCCCAACTCTCCATGATTTCTTCAATGTGACCATTCTCTTTTCTTTTAAATTCTGCTTTTGGTCACCTCAAAATCAAAAGCCAATCACCGGGCAGTAAAGTGATATGGAGTAATAAATCAATAGCCTTCAGAGGCAAATTCCTTGAAAACTCACAGGACGTGATGCCCACTGGTGTCCTACAAATGCTGCATGAAGATACACAATTTGCAAAATATGATCACGGGTAAGCAGATGAATGCTCACTTATAAAACAACAATAGTGAGGATAATAGAGAGTAATTTTGAATGGTGAATTTAAATCTCCTTACCACTCAGAATCTCAAAACCACAAAAACACTCTAGACACATAGAGAATTTATACTTCCTGTTAGTACCAACATCTGTCACCTTCCCATCCACTCCTGTTTCCATCACGTCAGTAAATTTATCTCATCATCACTTTATGCATATAGACACCAATTCTTTTAATTCTAATGTTTGCAAAAATCTATTGTGAATATGAACAGAAGCACATTCCTCTTTAGACCTCCTTTTGAAATCAGAATTTCTATTCAGAAAAACACTGTCTCAAGAAATTCCTGTTTATCTTCAGGCTTTGAGCCCCCAGACTGTATATCTTTTGATATCTGGGTGCCATCCATTTTCTTCACCACATTTGCTTATGTACCTATTTGACTTCAGTGATTATATTGGGCCAGTGAGCATCATGGTCAGATTCATAGAACAAAGTGTTCTTGCACTGAGGGAGTGACTGGGTGGGGGTCCAAGGTCTAGCCACTGCTTTAGTATTAAGCCTCTAACTATCTGTTCCTGAATTTATTCCCACCTTTTCATATGGGGATCTGCAGACAGTCTCCTATCTGGAGGACGGATGTAGGGAGGAGTGGGCAGGGGGAGAGGTCAGGCAGTGTAAGATATGACAAAACAATAATGATTGCAGAGTAATGAGGACTGGGGGGGAGGGGGATAAGGTTGGAGGGGGAAGGAAGGGGAGCTCATATCAAGGCCCCAAGTGGAAAGGCAGATGTTGGGAGAATGTTGACAAGGGCAGGCAAGTGGGGGTGCTTGGCACAGTATATGTAACTATGTATTGAACTATGTTTGATGAAAAGCGATGCATGAGCCCCCAATAAAATGATTAAATTAAAAAAAAAGAAATTCCTGAATGTAACTTTACAAACAACTTCAACATGTAAGACCTGCTAACATTACTCACCTTCAGCTACATTTGGGCTGGGATTGAGGAGTGTCTCCAGTGTGCAGGGCCCTCTGGAAGACATGACTGCTGGGAAACCAGGCACAAGGCAAGCAAAAAGCAGTACCTGTTCTTCTGCACAGTTTGTCTGGAGCGCTTGAAGCCATAAAAGAAACAGCCTAATGCCTTCACATCTTATCTGGAAATAAAGTTTAAAATCATGAAAATGAAACTATACAGACTTAAGGAAAACGTGAAGTTAAAGATGCCAATAACAATTACACCAAGTTCTTCACCTAGGGACCAAGTAATCAAGGACGTTGCAGAACAGCACAAGGACTAAAGACTTAGATTCCAGAGTCAGTTTTGTCTAGGTTCAAAGGCAAGCTTCTCCACTAACTAGCTCTGACTTTTGGAGAACCATTTAAACCATTCTATGCTTTCGTATCCCCATCTGTAAAATATGGATTTAACATAAACAGCTGTTACAAGGATTAAGTGAGTTAGCATAAGTAAAGCACTTAGAATGGTTCACAATAAGTTATATGCAATTTTGGCTTGTTAATAGCATTTCATTCTAAAGGTTACAGTTCTCTTATTATCCAAGCTCTTTATTTCCATGAAAATGATGACAAAGATAATATTCCTCTAACTCGGTGGTTCTCAGCCTTCCTAATGCTGCGACCAGTTCCTCATGTTGGAGTGACCCCCAACCATAAAATTACTTTTGTTGTTACTTCATAACTGTAACTTTGCTACTATTATGAATCGGGCGACCTCTGTGAAAGGGTCTTTTGACCTCCAAAGGGGTTGTGACTCACCGATTGAGAATTGCTGCTCTAACTGTTCATTGTGCTTTGGATAGAATTTTTTTCATGATACCATAATACGCAAGTGCATAATCCTGAAAATCAGAAAGCCATCGCACCTCCTGTGTTCCCTCCCCCTCCTGCTAAGAAAAAAAAAAAACCCAACTGCCTTGGAGTTGATTCGGACTCAGAGCAACCCTCCAGCGAGCCGAGAGAACAAAGCGCAACTGTTCCACGAGACTCCACATGTCTATGAAAGCAGACTGTCTTATCTTTCTCCTGTGGAGCAGCTGATTGGTTCAAACAATCAACCTTTCAGGTAGCAGCTCAGATGCTTAATCCACTGTGCCATCGGGCACTGAATAAAGAAGAGCCTTGAAGACTTGGTCCATGCAATCAGGGAAGGTCTCCAGCCTCCCTGGCTTACGTTTCTACTATAGTCTCTCCAAAGCCTTTGCTCTGAATAGTCAACACCATCTACTGGAAAACATCAACACAGGTGGAGTTTCCCTTTCACTCCTCTATACTAAGGTACAACTTAAATCTCTATCTAGAATTCAAAAAAACCTTTTACAGCCTTAAATGACTGAGAAGATGATGCCAATGAAAGAAGTCAAATGAACTAAAGAGATAAAAATTCCAGATGTGGCTGAAAGGTGTAGTGCATCCAAATAGAAGCTGCTGGTACTTTTTAAAAAAGTATATTGGTTTATGAAAGATACACACAACTTAATTAGCTACAAACAAATTCTCTTCCATAAAGTATTCATCCTGGGCTGACTGCTGTCTGCTGCTTACATTTGTGTGACTCTTTGCCAGTACCAAAGGGTAAGTTCGTTTAAAATTAAATTCAATTAAAAATGAACCCAAATTTTAAGAACCATCTGCTGCAAGTAATTATTCAAGTGTAAAGCACTATGATTCTTTTCCTCACAATAGTTCTCACAATTATAAAAAATAACTAAAGAATATCTATAATGTAAACCAAATGATTAGCGTGAACAGAATCAGACATGTTAGCACTGAAGTTTAGAGAAGAACTTGTTGAACCCCTTCTTTTTTCAGACAATGCACCTGGAGAAATTTATTTCCTTGACCATGTCCTCTAGTTGTTGAATGCTGAACTAGAATTACAACTCAGATTCTGAATCTCAAACCATTTTCTTCCAATAGCTAAAATTTCTATCAGAATAAATTATTATTTAAATAAGTACAAGAATAAAAACCATAATATTTGCCATATAATTCTTTGATTAAAAAAAGAACTTGTGATTTATCAAGGGATCATGAGGATGAGAGCAGGAAGGAGGGAAAACAAAAGATGAGGTGATACCAAGAGCTCAAGTAGAAAGTAAATGTTTAGAAAATTATGGCAACACATGTGCAAATATGCTTGAGACAATTGATATATGGATTTTATAAGAGTTGTAAGAGCCCCCAATAAAATTATCTTAAATAAACAAAGAATAAAAACTTAGTCAAGAGGTCTTTTGTTCCCCACATGATGTTACCTGTCATTTCATTGCATTAATAAATTTTAGAATTGTGAAAAATGACAATAAATTTTCATCCAAAATAAATACCTTAATGGAATTTCCAGTGTGTAAAAGCTTCTTTAAAGTTGAGCCTAGAAGTTTAAGACAATGAATTAGGAATAAGTTCTATTAATGCACATTTAAGGCAATATGGCTAAATTAACGACGATATCAATACATAGATATGCACTGTTTACGCAATGGACTGTTAACTTCAAAAGTCAGCAGTTCAAAACCACCAGCCAGCTCCACAGGGGAAGGACGAGGCTTTGTATTTCTAGAAAATTTGCAGGCTTGAAATCCACAGGGGAAGTTCTACCCTGCCTTATAAGGTTGCTATTAGTATTGACTTGAGGGCAGTGGAAGAGATGCTCCGTGAGATTTTTTAGAATGTTCTCTAACAAAATGACAATGATGTCTTTAAGGTGAGCCAGAGACTTATATAAACCATAGATAAATGAATGGATTTTGAGCTCTCACTTAATCCTAGCCCCAGTCTAAGAACAATTAAATCTTCTTACATGGCCCTCAGCTTGACACTCATGATGAGATTCACTAAAAATATGGGTGCTACAGCAAAGTGTGGTGAAGAAAGTACATGGTACCCAGCTTCGAGAAAAAATAGCATCTGGGGCCTTAAAGGTTTGTTTCCAAACTATGTGAGACATCCACTAGGTCCAAATGGAAGAATCACACCAGTCTATGTCATCCAAGGACGGTAAATAATATAATCCATATCTAAAGGAGGGAATGGTATCAGAGCTTAAATTGTGAACACCCAGTTTGTAAAAGGAAAGCTATAAATGACAGTGAAAGGTCAAAATCCATTTGCAGGATCCACACATAGAGTAAGCCTCCAGTGAATCCTGTCTGACTATAGTTGAGGAACATGATTAGTATCAGAGGCAGACATAAAGGATTGTAAAATGCATTGTGGCAGATGCAGCTAGGACAAAATGTAATATCTTATCATTTGATCTCCCTTTGATCCACTTTAAAGCTGGTTTTTTTTGTTTGTTTTATTTATTAAACAAAGTGAAAGGGAAATACACATGAATTAAGCCCCTAGTGAAGGCTCTCTGACCAGGGACCAGGGACATAACTAGCCTTGCTAACATGCAGAAAGCAATGGAACGTGGATTGTTGCAGATGTCGTTAGGTTAAAATTTAGCAACCTCTCACGATCTCCCTATGACCCATTTAGTTTTTTATATTTTCTGATTTCTTTTCTGCTGAGGTTTTTATCTGTTTTACTTGGTTATTCATGTTAGTTCTGGTTTGGTTTTCAGTGGTTTTTCTGCACAGAAAATCCAGGATAAGTATATCGATGTAGATACTAACTAGATTAATGGCAGGGGAGGTTGGAAGGAAATGGGGAGCTAATATTAATGAGTACAAGAATGATGAAAAAGCTCTAACACTGATTGTGGTGATGACTGAACAAGTCTTCTTGATGTGACTGAACTACTGAATTGTTTGTAATATGAACTATATGCTAACACAACTGTTGGAGAAAATCCATTTTAAAAATGAGAAGGATGTATTGTAAGAAAGAAAACATGCATTTACACACTATTGTCATACAGACATATACTAAGCTAAGTGCCATCGAGTCTTTGCTGCTCTGTAGCAACCAACTTTGAGTTTCCGAGATTGTCACTAAGTAAAAGCCCAGTCTTTTTCCTGCGGAGCTGCTGCTGGTTTCCAACCGCCAACCATGAGGCTCTCAGCCCAGTGATTAACCACAACACCACCAGGGTTCCTTGTATATTTCTCCTAAATAAAGGAAAAAGCCTTGCTTTCAGAAGCAAAACATTGTCACATAGGAAGAGATCATTTTAAAATGAAAGTCTGTACCTCTTCAATACTCTTTTAAAATAAGAGTCAAAATGACTGACATTACAGTAACCTGCATGCCAACAGATGATGTGCAAATATCTCATCATACATAAAAATACATGTTTTAAAAAGTTCTGAAAGTAAAAATAATGTTCAACTACTGGCCACAAGCCATTTTTTATAAGAACATTTTACAAGTACCTGGGAGGATAACTTTTCCCACTCTGTGAAGGCTCTGGGTTCTGGGGGTGGGGTGGCTCTGCAGGCATCATAGCAGGCAGAAACTGGATTTGGGGGGAGGACTCTCCATGTACATTTCTCCCTCTGAAACACCAAAGTGTGGCCCAGAACTCTGGTCCCTAAGTGTTTTCTTTTTCAAAAGAAAACTTTGGAGAGCATTTTCCAGAGGTTCCCAGTACACAACCATATGGAATCAAGCCCCCTGAGCTGAGACTCTTCGAGAGCAGAAAGCCTGGGCTTTCTCCAGTGAGGCAGCTGGTGGTTTTGCACTGCTGACCTTGCACTTCACAGCCTAACACATAATCACGACACCACCTGGGCTCTTTGTAACTAGCATAGAAAACTGTAAATAAAGTTTAAGTACACTAATATGTAGAACAAGGATCTCCATGTGCAACATAAAAGTTGCTAGAAGAAAATATAGGAAAAGATGTTTGTGACTTTGGGTTAGTCAAACATTTCATCGAAAGCACAATCTATTAAAAATGATAAATTGGATTGCATCAAAATTAAAACCTTTTACTCATCAAAAGATATTATTAAGAAGAAGAAATGGTAAGTTAGTAAAAATTACTTCAAATGTACAAATATGAAAAGAAAAATATATGCATTATATGTACAAAATTCTCAAAACTCATTATTAGGGCAATCCAAAAAATGCAACTTTTCAAAAAAGTCAAGGTTGGAAGGCACACTTCACCAACAGTATCTAATTTGCAATTCCCTCTTCTTCCACCATACACACACACACACACACACACACACACACACACAATCACTGAGTAAATTCTGACTCATAGCAGGGTATACATTGGGTTATAAGTGCAAAGTCACCAGTTCAAAACCACTGCAGGAATGACGATGCTTTCTTCTCCTGTACAGATTTACAACAGAAAAAAAAAAAAAAGATTTACAATAGAGGCTCCCAGATTCATTTGGCCTACCATCCCCTTTTCAGATAAAAAGTAAAAAATTTATCCAGTGATCCCTTGGAAATTAAATTTTTTGTAGTACAGGCCATAATCCAGTATAAAGGGCTAACTGTTGCTTTTGCAACCCCTACCCCTAATATTTCAGCCCCCTAGGGAGCATTATCATCCATTTGGGGAAAGTAATTTACCAGAAGCCTACAGGTGTGTGTCTACTCTGTACCATCTAAACCAAAACCAAACTAACTCCCACTGAGTCAACGCTGGCTCGTAGTGGCCCCTGTCGATGACCAAAACTGTCATTACAGAAGAGAAAACCCTCCCTGCTGGCTGGCCTATCAGACAAGGTACCCCTGCCGCGTGTCCCCCGCCCCTCCTAGCAGGCATAAAGAAAAAAAGGTCTCCAAATCTTAGACACTTGGCAAAACAGCCAACCAGAGCCAGAGGGGGTGCCCAAGGGCCTTGTGGGTAGCAGTTCTCACTATAGAAGGGGACCCGTATGTGGGCCCCTCCTTTTAGTAGTAAAAGCTAGTTTCTTATTTTTGAGTTGCTTAAACACATGCGCTGCCCACATAATAACTGCACCTGGGGGGAGGGGCAGACGATGGTGTCCCATGTGCACACGCTTTATAAATCAGTGAGACTTTCCAGCCCGCCCCCCCCCAAAAAAAATCCCCGTCTTTCTCCTGCAGAGTTGCTAGTGTTTTCTAGCAGCTGGTGTTTTTGAACCGCTGAGGATGCAAATCTCAGCCCAACATGTAATCACACCATCAGGACGCTGTACTAGAGGATGTGGTAAATAAAAAAGGGCATGAGACTATATACAAGATCAGTAGTCATTACAAAATCCAAACATCCAAGACACTACTATCTTTAAAATAAAAGGACTCCATATTCAAGTGTTGATGAGGATGTGCAGAAACTGGAATTCACACTAGTGGTAGGAATGTAACCACTTTGAAAAATAATCAGATAGGTAAACACAAACCTGTGCATGATTCAGTCATTCCATCCCTTGGTAATATAAAATGTAATTTTAGTAGCTTATTTGTAATAGCTTTAACTAGAAACTCAAATGTCCATCGACAACAACAACAAAAAACTGTGACATAGCCACACACTGTAAGACTAGAATGGTCAGATAAAAAGGGAGGAACAATGCCACAAGGATGAATCTTAAAATAATTATGCTGAATGAAGTAAGTCAGACAATAAAAGGGTACATATTGCATGAACTTATTTATATAAAACTCTAGAAAATACAAAGTAATCTATAATGACAAAAAGCAGATAAGTGGTTCCCTGGGGATGGTAGGATAAAGTAAGAAAGGGAAGGATTACCTAGGAGCATAAAGAAGCTTATTTATATTTAACACTTTACTGTGATTTAAGTGAAAGCTTACAAAAAGATTTATCACTTTTTCATTTAAAAATTTATGCAAATTTTGTTTCATCAATGCCAATCCCTTTAATGTACCATTCAGGTAAGCGCTATGATGATATCAGGTAAGCATTGAACTACCAACCTCAAGGGTTCTAACCCAGTAGTGTGTCCTCAGGAGAAAGATGAGACTATCTGCTCCCACAAAGATTTATTGCATCTGAAACCCAACACAGGGCTGCTATGATGCAGAACAAATTCAATGGCAGGGAATTAATATAAGACTGTTTATCTACTTCTCCCCAGTGTTTCCTGTTTCCCTCCCTTCCTTCTTTCCTAACTCTTGGTCCTTAGATAAATAATGCCCTTTCTTTCTTAAATAGTAACTTATTCTATGGATTGAAGAGGTGAAGATTGGCAAAGGTTTTGTGGGTCCTACCAATTTCTATTTGACCCAAAAGCCTTACAATTCTTTCATGATTAGGAGTCTGTTCCACATTTTTCTCTTACTCTAATGTGATCCTTTTCAGAGCAGTTAGTAGTGGTTGCTGGGCACCATCTAGTTCTTGTCTCAGGGTGGTGGAGACTGGTGTTTATCTGGGTCTTTATTCCATTGTACTGTTTCCATGTATCTTTTGATTTTCATCATTGTCTTTCCTCCAGATTGGGAAAGACCACACTAGTTGTACCTTAGACGATGGCTCATGAGCTTTTAAAATCCCAATTGCTCCTAATCAAAGTAGTCTGCATAACATTGTCTTTTGAACTAAGTTATGCCAACTCATCTTGAAGTATCCAAGACTATGACCCAAGCCACCAGGTGGAGCAACTGATTTCCTCAATGTATTTTGTTATGTCTAACAAGCTCTCACAATTTTGCACGCTGTATGTTTTACCACACTCATGGACATGTCTTCAGCAAAGGCAAGTATACATACATACACACACACATCTATTTGTGGGCTTCCATTTATCCTCCCACACCTGTTCAGTTTGCATGGTCCAACCACCTGCTCATAGATCATCACTACTGTAGGATTGTGTATAGAACAGTATTTACCTCTGTTGTCTTTAACATTTGACAACTTCCACCGTCTTCTGAATCCATCATTTTCCCCTAACCCCTGATTGCTCTCCTCTTTACCCAAGGTAACATGTGTCTACCCTCCGTCCATGACTTCCCCTCACCTCTGATAACCACTAAAGCATGTTCTTTTAGTGTGAAAACCATTTATCAATTTGTTACAACAGTGGTCTCATGGAATATCTGCCTTTTAGTGATTGACTAATTTCACTCAGCATAATGTCCCCCAGGTTCATTCATGCCATGAGATATTTACAGATTCATCATGATTCTTTAATGTTATTATTTGACATTGCATAATATTCCATTGTATGTTTGAACTAAAGCATGCTTATCCATATTCTTAAACTGATGAATATCTAAGTTGTGGCCATCTATTTTGCTATCGTGAATAATAATATAATGAACATGGATATGCACATGCCTATTTGTAGAGTGGTTCCTATTGCTCCATTATATACCAAATAATAGGTTATGAAGTATTTCTTTTTTTTTGTTATAAAGTATTTCTATTCCCAACTTTTCTTTCCTTTTATTTTTTTATTCAAGTTAGGTTTATTCCAGGAATACAAGTCTTAGTCAAGATAATGGAGTCAATTAATTACTTATATTATCCAAATTTAAACAAAGTGGAAAATAATGACTATTATTTAAGTACAAAAATTATTAGGTACAATGTTACTAGGTACAATACAAAAATTATTAGTACAATATGATAAGGAATAAATATTTGACAGTTTCTATGAATTGAATCTATAAAAAACATATTAGGAAGCTAAGTGCTTATTGTTGGTTGCTGGCTAGTTAGTTCTGACTAATGGTCACCCCATGTGTTAAAAAGTGGAACTGCTTCCTAGACCTTTCTTGACCATTTATTTACTTATATTAATTGGGATAAATACATACATCAAAACATCCCATAGTTCAATCACATCCAGCAGAATTGTACATTTACTACCACAATCCATTTCCAAGCATTCTTTTTCTTTATTAACCCCACTAATCCCAACTTTTTTATGAAGTCTCCTGTCATTTTCCACAGTAGTTACACCCACCAGCAGCACATAAAGGTTCCATACTGTCAGCACATTGGTTGTTTTCTGTTTATTGAACATTGCTACTAATGTTGGGGTAAGGTGATATTTCATTGTTCTGATTTGCATCTTCTCAAATGGCTAATTACTCTAAGCATTTTTTCATGTTTGTTGACCACCTGAATGACTTCTTTGGTGAAGTATCTGTTTATGTCCTTTGTCCATTTTTAAATTAGAGTATCTATTTCCTGTTGATGTGTTAACATTTTGTTGTTTTAGAGATTGTCTCTTGACATGAGGAAACTTTTGGAAGTGGTGACTTTGTTCACTATCTTGACTGTGGTAATGGTTTTGCAGACATAAATCTATGTCAAAACTTTTCAAAATATGTGTGTCAAATATGTACAAATTGATGTATGGCCATTATACCTATTTAATTAAAACATAATAGGTGGCTTGGAAATGACAGAATGAACAATTAAGAGGACAGAAATCGTGGTCTGCATGAAGACAAGTATCAGGAAGAGGAAGTTAAGTAAACACAAATAGGAAGAGGGGAGATCAAGGGACTGATAGGAAATTTGGCATAAAAGAAAATGACTGGGAAATAATAAAGCCATTAAAAATGGTGGCAAGTGAGCAAGAGATCAGAAGACATGGTGGCAATAAGGATGGGAGGTGGCCTAGTCAAATGAGAGAGGTTTCTATGGAGGGAGTAGATTATGTCTAGAATGGCCTGAGAGAGAAGGAAGACCACCATATTTCACTCTCATACTCTCTGGGAGAGACAGGAGTCTCTGAAGAAAACCAGGTTTCAGGTAGGTGACAAAAAGAGGCTATCATTACAGGGTCGTGTGAACCTCAGAAAGAGAGTTTCCAAAGAGCAGAGCACAAAGAAGTAGGCAGAAAGAAGAAACAGATCAATCATAGTGCTGAGAACCCTGGAGATACATGAAGTGAACTGACTCCCATAATGCCAGGAATATTAGTACGAGTCATCCCCTAGTGGACACAGAGGCATGCAGAGCACCTGGATTCCAGTCTGGCTGTGATGAACTTCTGAGGGAGTCCTAGCATGACGTACATGGAGACATCATGCTTCTCAGGAAGAGGAGGTTGTAGTATGGCCTGACTGGGGGGACCCAGGAAGGGCTGCCAAATTCAGGCTCCTAGGAGAAGTGAGAGCCCAGTGGGCAGTAGAAACTTTGAGAAATTAGACTTTGTCAGAGGCTATCCCATGTAATTGTGCATTGACTGAGTGCCCCAGTGCATGAAGCCAGGAACACTCTAACATAGTCAAAAACAAATCTGTGTCAAAACATTACTGAAAACATAACTGGAAGAAACTCATTATATATATATATATATATATATGAATATATAGTTGATATTCTTACCTATACTCTGGTAATGCCATCGAAAGAAAATCCGTTCAGGTAGAAATTGCAATATTTTCTATAAAACAAAAATTAATAAGATATGAAGACAAAATAACCAACAAATGAGATGAGATATCACATTTTCACTACAGACCATGTTAGAAGATGTGACATGAGGGTGGCATCTGACCACCTCTGGCTACACAAGGCAGGTGGAGAAGAATCACCATCATCAGTATTAGCTGCCCAAGACAGATTTCAATGAAACTGAGGTCAGATATGCTTCTGTCCTTCAACCTTCTCAATTCTTACATGAACTGTGACCCACCCACCACAGCATTCCACTTCTCAGCGAGAGTAGGTAATTCACTACAATGGCCACACAGAACTCAAAGAACATACAATTATGGGATATATTCGATACACTAATAAGTTACAAGTGTTGACGATACAGTTATTTGAAAAGGACAGTCTCTTCTAAGCAGTGTCCACATATAAGGATATCTTTCTACTCTTTGGCCTTTCAACCACATAGCCCTCTGGCTCTGTCCACCCCAAGTAAGTTACACAGCTCATGTAAGGCTGCCAATAAATGCTCAGAGGTATATCACTCAACATAAGCCTCAGCTCAGGGACACTCAACTCTAGTTCAAAGGATTAGCAAACGTACCTCCCCAATTACTCTCTGAAGGCATCTTACTAGATTTGCTACACAAACCAGCCTCCTGACCAAAAGCATTCAGTTTTACTTGACCTGTGGCAGTGGTTCTCAAACTGTAGGCTGAGACCCCTTTGGGGTCAAATGACCCTTTCACGGGGATCACCCAATTCATAACAGTAGAAAAATTACAGTTATGAGCAATCAACAAAAATAATTTTATGGTTGGGGGATCACCATAACATGAGGAACTATATTAAAGGGTCACGGCACTAGGAAGGTTGAGAGCCACGGCTCTGTGGGCTGTTCAGTCCACCACTTTGTCCCATGCTCTGGTTTTTGCTTCTTCTGCTTTCAGTTCTCTGTTGCTGCTCAGATGTCACAGCTGTCTTTTGGATACAGGGTCTCGAGAGCATGCTCCACTCCTGGCTCTTCTTTTTTATTGTTAATATGGCACACTTTGTACTCATCAGATGGCAAGCACAATTAACCCTTGTGTTAGTCTAGGACAGTGGTCGGCAAACTGCGGTCAGTGTGAACATGTGGCTCTGAAGTAACATTGAAACCATTTGAAGGTTACTATTTCAGATCCCGGTGATTTCATTTGTTTAGAAAAACATATTTAAGGCTCTTGAGGGATTTGAAAGTTGTTAAGAGGGACAGAATTGGCTCTTCAGTCTCAAGAGTTTGCTGATCTCTTGTCTAGATACATTAGAGAAACAAATCCATAGAAACCCATACTTTAAGAAAGAGTTTTATATAAAGGGTAAGTACACATCAAGAAAACATCCAACCCAGATTTCTGACCCATTTAGTGGCTCTCAAAAGTCCAAAATTAGCTCATATGCCTGACACCAATCTACAAAGTCCTCCTCTATCTCACAAAATACATGAAATGATGCCGAATGCAAAAGGAAAGCCAAATCAGAGAACATGTCAGAATCTCAGTGCTGGCAGAGGTCTCCACACAGCTGCTCCAGCACCCAGCGCTGCACTGGGGTAGGTGTGCATGGTTTCTCTTCAGGGATGTCTTTCAGAAAGTGAGCGAAGTAGAGAACTGGCTAAGGCAGCTGCACCCTGGTCCAGCCATCAGAAAGCTAGACCAGAGACTTAGAAAGGAGAGATTTACCAAGCCTCTACCCTTCAACTGATCCCACATATATTTATCAGTCAAATTGGCACAATAAACCACAACTATCTCAACCCCGTTAACAATCATTTATAACTGAATCCTATCAGTGTTGTTCCCTCATCTCCTCTTACCCAGACACATCAGGAAAAAGTTGTTTGGTGGGAATAATGATAACTATACCTAGAAGATCTCTATTAAATAATTCTCTACACTGCAACTCCCATGCTAGCTATCTATGTTTTAAAGGGAAGAGGGAGCAACTATAACATAAATACTGCACTTTATCCAGCACTCTCACCAATAGTTTCTTTTACTTTCCTAAATGTTTTAAAGAGATTTCTAACCCATTTAGTGGCTCTCAAAAGAGGACAAGAAGTGTGTGTGTGGGGGGGGGGAGTTTGAAAAACACTAAAGTGATAACAATAATCACCAATTTAAAAATGAAATTAGTGGGAAAACATTTCTTGATGTTAATAGTTAAAAGTAAATTTCAGGACTATAGTTCCTAATCACTCTATATGAAGAAAAATCAAAAAACAAATGTAAATACACAAGAGTATTTGGATAATAAAAGATTTTGTTCCATGAATAACCAGTGAATGAATGTTGAGGGATTTTCACTTGTGAAATTGTGGCATTGGTAGGTGTCTTAGTTTCCTAGGGCTGCTATTAACAAAGTATAAGAATGAAAGGCTTTAGGACCAGAACTTAATTTTCTTCCCAGAGAGATTTGCTTCTCAACCTCTTGGAAGGTTGGCACTCCAGTTATACTCCAGGTTCATCCAAGCTATCATGCCACTTCATTCTAAAATTTCATAGAGAATGTGATAAGAAAATTTTGATAAAGATTTAGGATGGTTTTTACCTTGGAAGGCAGTTTCACTCTGAACATGCTTGCCAGCCTCCCAAAATACAAGTCAATTTTCCTAATTTTGTTAAAATGTAACAAAGGAAAACAATGTTCACATCAAGAAAAACAAAGAATAGAGTGGTATGATACAGATGCAGAGTTTTAGATTCTATCATCTGCCACAGTTAGTCTCCAACTTGTCTGAGCTCAGACCCATCATCAACACCACTATGGGATAAAAGTTTCCAGAATGATAAAATAAATGGACTTCCAATATCTAAGATAATGAAAATATTTTCAAATGAATAAAATCTTATTCAACAATTCAAAGGTACATTGCCCATTCTGAAATCTTTGGGGACCCAAATACTGCAAAGGCCATATTTTTATGGACTAAAATCTACGAGGCCAGTAAAAACAAAGCCCTACACAGTCATACATGTCTGTTTAAGCCTATCCCTCAGAAAGCCTATTTTTTTAAGCTATCTCATATGAAGCCTATTTTTACTGAGGCAAATACAATCTGTCATTTTCTCTATTGCAGCTGATATTCTAAGCTGTGCTACTGCACTGCCACATAAGCTATTGACATCTTGTTTATAGTTTCATTGGACAGTAAAATAAAGAAAGAAAAAGTCAAGAAAGCCACACAGTATGAATAAATATTACTTTTCAAAAAACACACAGTTCTATTTAATGCTCAGTGCTCAACTACATCTATATGGTAATCCACTATAGCACACTCAAAATCAAAATTAGGTATTACTACTGATCAGCACATCAGGGAATCTGTCATTCTTTTAACTGATTATCCATACTTCCTTTTTCTTCAGAACCTACTTCATGACCAGGAATAATGTAAAATGTAAGCTGGAGTCTATACCTGAAGCTATAGTACACTTTAAAATTGATGGTCTTCATTACATTAGTGTGGGAAAATGTTCCCAAATTATTGCAAAATCATTTCAACATCTCCCAGTTAATTCACAGCTGATTTCAATGCCACTTAAAGAGTTAGGAACAAGTAGGGAGAAAATAGTACAGAGGAACTCACAGAAGGTCATGTACTAAAACAATCAACTAAACCTGTCACATCCAAAAGTAGAGAACATGAACCTCTCTCCTCAACCTTAATACATGGCTCAGGAGTCCACAGGGGTGGCACAGCCCAAGGTGCATAGGAAAGGAAATGCATATGGGGGAAAGTATAAGTCTTTGTTTAAAAGAATAGAGGTCTCAGTTACTTAACTTTTAAAGAAGCAAAATGACTAAAAGATTGTAAGAGAGATGGTTTATTGAAAGATTGTTGATGCAGATTGTTAATGCTTATGCCACAAGTAGATTTAGGTTTGAAATGGCACCGAATGACCCAGCTCACTTCTAGGCAGGCCTAAGGGGAGGGCAACTTGTTCTTCAGTATCCTTGACCACTCCCCTGCACTAAAACTGACTTGAGAAAAATGATTTACTAGGAACAAATATTTGCAATGAACTCATTGTCTTAAAATTCAAGAGACAATAAATAACTACATAATTTTTTTAAATGAAGCTAAAGAGTGGCCTTTATCTTTTTATTGCAGCAACCTCTTCCAAGGCAGTACATTCTCTGATTACTAGCCATTTTACTACAATAAACAAAAGCACAGATCCATATGGTCACCTCCTTTTCCATCTTTAAAAGCAAATTCCAGCAACACTTCTTCTGAAGAATCCACATTACCCAAATAGTTTCTGCCTACAGCCCTCCCCAAAGCAACCTTTCCTTCTAAATTCCTTGTGTACTCTGGACCACCAACAAGGCACTCTTGGTTGAATGTTGCAGGACCCATTCACTAATAATTGGTGCTAGATCCTTTAAAGAAAGGACCCTCTTTTACCCATCTATAACTTCAAACACAAAAACAGTGCCTGGTATAAATTTCTTAATAGATACCATACATACAAATAAAAGAATAAGTGGAAAGGAAAACAATGAGACTTCTAATTTTAGTTCACATATACAAGTAAGTAGACACAAGAACTTGATGAAGCTTAGCAAAGCTATTCTTATTCTAACATGGTAGAAACAAAGAACTTGAGAATTGGTACTTAATAAAGATCATTGAGAATGGAGTTGTGTTCCAACATTATGGTACATTTCAATGCTTGATTGGGTTGTCTATCAAGGGGCAATCATTTTCCTGCTAAAGACAAATGAATTTTAAAAAGACATTACAAAACACTAGACCTAAAGTATAGGTAAAGACATCAAAAAAGGAAAGATAGTAATGGAATCTTAATAAATTAAACGGGGCATAAAATTTCTCCTTCCTGTATTTTAGAATATCAATCAATATGAAAACATTGAAAAATAGAAATAAGAAAAAAATCGGAAGTGTAAAACGCCCATCCTGCGAAGCAAAATCCCTAGTGGATGAGATACTGCTTAAATAAAGTAGGTGCAAGTATAGCTGCAAAAAGGTAAAGGGAGTGGAAGATGATTTGCAGTGCCCCCCCCCGCCCCCCACACTCAGAGTAAAATATACTTACAATGATGAAGCAAGAAGGAAAGAGACTGGCCTAACAAGGAGACAAAATTCCTCTTTTGGAAATAGATTGGCTGACAAAATAAGGTGATATTTACCATTTCTATTCACAAACATAAAAAATCAAAAGGAAATTGAATACTTTTTTTGTTTTTTGTTTGTTTTGGGGGGACATCACTGCGTCTGGTGGTCGCAGGCACTACCCAGTGCTGCTCCTGAGAGCAGCTTCGCTGGATTTGAACCGCCAAGCTCACGGGCCGCAGTCCCCCACTCAACCAATTACGCCACCAGGGCTCATCCCTGAAATTGAATACTTTTAATACCTAGGAAAACAGTGTTAATGTTCAAAGGATAACTTTCTGAGTCCTGAAAACAGTATTACACAGATATGAAATACACCAGCAATCATGAATATAAAGAATTTGACAGAAACACTGGGGAATCTATATGTCAAAAGTCTTTGTCTGGGCTTAATAAATTATAGAACTGAGATTAAAACTCTAATTATAGTTTTAAATTCAATACATAATTTGAAATCCTACATATATCTAAACAGCAAAAGCATGCTATTCACATAGGAACAAAAGTCAAGCCAATCTTAGTCTTTCCTCTGCAACATTAAACTCCAAAGACAACCCAGTCAGTTGAGCACTGTAGACAAAGCAAAATGAAACGGGAAGGCGAAAACACAGAAGGATAAAGAGAACAGAATAAAATCTCTCAAAGAAGACCAAATACTTATAGGAGAAGCCAGTATGCAACAAATATAACCAGAATAAACAATGCCAAACAGAAGTCAATGTTTTGAGAAAAAGGAAACAATGTTTCAAGAATTATATAGCCAGTGATGTACACTTACGATTAAAAGAAACATATTCTAGAGTTGTATCATTTATTAGGCAGATACTTTTTTCCTTCAAAATGCTATGTGATTCATAAGAAACACTATGAAGTCTATATTTATATAAGTGAGGGATGACGGTGTTGTAAGGTACATCAGCTAGGTTCCAACTCACAGATACCAAGTGTACAGCAGTAGGAAACCATCCCGGTCCTTCGCCATTCTCTCAACTGTTCTTATAGTTGAGCCCATTGTTATAAGTAAATAATTAGATTTAAATAATTCTATATAATTAAAAAAATAAATCTCCAAAACAACTAATATCACAGAAATAGCACCTTAGAGACATAATGAAATAACCTTGATATGAAATGCCAGATTACACTTTTTAAAATAATTTAGAGAGTAAGAGGTACAGAAGATAGGTGCCACTAAAGTAAAAGCATGGAGTTATCATCAAATACTGCTCTATTCTTGATATAAAAAATTATAAGAAAAAAACCTGGAAATAGTATTTGCCAATTTAAATATGTGAGCCCTGATGGAGTGTCAGGTAAATAATTGAACTGCTAACAACATGGTAGGTGGTTCAAACTCACCAGTCACTCCATGGGAAAAAGATGAGGTTATCTGCTCACATCTACAGCCTCAGTTTACAGTTCCTATGTGAGATTTACAGCCTCAGAAGTCTGTTTAGGGCCATGTTGAGTTGGAATCAACTAGATAGCAGTGGGTGGTAGCTTAATTCAAAGATAAGTATTGAAATTACATAAAATAAAATGTGTATCTTCCAAATCTCAAAGCATATTTCAGAAAACGAAAATCAGTGGCCTCTCCTTGGAAAAACAAAGATAGAAAAAGTGTTGATTATCATACAAAAAAATCAAACCATTAAAAACATTAAATTTCCCGAACAAGGACCAAGTTAGTCTATGTGAATTGAAAATAGGAACTAGTATTCAAAGATACCAGAAGATAACAATAAAATGTGGAAAATAACAACTAGCAAAGACACACAAACAGAGCAAATCAGTTTCTAGTGATAAAGCTGTAGGCATATACATGGTTTATCAAATTGACCAAAAATATAATGTATAATGTATAAAAATAATGAAATATTATGTAACAAATGATGAATCATAAAATAGAATAAACACAAAGAAATTAAGGGAAAAATTATGTAAGACATTTTTACACCCTATTTTGACAAGTAAAATAAATAATAAAATTTTAAATGTTACACCAATTTTACACACACACACACACACACACACACACACACCATGAGATGGTTTGTTTGTTTTTAATCATTTTATTTGTTTTTTTACTGTGTGGAAAATTTACAATATCTTTTCATTTAATTTTTCCACCAACCTTTTGAAAGAACCGTGTGTGTGTGATTGTACTTCCAAGAAAGAAACTTTATTCAATTTTACTTTTCTAACCACATGAAAGTGAATATATCCCTCAAAGTAGAGATTACACAACCTCAAAGTACTGAAATTACATCTTGGTGTATTTAAATAAGAATTCTCAGTTAACTAAGGATTTTAAGATACTCTTCTGAATAGTATCCAAGTTGTGTATGAAAAATTATAAGTAGTGACTAAAAGTTAACAACCATGTGAATGCTGCATGACAAAATTGGTCAAAGCTGAGAAGCAAAATGACTTTAATCTTGCATAATAAATAGAAGAGTGAAACACTTTGTTTTAAATTCAAAAAGCATAAAAAGATTGATATGGAAAGAATCAATAATAATAAAGAAAAATAAATTCTGTGACAAGAAAATCACCTTTAAGTAGTTAATAACATATGATCAAGGATTTTTTAATTGGTAATAAAATAAATACCCTCAAAATCAACAACTTATTTAATTCTAATATTCTTATTTAGATGTTTTTGGTGCCAGGTACCATTCAAGGTATCAGAGAGAAAGAAAAATGAAAGACACTATTCTTGCTCTAAAATTCATAGCACAAAAAGGGAAAAGACAAGAAAATCAGAGGAGAATTTCAATATACAGACAAGGTATATTTCCAAAGGGAGACCACTATGAACTGAATCATGAGAAATACATAGGGCTAACCCAATCAAAGTATGATATTTTAGGTAGAAAAAAATGCTGACAAAAGTCGTGTTGGCCATCTGGGAAATATTAAGAGGTTGCAGGTAGAACCAAAAGTGATAGAGGTTAGAGGAATGGATAGAAAGGCAAATACTACATTAACAAGAACCTTGAACACCCTTCGAGCAAGTTTAACCTTTGTACTTGAGGAAACAGAATCAGAGTCACATTTCACAGAGAGCACTTGAGGTGAAGGAGGAAGACAGAATAGGCAGAAGATCACAGACCAAAGGACTAGTTGGCAAAACACGCCAATAGAGAGGAGTGCAACTCTAGCAAAGGCTGAGGCTGGAGGCAGAGGTATGAAAGAGCACTGGGAACAAACACAAAAAAAATTGTATAGAAAAACTACTGTAAATATTATATAAAATGGACTGAAAAACTTTTTTTCCCAAGAGTGTCTTCGTCTTCTTCCTTTAATTAAATACTTTTATTGGGAGCTCTTACATCTCTTATCACAATACACACATTCATCTACTGTGTCAAGCACATTTGTATATATGTTGCCATAATCATTTTCTTTCTACTTGAGCCCTTGATATCAGTACCTCATTTTTACCCTTCCCTCCCATGCCCTCCCTCATGAACCCTTGATAAGTTATAGATTATTATTTTCATATCTTACATAATCCTTTGTCGACCTTCACCCACTTTTCTGTTGTTCATCCCCCTGGGAGGGGGTGGTGATATGTTGATACTTGTGATCAATTATCCCTTTCTCCCCCAAACTTCCCCTTATCCTTCTGATATCTCTATTCTCATTGATAACCCTGAGGGATTTATCTATCCTGAATTCCCTGTGTTGCAACTCTTAACTGTAGCAGTGTACACATTCTGGTCTAATCCCATTTATAAGGTGGAATTGAGGTCCTAATAGTGGGGGGAAGAAGCACTAAAGAAGTCGAGGAAAGTTTTATGTTTCATTGGTGCTACACTGCACCCTTACTGGCTCATATCTCTCTTGTGATCCTTCTGTGAGGGGATGTCCAATTATCTACAGATGGGCTTTGGCTCTCCACTCTATGCTACCCCCCAAAATTCACATTGATATGGTTTTGCTCTGGGTCTTAGATGCCTGATACCTGATTCCATTGACACCTCATGATCACACAGACTGGAGTGCTTCTTCCATGTGGACTTTGTTGCTTCTCCGCTAGATGGCCTCTTGTTTATCTTCAAGACTTTAATTCCCTAAATGCTATATATTTGTTAACCAGGCACCATCATCTTACTTCACCACATTTACTTATGCACCTATTGTATTTTCAGTGATCGCATCAGGAAGGTGAGCATCACAGAATGCCGGATTATTAAAACAGAGTGTTCTGGTATTGAGGGAGTATGTGGGTCAAGGCCCAATGTCTATCTGCAACCTTAATTCTTAATATATAGAATAACTACTAGGATAAGGTCCAGGTACTTTGGCAGGGGTCATAGTTAATCCAGAGATATATACAGCTCCCAACTAAATAGGTGGAAAGAAAGAAGAAAAAAAAGACATGGGTAGTGGAGAGCAGGACACTAACCCACCTAAGGGAGGGTATTGTTTATATCTCCACATGAGAGGGAGAGAGAGAGATCGGGCTTTAACCCAGTGCATCCAGATATGAAGACAACATGCCAACATGTGTCAGGGAATCAATAGAGAGGTCTACGGGCCTGGACCTAATCTCAACTATGTGAAGCCCCTGCCCCCAGAAGAATGCACTTCAGAGGACAGTACTGAACCCACAGCTTGAGGAGAGGGATGCATCTGATTAGAGGACACAGAAGAAATGAAGAGGAATGGAGAGTGAGGGGAACAAATCCTGGCCCAGCAAGCCCTGAGGACGATATTCCTTCCTGCTCAGAGCAGACAGTGCACAGAGAGGACCCTAGGATCAGTGCCACCACGAGTCACAACACTGAACACCACACAACACACCACGAGTCACCTCACTGAACCATAGCACTATGAGGAACAACACTGGAGATCCAGTGCAGTAATCTGGGCCCATCACAATGGAGTGAAACACAAAGCATGTGTAGCAGAGCAGCAAGGAGAGCAAAGTGATGAAATCCCTGGGGAATACCAAAAAAATAGACTATGGAGACAGAGTGTGCCGCCCCATCAGATTCAATTGGAAAACACTCGAAAAGGACAACAAATGGACCTTAGACTATTTATAGGGTTTTCCATTTGTCAGTGCCTTTTTCTTGTTATTATTTTGTCCTTGTTTTGTTGTTATTATTATTATTATTATTATTATTATTATTACTTTGTTGGTTTTGACTTCCTTTGTTGTTTTGTTTGGCTTTGCCTGGTTTTTGTGGTTATTACTGTCTCTGCATATCTATCTAGATAAGATAGGCAGGATAAACAATTCAGAGATGAAAAGAATGGGACCGATGGTTGAGGGGGAGATAGGAGAAGGGGAGTTGGAAGAAAGGAAGGGGTGGGGGAACCAACCCAAGGTCAAGGGAACAAGTGAACTAAAATCAATGGACAGAAGGGCATAGGATGCCTAGTTGGGCTTCATCATGGGCAATGTAGCAGTGAGGAGTTACTAAACCTGAATGAAGGACAAACGTGATGGTGGGACAAGAGGAAAGAAAAAGGAAATAGAGGAAAGAACCTGGAGGCAAAGGATATTTGGGCATGTACATATGTAATTATATTAACAGATAAGAAGAGGAAAAGAGATCTATACACATATCTATATGTTAAGAATTAAGGTTGCCGATGGACATTGGGCCTCAACTCAAGTACTCCCTCAACACAAGAATACTTCGTTGTAATAATCTGGCATTCTTTGATTGCCGAAATGATTGCTGAAGATAGAAAGGGTGCATAAGTAAATGTGGTGAAGAAAGCTGATGGTGCCCTGCCCAGCTATCAAAAGATATAGCATCTGGGGGGTCTTAAAAGCTTGAAGATAAATAAGCAGCCATCTAGCTCAGAAGTAACAAAACCTACATGGAAGAAGCATGCCAGCCTGTGTGATGAGGAGGTGTCAATGGGATAAGGTACCAGGCATCTAAGACGCCCAGAACAAAATAAAACCCAATGAAAAACATTTTTGTTTACTAAAAATGCAGTATTTTTTAAAGTAGAATCATAGGCATTTGACAGGTTGTAAGATTTTTTTTTACTTCGCCTAAAATCATACAAAATAATATATTTTAAAGAAATTGCAATAGAACCATCACATTTAATGAGAGAACATCAACAATTTTCCTAAATCCTCATAGCAATAATTCTACTCATGATATGTACAATCTGCCTAAGGCAAAACACGCACTAAGATATTTACAAGAAACTCAAGTAGAAAATCTTAGTCACAAAAAAGGTATTCTTTATTTGATGTACTCTTCTGTTTTCTAAGAACTACAATTTTTTTCAGATCTCTTCAAATGAGGTACTAGTACAAGTAGTTGATGTCTTCCCAGTGTCATTTTCACTGTTACAGAGCTGCTGGGTAAGTGATAAGTAGAGAATTAACAAAGCCCTAGTGAGACCCCAAATTGCTTCCCATCAACCCAGAAACTTAAGAGGATGAAAATGCTCACCTGGGCATAACTTGAAAGTGTCACAGACCTGCAAGTTGGCTCTAGACTGGTCACTCTGAAAGTTTACTCAGCAAATGCCCAAGGCTTGCAGTAATAGAACTGTTTTAAGCCAGAGTTCTTCCCTTCCGATTTGTCCATTGTAACAAGCACATCAAACACTAGATGTCGCCATGTAACAGCTACCAAACTACAAATTCTAATAATAAGCATTAAATTGCAGAAAATTTACAATATAACAAATAACTGCACAATTCTCACCTACATTTTTAATTTAAAAATCATTTAAATTGTAATAGCACATTAATTCAATTTAAAAGGAAAAGGAAATAATTACTTATATTTTGCTACTCAAACAATAAATATGATAAATGTAAATTTTACTGGGAATCGCCCATGTAGTAAGCCCTGATGTAGTTTCTGCCATCTGTCCCTCAAGGATTCTGGAAATCATCTGATAATGTTGCCTCCAGAGGACTTCCTCCTAAGGGTGTCAGTTACAATCAGGCAACTGGCACACTAGGTGAGATAGGCAAGCAGGCCAGGAAGTTTCAAGGTGCCTTGGTCAGAACAGATAATCTCAAGAATGTAATTTCAGACTTCTGAAAACATCTTATTTCCAGATACTCTTTCCAAAATATGAATTGAGTAATTCAGTACGTCCTGTTGGGTCGGTCCCAAGTTTCTCACTGATAAGTCTCAATGCTTAAGGAAGACTACAGTCATGAAAGTTAAATGTTAAGAATGTAGACTTCCAATGAAAAATGTCCGGGATCTTTCAGCCCAGACACTAGTCTACACTCAAATGATTGTAATCAGATCATTAAAAAGTCACCACGAACAATGCATGCATAGAATCTCCAGAAAGGACTGTATGTTCGCCTTCTGTTTCATTATTCAGTCTGCAGAAATTATTTAATGATCAGAAATAAGCACCACGTTAGGCACATACTATAAAAATAGATGATGCAGGCCCTGGGTTTTATTGTTCCCCAACTATCAAATATAAAACATGGTACCAAAGAACAACCACACAGCTAAATCACAGCAGGCAATAAGAAAGGGGCAAGTTTGGCCACCCACCCCTACTGTGGACTTGGCAACGTGGGTCTCAAAGAAGAGCAAACCATACTGCCCCCGAACAGTAAACAGTAACGCTATCATCCAGAAACTACTCCCCTAAAACTCAACATTCATGAAAATAACAGCGAAGACTGGGAAGGTACAACTGTATTTATTTTTAAGTTTTCATGTTGAATCTCATAATTTTACTTTAGATATTAATAGTGCAAAAGAATTGTCTATAAAACAACTAGCATTTTTAGTGTTGGAGGATTGTAAAAGATCCAATTCTCCCTCTTTCTGTCTTTTTGGTGGAGCTGTGTTCTCCATGCCCTTTCCTCTTCCTCCTTGTGGTGGAACTCTGGGTCTTTCAGAATGAAGAAATATTAGAAGCCCATACAGAGATGGAGGTCCAATGAAAACTTTGGGGCTGAACCACAGACCATTTAGCACATTATAATGGCAGATGTCCCACAAGATCAAGTAACACTCTCTTAACTTTATACAATGGCTAATATAATTTTTAAACAAGCAACCAACACTTAATAAGAATACAGAGTTCGAGTCTTAAAATTAATTAGTTTCTAAAGCTCCATACTTTTCTTTATTTTCTTTTTCATCGCTCAATTTAGGTTCTTCATGGTTCAAGCCTACTTCAGTGTTATGCCCTGCTCAAAAGGAAATGGAAGGGCTTCATTCCACAAGCCTTTCAGACTGATAGTGCTTTTTTGCCCTTTTCTCACAAGAGCCACTTTATTACTGTTGAGTGTAGGACAACAAAAAGAAATAAACAAATAAAGCAGATTCTTCACAAATCTTAATTTTAGATATTTGAATATTTCAATGGATTTCTTTTTCTCCTTTAAAAGAATGATTTCGGGGCTGATCCCCAGTGGCATAGTGGTTGTGTGGGGAACTGCGACCCACTGGGATGGAGGTTCAATTCCAGTAGCGGCTCCACAGGAACAAAGGCTGGGCCTCCTACTCCCACCACCAGAGGGCAGTGATGCCAAAAAAAACAAACAAAAGAATGATTTCAGTTTTGAAATGTAGATCCTAACTCGTTATAATTCTAGATGGCAGATTTCAACTGCAGAATAGCTGATGTGAGTTCAGACTGCCTAGAGAGCATTTTTAAAAGATCTGAGATGATGAAGACATCCATCTTGTATACCAAAAGTGGTAATGTTTTCATAATTGGCAAGCAAAATGAAGGCCCTTGATTATCAAGACTGGAATGCTGAATCATATTTTATGACATGGGGTTATATTTTTATGTGTTTTCAATACTTCAAATTTTAATAGAACAATATGACTGGAAATGTTAAATGTAGCAATGGTATACACAAAGCAACGGTATAGACAATGAAAATCAGCACTTGTTTCACAGACTCTCACATAGCTCAGAACACCAAATCCAGCTGAGTTGCTATTGTTAGAAAAAAATCAATAATAATCTTTTTCCCTTATTTTGAGAAAAAAGAATTAGAAGTTAAACCTACTATCTATATAAGCTTACTCTAAACAATGATGAATAAGACACCCAGTGCTAAATTCCTTTACAGGAAGACAGATTCCACTACACCCCTGGATTCACCACTGGTCAAATCATGACTTCCAAACATAATTATACTCAACAGGACTCCACATACAAATGAGTCCTGCTTTCCAAGCCCACAGCATAGCCACATCGCACAGAGAGCAAGATGGGGTTACAGTAAATTCCACACAATCAAGAACACTATCTTTAATAATACAGAAAAACAAGATATACTCACCACTGCATGATGTCCCTTCTCTTGCATACCCTTTAAAAAGCCTGCACTCCCTCTGGAGTTAAAGCTACTGACTACAGCTTAGGTCTATGCTTCCCAAACCTCACTTTATCGCAGTGACCCAATAGGACTGTGAAGAACTGTCCTGGTGGGTTTCAAGGACTGTAACTCTTTGTGGGAATTGAAAAATCTCATCTTTTTTCCCCATGGAACAGCCTGGAGAGCAGACAGATGATCACACTAACGGCTCTCGTCACCGTACTTGGCAGCATGCTGTCACGTAGCAAAGTACTTGATAAGGCTATTCTAGTTATAGCCTTTGTAGCTGCTACCAAACGACAGGGCTGTGCAAATGCGAGGTGTCTGTGGCTTGTCCATAATGTACATAAAGTACATAGCACCCCTGGGATGGGAAAGGAAAGTGAAACCATAGAAATAGTATATATGGAAGTCTAACAAAAGGCTTGGTTAGTTTGGTCATCCTACTAGGTTTAAAATGAGCCATCTCAGAAGCAGAAGAGGGATGTCCCAACCATCAAGAAAAGAGAGCTGGGAGTGGAGCACACACTTTACTTTGGTTTGGCTATTGTTTTTAAATTTTCACCGTTTTATTAGAGGAGATTCATGAGAGAGTTAATCCATGTGGGTGGTATGCAAATGAATATGCGGCTTCCAATGTCACCCATAGTCTTCTGCATATCAGGTGTTCATGATTTAAACTCTAATACAATTCTCTCCTTCCAATTTAGATTTTATTATTTACAATCTTTGGATCACATAGGCTGGTGTGCTTCTTCCATGTGGACCTAGTTTACATCTCACTTAGATGGGTGCTTGTTTGAAAACAAGCTTTTAAAACCCCGGATGCTGTTCTTTCTGATAGCCAGGCATGATCTGATATCTTTACCACATTTTATTATAGCATCTATATCGTTTGAGAGAAAGTCTCTAGTAAAGCCACAAAATAGGAACTACTTATTATTAGGTTAGGGCAATGATTAATGGAGCACATACTTTGGACACCTAAACTGGAAATCTAAACTCAAGATCCTCAATCCAGTAGGCAGAGTGCTTCCAGAGCGTTCCAGAGACAGCAGAAAAGAAAACAATACATCATAGAGAAGTGGCAGGAGCAGGGGCAAGAGAACCAACAGCATGATTGCAGCAGAGTGGTGGACTTCCTAGGCTAGAGGAAGAAAGCTGAGTCGCTTTTTGGCTAAGTGGAGTGCCTCCTACGTATTTCTCTTGGGCTGTAGGTTTGCGAACTCATGGACATAGAGCTGAGCCTCAGTGGACTGAGGCTTGTGGCTGAGGCAGTCTTTTGTTCATTTTATCAGCATGATTGACAGAGCTTTGTGCTCACTTTATTAGCAAGGATGACAGTTTTTTCATACTTGCCTAAGCAGGGCACAGGCCAAAGGACCTTTTGGCTGGGAAGTTGAAGACAAAAGAGAAGTGTGTCTGCAGGCATTGCTGAGAGGCTGTCCAAAGCGAAGAACTGTATCCTAACATTTCTGGTGCTCACTAGGAACATGTTAATTCCCCTAATAAGCCCCAAAATCATAAGTGTCATCTGTGAGCAATGTGTAGCCATTGTAACACATTATCAAAATCAGCAGAAAAGTAAAGAGCCAAGTGAGGGTTGGTGACATCAGAAATCGTTAAAAAAAAAATTGGAGAATGAAGGCATGACTTCTGCCTCCACTTCACAGGAATTGACCTTGGATTAATGGCAATTCTTCTTCTTTCCTTTTGTGACATAAGTGGAAGTCAGATACCAACCTTACACCATTCTCAAATGTACCCAGTACACAGTACGTACACAATAAATAAGCCAAACAGATGAATGGATTTTATGAGTCAGTACATGCTAGGAACCCTGATGGTGTAGTAGTTACTACAAAGTCAGCATTTTGAAACGACTAGTCACTCAATGGGAGAAAAGATGGGCCTTTATATTCCAGAAAACAATAACAGTCAAATTCATATATTGGGGGGATTCCCCCCTAAAAAAAACATTTCAAAGCTATGAACCATATATATTCAAGTATAAGCTGATCCAAATATCAGCTGAAGTGCCTAATTTTACTGCACACACACAAGAATAAATAAAAATGTGCTGAAAAACTCAGCTTATATGAGTATATATGGCATTTAAATTTTTTTTATCAAACAACCTTATGACCTTCAAAGTATTCTTCATTACACTCACAGTAACACATTTGTCAAATCTGCAATCCATTCTTGGAAACATTTTTCAAACTCATCTGTTTAGATGGCGGATAGCACCTCCCTTGTGCTTTTCTTCACCTCTGTAATGTCATCAAATCACTGTTCGTTTATGTCCCTTGGCATTTGGGGAAACAAAAAGAAGTCACAGAGCAAAGTCAGGTGAGTAAGGTATATGGAGCAAGAGAGGCATGCTGGTTTTTGTCCAAAAAAACTGACAGACTGAGATGGTTGTGTGAACAGGTCTATTGTTCTGATAGCAAAAACAGTCCCCCATCTGTCACAAATCAGGCCTTTTATTCTTGCACACTGCTAGGCAAGGATTAACAGTCTGCTTGGTGGCACAAATTCCAAATGCATTATCCCCTCACATCATTAAAACATATGAGCATCATCTGAATCTTTGATTTCACTTGAGAAGCTTTTATATAGGTGAGGTGATGATGGTATGTTTCACTAGCTTGATGGGTGTTTGTTTTCTAGAGCATAAGAATAGCATCATAGCTTGTCACCACTCAGCCATCTCAGTGCACTGTTTTTTTTTTACAGAAACAGCATGCCTTTCTTGTCCCATGTACCCTATTCACCTGACCTCACTCAGTGAAACTTTCAGTTTCTGTGAAGGAAGAGGGACATGAAATAACAGCAATGTGATGACATAGAAGAGATCAAGAGAAAAATGAGCGGAGTTCTGTCAGCCATACAAATAAGTTTGAAAAATGTTCCCAAAAATGAAATCGCAGTTTTGACAAATATATTAAGTTGAATGGAGAGTACTTTGAAAACAATAACGTTTGGTTAAAAAATTTAAATACATAGTTTTTAAAAAATGTTCGATTTCTTATTGGGTACCCTCTTGTATCATCTCTGGTAGCTCACTGTGTTAGTCCAGGTAGACTAGAGAAACAAATTCATATACACACATATGGATATAAGGGAACGGTTTATATACAAGAGGAATGCAACATTGAGAAAACATCCCAACCCAGTTTATTACAAGATTATAAGTCCAATATTAATTAGCCCATATGCTGATACCAGTCTGCAAAGTATCCTTCCAACTTGTATTTATTTTATGGTTAAAGAACCTGAAATTTCTTTAGGTGATTATTGGCTGCCTGGGTTCTCTTTAATAAATTGTCTATTCCTGTCTTGTGCCCATTCTTTTATCGGGTTACTTGTAGTTTTCTTATTTCAAGGTGTTAATGTTTTTTTACAGAATTTTCAAATTAGCCCTTTATCTCAGATATCATTATGAAATAGTTTTCATAGTTTGTGGCTTTCTTTTTACACTTTTGATTAAGTATTTTTATGCACACAACTATCACAGTCTTAAAAGGCCCTAGTCTTTTATTTTAATAGTATTCTGTAGAATAGGTGATTTTTATTATGCTGACTAGTGTATTTAAGTCTTGTATTATGGTCCATAAGTTTGTCCTTGTATTTTATGAATGAATGGTCTTTGTGTTTCTAGGGCTTGCTTTTAAGTCTTTACTCAATCTTGAATTTGTTTTTTTATATGGTGTGAGGTCATGGATACTGTTTCATTCTGTTGCAGACGGAGACGCATCTTTTTTTCTTTTCTTTTTTTTTTTGTCTTGTTTTTTGGGGGACATCACTGCCCTCTGGTGGTGGGAGTAGGAGGCCCAGCCTTTGCTCTTGTGGAGCTGCTGTTGGAAATGAATCGTCATCCCAGTGGGCTGCAGTCCCGCGCACAACCACTATGCCACCAGGGCTCAGCCCAGAGACACAATTTTTCTTGAATAATTTATTGAAAAGACTTTCCCTTCCTTACTTGAAGGGTTTTAGTTCTTTATCAAATACCAAGTTTCTTTCTTTTTTTTTTTTGTGGGCTTCACTGCTCTCCGGTGGTGGGAGTAGGAGGCCCAGCCCCACTGCTGGAATTGAACCTCCGTCCCAGTGGGCCGCAGTCCCGCGCACAACCACTACGCCACCGGGGCTCAGCCCACTTTATGTACTCCTTAAAGATAACACTAGCAAGGTGACTTCTTATATATTTTAGGCATATTGTCAGAAAAGAAGTCTCTGGTAAAGACATCATGCTTGGGAAATGAGAGGGGCAGTGAAAATGACAAAAACCTCTCAATGAAATAAATTGACACAGTGGCTAAAAAAGATAGACTCGGGCATAGGAAGAGTTAGGAAGACAGGGGCAGGACCAGGCCACACTTGTTCTGATGTGAGTAAGGTCGCTGTGGGCCAGAACTGACACAACGGCACCGAACAACGGCATAGTGCCCAGCATGGGTTCTCTGCTCTCATCCATTGGTCTACATACCTATTGTTGTACCGATACCAAACTCTTTTGATTCCTGTGGCTGTATAATAGGTTTTGAATAAACAATCTGTTTGTATGACACCAGCGTGAGTTACTCATACCCAGAATGAAAATAGACAAATTTCAATTCACTGTCTTAAGGCCAGAAAAGGAAAAACTATAAGCATAAATAAAAGCCATATAAGTTAATTCTTCTTTCATATTTATTATATAAAATATTGAGCTTTTAATAATATATATGTGTCCTATTACAAATCAAAGCCAAGTCCACTGCCATTGAGTTAATTCTGTCTCATGGTGAACCTACAGGAAATAGACTGCCTACTGCTATATCTCCTGCTGTTCAGCTGGCGGCTTCACACTGTTGACCTTCCAGTTAGTAGCGCAGTCTTTAACCACTGTTTGACCAACGTTCCTGTGCTCTGCCTTGCAGCTACTGCTGTTAAGGATGCAAATCTTTACAGAAAATGACCACCTCGTCTTTCTCTCTCAGAGTAGTTTGTGGGTTCAAATTGTCAACATTCAGTTAAAAGTCTAATGTTTCACCCACTGTGCTACCAGGTCTCTACCATGTACCAAACCCAACCCACTGCCATGGAGTTGATTCCAACCCCCAGAGACCCTACATGGGATTCTCTAAGCCTTTATCTCTTTATAGAAGGAGACCGCCTCAACGTTCTCCCAGAACAACCTTATAGTTAGCTCATGTCTACCCCACACCACATTCTAAGATCACTGCCATCAAGTCATTCAGATGCACAGCAATACAATTAGAGCTGAGGTCAGCAACAGCATATTTGTACTCTTAAACACTTAGGGGCTTTGTAGGAGATAAAACCAACAGGAACCTAAAATAAATGAAGAAAGGAATAAAGTAAAATAAATGAAGAGAGAGAAAAGAGGAGAGAAGACAGAAGATAGAAAAAGAGAAGAGGCCCCAAACCTGATTGATATATGAGCAAAATGAAAAAGAAATGTAGGATTACAAGAAAGCAAATTCCAATGCTAACTAAAGGATAGACATTCTGACTGAACTAATGTGAGAAGGAAAGTGGAAGTATACCCACAAAATATATACAGGTTCAACAGAAAACAATGTATAGATGTATATATACCTTGGTTACAAAAATATCCATGATTTGGTGGGAACATATGGAGAATAAAGTTATGGAAACTTAAAGTAAGTCTAAGAACACATAGCCAAAGAAGATTGGCTTAAAACCATAATCTGAAGGGATACTACGATATTTAGAACCCTGTGGTAATTGTATAATTTTATATCAACTTTAAGATATATAAAAGTGCAGAAGTGGTATTCAACCTATCAATCAAGCCACAACCCGAGGTCTCTCCTTGTGGGTATAACCTTCTCATAAGGTGGACCCAGGGAAAGTCCCTCTCCCTTTCCTCTGCCTACCCTGTCCTGCTTGCTGGCCACCTTAAGAGCTTCCAGAGACCTGCCATGTCTCCACCAACCATGGATCCACATGACTTTGTAATTGCCGGCCTGATAGTCCTGCATTTTGTATTACATGTGATCATGGGAGTCTGAAGAGGAACTTACAGATGAGTAGCACACTTACGCATTTGAGTTGGACTGAACTGGGATGTTTTCTTGATATATAATTACTTCTTGAGCTCTTTCTTAGTTATATATAAGGGCCACTGGATTTGTTTCTCTAATCAATTGATCTAACACAGACCCTTATGACTTGATGAGGAGAAACCTCATGCTTGGTTTACAGATGGTTTGCACAGTAAGTACCACTCAAAAGCACACAAAAGCACTATAGCCCTACTCTATGACCTCCCTGGAAGACTATGGTAAAAGGCAATCCCCCTAGTGGGGAGCACTTCAAGTAGTATGCCTATTTGTTCATTTTGTTTAGAAGGAAAAAACAGCCAAATGTGCAAGCGTGCATGTTCTTGAGATTTAAACAATGGTCTAGCTGGCTGTTCTGAGTCATGAAAGGAACATAATTGGAAAACTGGATGACAAGAAGGTGTGGGGAAATGGTATGGGAGTAGACTTCTCCGAATAAGCAAAAAAAAAAAAAGGAGGCGTGGGGGAGGGATATTAATGTCTCATGTGAATTTGCACCAAAGTGTTACCTCAGCAAAGAACTTTAATAATCAAGAGGATAGAATGGCAGTCTATAGAACTTAGTCTTCCCCTTTCCACAGACACTCCAGTCATTGTCTAATAGGTTCGAGAACAAAGTGGCCATAGTGGTGGCAGGGATGGAGGTTATGCATAGACTCGTAATGCCTACTCACCAAATCTGACTTAGCTACTGCCACTATTGAGTGCCTAATCTTCCAGCAGCAGAGACTAAAACTAAATCCAAGATATGGGACTCTCAGGGAGATCAATTAGCAACCTGGTGGCAAGTTGGTTACAATGGACTACTTCCATCATGGGAAGAGCACCATTTTTTTTCTTATTGGAGTAGACATTGAATATGAATTTACTTTTCTCCAAATTCATAATCTGCCAAAATTTCCATATAGGGACTTTCCAAATGTCTTATCCAACAGTAGTGGTACTCTGAAGAGAATCACCTCAAATCAAGTAATCTCTCCTAACAGCCCATGAAGAGCAGCAATGGGCCTGCACTTTTGAAATTCACTGTCTTCCCATATCCCCCATAAATCTGAAGTAGTTGGCGTGAATAGACCACTAGAATGGTCTTCTAAATACATAATTGTGAAAGCAGCTAGGAAGCATGCATTCAGGAACTCATGAGTAGAATTGGGATGGACACTACTCATTATTACTCCTAGTGACCAACTTGCAACTACTTTGTTTCCTGTCTCTACAACAATATGCCTTTCCAGTTTGGTCTTGCTTCCAAAGGGAACAATGTTCCCATTTGGAGATAGAATACTGGTATCATCGAACAGGAAATTAAAGATTTAGGAGGAAATCAGATGGTTATTATATAATGGAGGTTTTGAAGAGTATTCTGGAATCCAGAAAATGACTTAAGACATCTTTTAGTAGTGCCATGCCTATTATTAAAGTAAATGCTAAAACTACAATTCTGACATGGTTATCAAAGGCCCAAACCTTCAAAAATGAAGGTATGGGTCAACTCCACCAAACAAAGAATCTTGACCAGTTATGATGCCTGCTGGGGGCAAAGGGAATTCAGAATGGGTGGTAGAAGAAGGTAGTTCTAAATACCAGCAAAATCAGGCACATAATCAGTTGCAAAAATAAGAACTATAATTGTCACAAGTATTTTCTCCTTGTATATATACAAATATTTTTGTTTTGTTTAGTTTATAATATTTATGATGTGAATGGGATTACTGTTTTCTCATCTGTACATGTGTCAAGTATGAATTTACCCTTATCTTTATTTAGACATTATTTACAGCTTAAGGAGATATGTATAAGTGCCAAGTTCAAAAAGATTAAATGGCAGTAGTTCGACTTTGTGTCATCTTGCTTGTGCCAGTATTCTCAATGGTTTGACAGTTAAGGCCTTGTAATCCTAGACAGTGTGAATTAAATGTAATTCCCTTAATCAGGCCACAGCCCTGCTTGACTGAAAGCAGGTTACCTTGAGAAAACAATTGAAAGCAAGTTACCTCAGAGGCCTGGCCTATTGTTTTTGTTGTTAGGTGCCATTGAGTAAGTTCCAGCCCATAGCAATCCTATGACCAACAGAAGGAAATATTGTGCAGTCCTACACCATCTTCAAAATTGTGTCCATGTTTGAGCCCACTGTAGCAGTCACATGGAAAATCCATATCCTCAAAGGCCTATTACTTTTTCACTGCATAATGAAGCATAATGGTCCTCCAGGCCCTCGGCTTTCCTGACATGTCCAAATAGGTAAGCATAGTGGTCCCTCAGGGACTGGACTTTACTGACATGTCCAAGTAGGTAAGCCAAAATCTTGCCGCCCTTGTCTCTAAGGAGCACTCTGGCTGTACTTCTTAAAAGACAGGTGTTTGTCTGTTGGTCCTTTTGGCAGTCATTGGTGTCTTCAAAATTATGCAACAGCACCACAATTCAAACACATTGATTCTTCTCTGATCTTTCTTGATTCAATATGCAACTTTCACATGTATATGAGGCAAATGAAATACCATGGATTGAGTCAGGCACTCCTTAATTCTCAAAGTAACACCCTTGCTTTTCAGTACTCTAAAGGGGTCTTTTTAGTACATTTACCTAATGTAACTTGTCTTTTGATCTCTAGACTGCTGCTTCCAAGAGCATTGCTGATGGATTCCAGCAAGAAGAAATTACTGACAACTCCAATCTTTTCTCCGTCTATCATGATGTTATCTATTGGTGAAATAGTGAAAATTTTGGTTTCATTTACATTGTTTTATTCCATTCTGAAAACTGCAATCCTTGATCTTCATCAGCAAATACTTCAAGGCCTCCACACTTTCAGAAAGCAAAGTCATGTCACCTGCATAACGCAATCTGTTCATAAGCTTTCCTCCAATCCTAATGCTGCAATCTTGTACTTATCATTAGGTTTCTGTTATTATTTGCTCAGGATACATATGAGTAACCCTGACACATAGCTTTCCTGGTTTTAAACCATGAAATATTTCCTTGTTCTGTTTGCACAACTGCCTCTTGATCCAAGTACAAGTTCCTTATGAACACACAATGAAATGTTCCAGTTCTTATGGCTATCCACAGTTTGTTTTGATCCACACAGTCAAATGTCTTGGCAGAGTCAATAAAACACAAGTAAACATCACTCTGGTATTCTCTACTTTCAGCCAAGATCCATTGGACATCAACAATGCTATCCTTTGTTTCATGACTTCTTCTGAATCTAGTCTGGACCTCTCTCAGCTCTCTCAATATACTGCTGCAACCAATGTCGGATGATCTTCAGCAAAATTTTACTTACATGTGATAAAAATGATACTGTTCTATAATTTGAGGATTCTGTTGGGTCACCTTTCTTTGAAAGGAGTACAAATATGAATTCCTTCCAGTCAGCTGGCCAAGTAGCTGTCTTCCCGTTTCCTGGCATAGACAACTGGTGTACCCAGCGCTTCATCGGTTTGTTGAAATGTTTCAATTGCATTTCATCAATTTATGGAGTCTTGTTTTCATTTAATGCTTTTGGTGCAACTTGGACTTCTTTTGACACCACTGGGTCTTGTTTATATGCTACTTCTTGAAATAGTGGAAAATCAACTAGCTCTTTCTGGTACAGTGACTGTATTTTTTCCATCTTCTTTTGATGCTTTCTTTATTATACAATACCTTTCCCATAAAATCTTTTGACATTGTAACTACAGATTTGATTTTTTTTTCTTTAGTTCTTTCAGTTGAAGATACGCTGAATGTGTTCTCCCTTTTTGGTTTTCTAACTCTAGGTCTTGGATAAACTGTATATAGAGGAATACTGTGGGAAATTTTGTTTTCTTTTCGCTGGGTCTAGAACCTGCATTTACTTCATCAACATCCAGTTCTTTTGACTAGAGCCAATGCACCTTATCTTCATGAACTTTTCTCATCACAAGCCTCATCAGCTGACATAGATTCAGCTGCCTCTGCAGATGAGAGAACTCAGACTGGACTTTCCCAGCCTACAACTGTGTGAGACATTCTGTTAATATAATTTTCCAGAAACCAAGTCTAACATAGTCCATGAAGACAGTATTCTAAACTTTATGGTCTTAAAATCTCAGGTGCTACTATTGGTCTCTTCCTGATCAGAGAAAGAAGAGTATGAAAATCAAAGACACATGAAAATAATTAGTTCAATGGACTAATGGTCCATACAGCTATGTCCTCAGGCAAAGTGTGTTCAAAAGTAGATTACATCAATGCTGACCTAGCTCAAAGGGGAGTATTCCTGCCCTCTGGAAACTTGTCTGGGCATTTACTTAATGATGTACAAATGCAAGTCATCTGGAAATGGGGAACCAGCAGATGTTACATAGGACCTCCTGATCATGAGTCATATCCTTCCCACCATGTAGCCAGGTGGTAGAAGAGTTACAGGACCAAGTCTATAAACCTTTCTAATCTAAACCTGTACAAGTATACCAATCATTGATCTCTCTCTTGACTCTTTTGTATTCCCACCTGGAATAGAGATCAATTAATCTAACACCAATCATGAATTTGTGAGTTACTTTTCTCTATCTTCTGTAATTAGTCACACGGCCATGAAGTCTTTGAACACCAACGTGGCCTCAAACTGTTCGTTTGCCTTTGTTTTGTCCTTGTTCTTGTCCTGTTCAAGACTTATTAAAGAGGTTTCTACAAAATATTTACATTTGGAGCCTTTTTACCCATAGAGCAGCTACCAAAAAACATTCGGAACTGTAATTCACCATAGCAATATTCATGAAGAATTATAATGTGATCATCTCAACGCAGAAAATAAATTGAAAATTTTCATAACTACTTATGCTTTATAAATCTTACCAAAGTAGGAAAAGAAGCAAACTTCTCTAAGGTTATCTTCCAAAAATGTATAGCAAACATTCCTATTAGTGGTAAAGACCAGTACAACTCCATTTAGAATCAAAACCAGGATACCCATCTTTGACATTTCTTTTTGATGGTGTACTGAAAGGTTGAGACAATGAAGAAAGGAAAGTGTGAAGGAGCACAAAGAACGAGACACTTGGCATAGAAGAGGAATTTTCCAAAGATGAAAGCCAATATCCATTTTGACTGCCAACTACTAACACTGAAGAATCCTGATGGTGTGCTGAGTTACTCACAAGGTCAACAGTTTGAAACTACCAGACACTGCACAAGAGAAAGCCAACGCGTTTCACTCCCATGAAAATGTACAGTGACAGAAACCCACAGGAACAGTTCTACTGTCTTATGGGTTGCTTAGTGATAGAATTGACCCACTAGCACTGACAGATTTTGACTTTCAAATTAGCCAGGAAACCTGCTGACTCACCTGGTGTCCATTCCTCTCATAATGTGCTTTCAGGAAGAGCATTCACTCAAGCTAGTCTTTCAAATATCTATCTTTAAGTTAAGCCATTACATGGTCCAAATTTACAATGACCAAAATCATACTTAAGAGGTCTAGCTAGCCATTGTCTTACATCAACTGAAACGTGCTCTGATAGATATCAACAGATCAGACTTTTTTGTAAGTTCCAGGATCATTCATGTTTGAACTCTGTGGAAAATTCACTTACTCCCTGAGTAGAGTGAACTAGAGCTACATTCAAACTGCATTATTGATGGAGCATTTTAAAAATAGTGAACATACAAAAGCAAGTAACAGACAACTATATGGTCCTACTTTTATTCAGCTGAAAACAAGTACAGTTACATAACGCATTGTTAAAGGCTATACAAAACAACTGCTGCCATCAAGTTGATTACTCATTGCTTCTCACTGCCATCGAGTCAATTCCAAGTCGAGGGGTGGCTGCTGGCTTCAAACCGCTACCTTTTGGATATCAGCCCAATGTGTAACCACTACACCTATTATGACTCATAGTGACCCTATATTGGGTATTCACGATTATATATCTCTATAGGCACAGACAGCCACAGCCATTGAAGCAGTGGGTAAGTTTGGACTACCAGTCTTATAGTTAGCAACTTAATAGCTAATGCACAGGAACATCAGATTCCTTAAGAATAAAGGATTTTAAAAAAGGATAAGACCGTTTTTTGATTTTGGTGGGAGGTAGTTTGGTGGGTAAACAAAGCTAACCAAAGACAAAATGCAGAGGAGTGGTTACCTCCAGAGGAGAAAAGGTTGCAGTTAAAGAACACTTAAAGCTTCCTGGCCCTGGGAGGGCCAACAGAGTGGGGCTTCATTCTTACGCTTCTTAACTTACATTTGCATTCTCCATGAACTTTCTGAAGCCCCTCATAGGTTATAGAATCTTTCATAAAAGCATCAACTGAAATAATGGCATAAAATAATGGCATAGTTCAAACAAATTACAATCAGATGTATTATTTCCAATTTCTGCCAAAAAAAATGATTACTCTGCACAGGTTTTACCAGAGGTTTGTTGTTGTTCTGACTCACAGCAACTCACGTACAACAGAATGAAACGCTGCTTAGTACTGCTTCATCCTCACCTTTGCTCTTGGTTTGAGTCCCTTGGTACAGCCACTCCAGCTCAAGGGTTTTCCTTTTTTCCACCACCCGTGATGCCACTTTTCCTGATTTTCAGTCATGCAGTATTCCCTCGTTCAGTTCAAATAATTGCTTCCTGAGTCATGTCCAGATTCTGCATGAGCACAATTAAGTGCTCTAGGAGTCCCCTTTTTTTCAAGGTTATTCACAGTTTGTTAAGATCTACATAACTGAATCCCTTTGCATGTCAACGAAATATAATAAATACATCTGTCTGCTATTCTCTGCTTTCAGCCAAGATCCATTGGACATCAGCAATGATATCCCTTCTTCCCAGTCCTGTTCTGAATCTGGTCAGAATCTCTGGCAGCTCCCAGTCAATGTACTACTACAACCATTGTTGGAGGATCTTTAGTAAAATGCTACTCGCATGTGATATCCATGATTTTCTATAATTTGTTCACTTGTTCTATAAATTATGCATTCTATAATTTCCCACTTTGGAATGGATACACATATAAACCTCTTCCAGTCAGCTCATTAAGTAGTTGCCTTCTAAATTTCCTAGTATAGATAGTAAGTGCTTCCAGTGCTCCATTAGCTTTTTGAAACACTTCAATTGATATTCCATCAGTTCCTGGAGGCTTATTTTGGGCTAATGCTTTCAGTGAAGTTTGACTTTGTTCCTTCAGTACTACTA